>CP080208.1:0-592458 GCA_019431265.1 Saccharomyces x bayanus | reverse complement strand
CCACACCCACACACCACACCCACACACCACCCACACCACACCCACACCACACCCACACCACACCCACACCCACACCCACACCCACACACCCACACCCACACCACACACCACACCCCAACACAAACACCTACTCTCACGTGATCTAGCCCACACCAATATCTAGCCTTCACTATCACTATCCACGGCCCTTACCTCACCATCTCACGCCCGGTACTACTCCACTACATACCACCTAACTACTACCGTTACCCTCCACATATTATACCATCACCCTACCTCAATACCATATACCATTACCTTACCTCAATATCACATACCATCACTCTCTCTACCCCATACCATATACCATTACCCTACCTCAATATCACATACCATCACTCTCTCTACCCCATACCATATATCATTACCCTACCTCAATATCACATACCATCACTCTCTCTACCCCATACCATATATCATTACCCTACCCTCAATATCACATACCATCACTCTCTACCCCATACCATATACCATTACCCTACCTCAATACCACACCATACATCTTTACCCTGATCTACTATCAATACCATATATCATTACCCTACTTTAATACCATATACCATCATTCCGTATCCCATACCATATATCATTACCATCACTCTCTCTACCCCATACAATATATCATTACCCTACCATCAATATCACATACCATCACCCTCTCCATCACATACCATTACCCTACCTCAATATCCATATACCCTAACCACCACTCTCCCCCATCATATCTCTACTCTCCAACCAACATAAACAAATATACATATCCATCGAAACCTAAATAAATTTACATAACCCTCCAAACATAAACAAATACATATCCATCGAAACATAAACAAATAAATACATCGAACATATATATCGAAACGGAAACAAACGAACATACATACTGAATCGTAAACAAAACATCAAACTATCACATTTCATACCATAACACCATCTCTCTATATATACCATACCATATACCATTACTACCTCAATATCACATACCATCACATACTCAGACGGACGCTATACATAATCTCCATACCATCTCCAACCATCGAAACGTAAACAAATATACGTAAACACCACACCCCTCCATAAGATCCCATACCATTACTCTATATATAAAATCATACCATATACTCTATATATACCATATACTATATATCATAATATCATATATTATAACGCCATCACATACTCATACGGATGCTAAATATAATTCCATATACCATATATCCTAATACCATTACTCTGTATCAATATCATAATACCATATCTCTATATATATCATGATACTCTATATCATCGCTCTATCTCAATATCATAATACCATCTCTCTCTTCATATAGTCTAATACCTAACACCATCTTTCTCCATAATATATTATTATACTATCTATATCATATACTACCTACCTCTCCATAATATCATATCATATTACCACCTACCATCACTCTCTTCCTATATCCCATCCATATATCATAATACCATATACTATATTATATTGAATTCGCGCACTCCTACGGACGCTAAAATATAATATCATATACCATAATACTACATACCTCTCATATCATAATATATTATAATACTCTCTCGATATAATATCATATACCATAATACTACCTACCTCTCATCTCATAATTCAATACCCATATATTATAATACACGCACATACTCACACGGACGCTAAATATAATACTCACAACATACAAAACCACAATATTTCTCTAACTCCCCTCTTCCATATTCTATATTTTTATATTTTCTCACAATTTCAACCCATTTACCTAATATCCACCCTTTTACCCAATATCCATACCCATCCACTAACCATTATTTCTTACCAACACTTTAATTACCGTTTATATATCTAATCCACCTCAAATACCACCTGACCATCTATCACCGCACTTTCCCAGCTCTTTCTCTACTATACCACCACATTATCACGATATACGGCACGAACCTCAGCACTTGACACCCAGGACATTTTCACATTTGATCCATCATCCGGCCACCAAACTCTGCCCCCCACTAAATACGACTCTCTACATGATATATCCGCTTCAAACATCTCAATATTCTCACATTTGCACTTATAGCATCAAATATCAATTATATTCACCACCTTTCCTCCATTACTACAATATACCCTCACATATCAACATATTTCGCAACACTTTCATACAAAATCACATAATATAGACTATATCCTCACCACTGCCTCCTATTATGATGCTATAACCACCATTCATCTTTATCTATATAATACCATATACCCTCACTATCTCTATACAATCATATACCATCACTTTCCCCCTGATATTCCCTAATATCACACACCATACTATATATCCAGATACCTATTATCATCACCCTAACTACTCTCGAATTACATATACCATATATATCATATACATATATCACTTACCATCGCTCATCCAATATACCATAATACCAACACTCTCTTCACATACCACTCTCAGTATCACATACGTATATCATATACCACATACCGTCACTCATATCAATATCATACCATCACTATCTTCTTATATTCCATCAGATTCCATGTATACCATCACATTCCATATATATCTCATACCATCTCTCTCTATATACCATCGCTCATCGTATACATCATAATACACCACATTCCATATATGATAATTCCATATAATACCATTTCTAGAATACAACCACATAATCATACGCGCACTAAATACATCTTCATAAAATACCATACCATAGATCACTTATATCTTGATATTCTAATACCATATACCATCACTCTATCCATAATATTTTCATACTATTATCCTGACTAATTCTATTCTAATTGATACGCGCACTCCTACGGACGCTACAATATAACATCAACATCCTAAGAACCATAATATATCATAACACCATCGCAAACTCCTTGGAATGCTCCATTATAACATTTTTTATTTTACATTTTACTCCATTTTCTCTCTTTTCATTAATCCATTACACATTTTACTACAATACTTTTACACCTACTTCTAATGTAAATTTATACTTCATAGCTACACCTAAACTGTACACTGTCGTTCACTTATACTCCAAAACCAAAACGACCGCCTCACCGACATCACACCCATCATCTGCCTCACTCATCTTACCTTCTCTCATTGTTACCGCGTTACCTAGCCGCCCAGCTGACATACCCTGCATGTGCGGCTGAACATTTTTTCTCGGGAAGCGCGTTCCGACATAATTATGTGACAGTCATGTGACCATGTTCAGGCAACGCATCCTCGGCCGGCTGTCATGGGCCACTTCTGCCACCCCATAGAACCGAGCTTCCTTCCCTTTATGAGCCAAATCTACCCTTCTGCGGATCGTCTCATAAAGGTGTATGTATACATTACCTTCATCCCGTGAGCTTTTGTTTTAGAGAACAAGCTCAAAAGAGTGATTAATTTCTGGACTTGTTGTATCTACATATTGTCATTAATCAAATAGGTTTATAATATTAATATACATTTATATAGTTAACTGTATTTGTATCAAAAAAAAAAAAAAAAAAAAGGCTTTTTATTTTTTAATATTCGTTACTTTGCAATGTCTATGGAATCTTTTTCGTAAAGGCACCTGTCTCTATTTGGCGACAGTGTAGATACCATCCTTGGACAAGGCGCTGGAGATGGCTGGTCTCAATCTGGTGGAGTACCATGGAACACCAGTGATCATTCTAGTGACTTGGTCTGGAGCAATACCGGTCAACATGGTGGTGAAGTCACCGTAGTTGAAAACGGCTTCAGCAACTTCGACTGGGTATGTTTCAGTTGGGTGGGCGGCTTGGAACAGGTAGTATTGGGCCAAATGTGCTCTAATATCGGAAACGTAGACACCCAACTCAACCAAGTTGACTCTTTCGTCAGATTGAGCTAGAGTGGTAGTTGCGGAGGCACCGGCGGCGATGGCGGCGACACCAGCAGCGATTGAAGTTAATTTGACCATTGTATTTGTTTTGTTTGTTAGTGCTGATATAAGCTTACCTGGAAAGAAAAGAGAGGAGGCATATTCTCAAAGACATGTAGTCAAAGCAGCTCTATTTATACACATTCCTTCACCGGTCATCACTACTTAAACGAATCGCTCACTGATGCCCACTTCTTATCTCGCATCTCAATCCTTCATATCCCATCTTTCGTACCGTTTCATCATTATTATGGAGATGCGCTTGTTCTTGAACGATGCACGTATCTCTCATAGGTTTCGTATGCGATGGTATTGTTTTTTTGGCGCGTATATCTATTCGTATGTGGGGGATGTGAGAACGCTAATTATAGGGGTGCCAAGGTGCCTAGAAAAACCCTTTTTTTGCCTGTGAAGTTTCCATTTCCGGGCGAAGGAAATATCTGAATCTGACATTTGGACCCTCGGTCAGAGCCTTATTGTCATCTAAGCCTTTATTTGAAGTCCTATAAACGATCGCCGAGGGAAAATAAAACAGTACTTTCGCTTTCTTGAGATTGTACAAAATAGTATACATGTGTTGGGAGTCGTATATCGTCAACTTCTAGAGGCTTGTACGCCATCATAAAAGTTGTTGATAAAATCTGTTGGAATAAGAACCGACTATCGTCTACGGACTAGTATTTACATTGCTAGTATACTATCGTATACGGTAAAAGAAGAGATGGCGCGAACGATGAAAAATAGTCATCAGGCTAAATGGAAGCCGAAGCGCAAGGGTTGATGGTGTAAATGAATATTAACACGTGAAATGGAAGAAGAAATAATAATGTAAATATGTAGAATTGTCGATAACATTTTGCGGATTTTTATATCCTCGAGAGGGACTTCTAGTGTATTCTCTATGCCTAATATTATAGCCTTGATTAACAATGAAACCTCAACACTTGCCTCAATATTCACACACTCTTCAAAATCAAATCATCACATGTGGCGTGTTTTAAAATATATCTCTTTCTACAGTGAGATATACTGACCTATGAATGAGAAAGTTTTACATAAAATATTTTTTAGAAAGAGTAACTGATCCAAAAGAAAGAAGATGGCTGGCTTACGCAACAATATCTGATATCAAATGAGCTCTGTTTATGATGCTTGTTATTATACATGTTTGCACGTTGTTGAAGATTAATTATTGTGTAAAATGTTCAGACTTGCGAGTATGGGCTAATAAAAATTTCATGTATTCGCTGATCCGACAATTTCGATGTTGATTGCTCGTAAAATAAGCAACGTCTGAATTTTATGGGGTTAGTTGGTCTTCTGAGTTGACCCAATTTTTCGTTTTTATTTGGAGATTGAAACAGTTTTCATGATGTGGACAGAATCACTCCCAATTATGAGGAGTATGAATTCCAAATACACAGCACTTGAAACTAAATAACTGAGGTCTCAAGCAGTCTTACAGTATGCAATAATTATAATTATTCTTCTGGGGCCATTTGTCTGTCCTAGATCTAATAAAGTGCTTCACGTAACATTTCTTTGCATTTTTATTTGAAAACAGTGCGTAATGACAGGCGAAGATATCTAATTTAAAATTTATTCGGCCATACGCATTTAAAGCTACAATATTACTGAAATGAGTTTATAGGTATTCGCTTGGATAAAAAATTGATTGAAACTTTTTACTGTAGTATGATATTGTTACACGTATTTATTAATTACTTATATTAGCCGTCACTACGTCAAAGAGATATCTCTTTCAGGAAAGATGCTTTATCCTATATTAGGATCGCTAGTAGTCTCCAGTTCAATATCCAATTACACGACGGAGCCATGGTTGCTGTGTGATTTTGAGCTTCTCTTTCTCTCGTTCTTCTGTGGAAAAGCTTTGCTTCTTGTTTACGGTGAAGCCACGCAAAAAAAAGCAGAGAACAGCATTGAAAGCTGCAAATGAAATTGACACAATTATCAATAAGCGTTGAATCTTCGAGTAGGATTCCACCATCTGAGCACGAACTTCAGATCCAATAGGGTATTTTTTTAGATAGTTGAGTGGTGATTTGTAGATCGACATACCTAAGTTGTAGCCGAGTCGCTGTATCAGCTCCTTTGCCAGGCGCTGAGTCCATATTGCACCGGCAATAGAAGCACCCACCGCATCTCCGATTTGGTAAACTGACATAAGTAACCCTGTGACAGTTGCCATCTCGTTGTGCGTGGTTGAAGCATGCACCAGCGTCCACATAGGAAAACGTATCATACCACCGGCTATACCGACAACAATCTCAGCGCCAATAAGACCCGAAATTCCGTCGTACACCACCCGGTATTTGTACAAAAGACCCATTCCAAGAACACCGAGAAGCGATCCAGCAACCACAAATAGTTTAGGATGAGGATAGAAATGCAGTATAATACCCACAACAATATTAGTGCATGACTGCAGAAAATTGTAAAGCTGAGCTATCCGCTGCGCTCTCAAAGTTGATTCTCCGAATGCTACCATCAACGCAGTGACCAAATACTCCAACTCGATCTGTAGACCTAAACGCCATACAAATTCCATCACCAGTGCAACATAGATAGTTGGATCGCCCAGATATACTCGAGGGATAAACGGACTCTTGGCAAATCGTAACTCCCAAATTAGGAAGATAAAGCCTAAGCAGCCGCCAACAACGATCATTGCAATAATATGACCTTCCCTCCATTTGGACGTGGCACCACCTGCTATCGTGAGAGGTAATAGTAGTAGCACTAAGAAGGCAGTAAAGAGAATAATTCCAATCAGATTTATGTCTTCCACAAACTTCCAGAGCGTTTGACGCAGATTCTGCCCTTTTTCTTTCAATCTGAATGGTGGTGACTTTCCGCTGCGCCAGGAAATGTACTGAGCATATGCATAAGGAAGGGCCAAGATTAAGGTAGAGAAGGGTACAATAATGCAGAAAATTCCATAGCCCCAACGCCATTTGAACGGTGCGACATCACCAGCCAGCGAGCTAACAATATTTCCGCTTACCCATGTGTTTATAATCACGGGAATCAAAAATATGTTCATGGCAAACGTACGATCTCTCAATTCAGATAGATCTCCCGTCAATGCTGTAGCAAGAAGA
The DNA here is from genome assembly GCA_019431265.1 of Saccharomyces x bayanus. Classification (NCBI taxonomy): domain Eukaryota; kingdom Fungi; phylum Ascomycota; class Saccharomycetes; order Saccharomycetales; family Saccharomycetaceae; genus Saccharomyces; species Saccharomyces x bayanus. Next base: position 585,364 of record CP080208.1, on the reverse strand, counting down.
CGAAATCCAGAATAACCAAACTGTTGTATAACTATGCCCGCAAAAAGTCCGCCGAAAGTTGGAGTAGCGGCTGAAATAATTTCCCCCACAGTATAGAGCACGAGCGCAAAGATCCAGCATTCCATACGCCCAAATCGGTCCGACATACGCGCATATGGCACAGCGACAACAGAAGCTACGATTGATTTGACGGTATTGATTGATCCAACCTGCGAATGCTTCCCAAAGCTGTTAGCAGCGTACGTTTGTATCGATTGCGAAATCTGCCCACCAAGTCCAGTACAGTAGCCCTGCAAAAACAGGGCTACTAGTAGAGCGGTCTTGAGTGAACTGAACGTGACTCCAAAAGCTGTGAAAGAGCCATAGTCAGACAAGACCCTGTTGACAGCATCTATACGACGTAAGCCGGACGGGGTAGGCTTATCAACATCAATTTCTGCCTTTTCGCTGTAACCGACAGTGCTTTTATCGTCCAAAGTGTCATTTTTAGACGGATCTGTTTCCATCATATTCCGAGATACATACGCAAGTACTACTTTCTATATTATCCTTCTGTCGAATTTTCTGACTTCATCTCTTTTAAACAACTTAATTCTATCATGCCGGCATGGACCCTTAACCTCTCAAAAGCCACAGGGGGTGCAATTGGGAACAATGGAAGTTTCCATAGCCCTATTTGTATCACATTTGGGTGCAATTGTTAGCTTGAACAGATTTTTGCGGCTGACTTACGACCAATAGCAATTCGTGTCTAGTTACCCAGCCCCCTTTCGGACTTGAAAACTAAGAGCTGATAGTCCGTAGAAACATTTGCATTTGACAATATCGAAAGACTTGTGTCCTTATTTGGTATACGGAATGCGAGGAACTGTACGAAAACGGAGTTATTTTGCGTTTGAGAGTCCACTAACTCAGCTGAAATAGAAAAGACAAAAGAAAAAAACAACTATATCAAACCATAAAAAGGCTTGACTGCCTAAACAGCTAAAACAGAAAATATTATTTTTTTCAACTTTTCCTCACCTCTTCGTTAACTTGTTACACTCGTCGTTGGATTTTTCTTCATTTCTTATTCAGATATCTTTGGTTAGGAACTATTGTTACGCCTCTTGTCGATCATGTTGGACTGGGAAATTTATTGGTGCAGAATAAAGACGAAAAATTCTTGAAATGAATAATATGTGAGATTGTACGAACCAATGGACGTAGTTGGCTCTTTTGAACTTAAATGGCCATCATATTCTTGCTCTATTAGCATAAAAAGTAAACGTGTTTTTTGGAAGCCGTAGAAATTTTCGCTACAAACTGTTCCTTGTGTTTTCTGAGGGGACAAATTTTTATCTTTTTACTCAAGCTTATGGCATGCTGGGAGAACAGTGCGGCAGCCCCTAAGCGTTTCTTCATCTCATCGTAGGCCTTCTTACTTATAGCATAGTGGCTTCTTATCTCAACATCCCCGTATTCTTCGAGGAGTCGGTTCGGTTTTTGAAATCAGTTTTACCAAAATCTTGTCCCCAGTAAATATATAGGGTACCAGTTAAAGCAGTTGAAGCACCTGGTAAAACTAGATATGACTATTGTTCTCCGAAGATGACACGATTCCTTGGGGATCCGTCACCAAATATGGCGATCGGGCGAGGTTGATCGAGGCTCTCCAAATAAATAAGACACCAACAGTCAGTACAATTAAGGCATCTGAATAGTTCAGAAAGGGCAAATTAACACAGACGCCTGCGATGAAGGAAAAAGACATATGTCGCTACTATTCAATGTGTAAAATAGATAAATAATCATATATATAAATGGATATACATATCTTTTTGTCACAATCGTCAATCATTCAGATACGTAAATTCTACCCTCCCATGGCTTCAAAGTTCTGGAAGAGGCATCTACCTCCTTCTTTGGGAAGTTTCCAAACTCCAACTTGAACGAGGTACTGTTATCTGGAATCGTAAAGTCCACGTTATCAGAGCTAAAGTTCAAGGCTGCAAACAAAGTCTTGTTCTCGTACTTCTTGGTAAAGCTAAACAGCTTTTTATTGTCCAGGTCGATGAACTCAAAATCATAGCCATAAACAGTAATATCCTTGTGTGCCTTTCTAAATCTCAAAGCTTCCTTCCAGAAAGCCAGCACAGAGTTTGGATCCTTTTGCTCGTCTTCGACATTGATTCCCTCTCTGAAAGATTCGTTCAAGTAGAACCATGGCTTGCCGGTGGGCCCAGAGAAGCCAGCATTTGGCTCTTCGCGCGACCATTGCATAGGTGTTCTGGCATGGTCTCTGGAGATGAGAGCAATGGCTTCTAAAAACTTTTTCATCTCGCTCGAGTTTTCCCCATGCTCTTCCTTGATCGCCTTGTAGTTGTTTCTGATTTCAACGTCCTCGTACTTTTCAATAGGCCAGTTTTTGAAATTGATTTGGCCCAGCTCCTGTCCCTGGTACACATACAAAGTACCGGTCAGTGACACTAACAATACAGACAGCAACTTACCAGAAACGACACGATTCTTGGGCGAGTCGTCACCAAATCTCGTAATCGAACGAGGTTGGTCATGATTTTCTAGGTAAATAGTCGACCAACAATCAGTTCCATTAACATAACTGAACAGCTCGGCAAGAGCAACTTTCCAATCCTTCAATTCAAATGGGACCAAGTTTTGGCGGAACTTGGGAGAAGTTCCAACATCAGTGTGAGAAAAGTTGAACAGCTCACTAAGCTCGTGTCTTGAGGCACTCGTGTACAACTTCTTGGTCTCGTCGGAAGCATGTTGCATTTCACCAACCGTCATGATTTCTCTTCCACCTTTGACCCTGTCTCTCATGAACTTGTTCATTTCTTGGTGGAATTCGTGAATACGTGGCCCATTCATTGTGAAAGCATCACTGGCCTGCCATTTTGTGTTCTCGTCAATCACAGGAGCGTCTGGTAGACCAACAACTTTGGAGTACAAACTCCCCACATCGATTCTGAAACCGTCAACACCGTGGTCTAACCAGTATCCAACAGCGCTTTCGTAGATTGCCTTTCTGCAGTCCTCGTTCTCCCAGTTGAGATCAGGCTGGGTGGAGCAAAACAAACGCAAGTAAAACTCGTTCGTTGTTTCGTCGAAAGTCCATGCGGAACCCCCGAAGTACGATCTCCAGTTGTTTGGTGGGATTGGTGCGCCATCGGCATCGTAGCCCTTAGGTGCTCTCCAGAAGAACCAGTCACGCTTTGGATTAGTCTTAGAAGACCTGCTCTCCTTGAACCACTCGTGTTCACTGGAACAATGGTTGATGACCAAATCGGTGATGAACTTCATACCTAACTTATGGGTCTTATCAATCAAGGCGAAGCAGTCCTCGTTGGTCCCGTACGTTGGCCAGACCTTCTCGTAGTTGGCAATATCGTAACCCATATCGTCCTGTGGCGAGTCGTAGAATGGCGAAATCCAGATAGCATCGGCACCGAGATCTTTGATGTACTCCAACTTGGAGGCGATACCTTTCATATCACCCCAGCCATCGTTGTTCGAGTCCTTGAAACTTGCGGGGTAGATTTGGTAGACGGTGGCTTCTTTCCACCATTTGGGTTCTGTTTCTGGATGTGCGGATGAAATAGTCATTGCACGGTTTGAACTATGTTAATGCTTTTGCTTGTGTTATTTACTTATCAGGGAGCTGGTTTGCTTTGCTGATGGAGATTCTGTTTTACAACTTCTCCCTCAAACTGGCAAACCTGTAGTCTTGGGAGAAAAAAGCATCTTTATATATGTTCATTTTAGCAGTCTACAATCCTGTGGACTTCTCGAGGATGAGAATAAAACAACCCACGTAAGCTAGAAGAAAGTGTTGTAAACGAGAAATACAGGAAATTTTTGCCAGGGATATTCGTTCTTATTCGAGCACTTACGCTCCTAAAGCCTCTTAGACCCGCATTCCTTTTCGTAGCTGCCATTAAAATGCAAGTAGCGTTGTTGAACACCACTCTGTAACTCTAACTAGAGGGTATGGTATGATGTGTTCTGCATCATGGTGCCTATCCGTCAGCTATTTACGGCAGTATCCGTACTATCCCCAGATTGTCGCGCACGCTCCGCCGCAATCGTGCATGTTCGTGGTTCCACGGAGCACAAGTTTTTCTCCGTTTGGGACCCCGCAATGTCACATAATAATTTCTCCGCGCGCAACATCAGTTCTTTTTGACTTTGCATCCCCCTGGATATATTCAACCTTAATTAGCTTTTTCTGCAGCTAGACAAAATAGGCTCGACCTCTCCTGAACCGGGCTTCTGAAACTTCATCCTCTATGTTGCATTTCATTCTCGGGTCGCCATCCGCGCTTTTGGCAGAAACACCCTGCCTGCACCTTACGCAGGGTGTCACTAGTATATTTAGAAAAATGCTCGGGAACGTAAAGCCTTTTCTTTCTATTTTTTTACGGCGGCTGTTTGGATGAGAAGCTGACGGACGAGCGATATCAGCAGTATCAGCAATACCAACACTTGGTGGCAACAATGAAATCCTTTTTTTCTGCCCGTTCCTGACAACATGCTTGGAACGGCTCGGAGAAATGTGCAATGCGTAGCACAAGACCTCACGTAGAAACTAGCGTTCTCACTGGCTATTTCTCCTTGAAAATACTTCTCTTTTGCAACTGAGGGAAACGCGTGATAGGCTCTGGCTCTTCCGTGAGCCCCGCATATTTTTTTTTTTTTCTTTTTATGGAAAAGTTCGGTGAATCTTTTAACTTTTCAAATATTTCTCCGGAAGAAGGCACTGCCTTGTAAGCTGTAAACTGTAATCGACAATTAATAGATCCCAAGAGAAAGGTTGCTCCACAGGAGTAGACAATGAGCAAACGAGTCTGCACCCTCGATTAAGCGCACGCGGGTCATCTCTGTTCGATGGTACCTCGGGACTGATGATATCTGAACCTCTTCACAGGGTTAACAATATAAATAGCGAGTTATGTAACAGTTGTAAGTATTGAAGGAACAGTTTTCTACTTCATAACACGCGAGAAGACCAAAGTATCACATCGCCTTAGTCTTGACCGTCCTCTTATTTCAAAAACCACATTTCAGCATGTCAAGCCTTGGTGATATACCTGCGAATAATTTATCTCCGGCTAGTTCGAATCCCCATTCAACGGCTAGCGCATCTCCTATTAGGACCAAACAAGAAGATTCAAAAAACTCCTCTGCTCTGGCTTTGGCTGAACCGGCTACGGCTGAACCGGCTATCGAAATACCAAAGAAACCCCTCTCTGCCTATACCACTGTTTCGATTCTGTGTTTGATGATTGCGTTTGGCGGGTTTATCTTTGGTTGGGATACCGGTACAATCTCGGGTTTTGTCAACCTCTCCGACTTCGTCAAAAGATTTGGCCAAAAAAAACGACAAGGGAATTTACTACCTGTCAAAGGTGAGAATGGGGCTGATTGTTTCGATATTCAACGTTGGTTGCGCCGTGGGCGGGATTCTTTTGTCAAAAGTAGGTGATATATATGGCCGCCGTATTGGTTTAATTGCGGTCACGTCTATCTATGTCGTCGGCATCCTAGTCCAAATCACCTCGACACATAAATGGTATCAATACTTCATCGGCAGAATCATTTCTGGTTTAGGCGTGGGAGGCATTGCCGTCCTCTCCCCAATGCTAATATCCGAGGTGTCTCCGAAACAGATCAGAGGTAACCTTGTCCAACTGTATCAACTGATGGGGACAATGGGTATTTTCCTGGGCTACTGCACCAACTATGGTACAAAAAACTATGACGACTCAACCCAGTGGAGGGTCGGTCTTGGTCTTTGCTTTGCTTGGGCCACGTTCATGATCAGCGGGATGATGTTCGTGCCCGAGTCCCCACGTTTCCTGGTCGAAGTTGGTAGGCATGAAGAAGCCAAACGTTCCATATCGAAATCTAACAAGGTTTCAGTCGATGACCCTGCTCTATTAGCTGAATATGACGCTATAAGGGCGGGTATCGAGCTCGAAAAGCTAGCAGGTAACGCATCATGGGGTGAGCTTCTCTCCACAAAAACAAAGGTGTTCCAACGTGTGATCATGGGAGTCATGATCCAATCTTTGCAGCAACTAACCGGTGACAACTACTTCTTCTATTACGGCACGACAATCTTCAAGTCTATTGGTCTAAAAGACTCCTTTCAAACATCGATCATCATTGGTGTAGTCAATTTTTTCTCTTCATTCGTGGCAATATACACTATTGAGAGGTTTGGACGCCGTACGTGCCTGTTGTGGGGTGCCGCTGCCATGCTATGCTGCTTTATTGTGTTCGCTTCCGTCGGTGTAACCAAGCTTTGGCCTCAGGGAAGTGGTCATCAGGATATCACATCTCAAGGTGCTGGTAACTGTATGATTGTTTTCACCATGTTTTTCATTTTTGCGTTCGCTACCACCTGGGCAGGCGGCTGCTTTGTTATCGTGTCAGAAACCTTTCCGCTTAGAGTCAAATCAAGAGGTATGGCGATCGCAACGGCTGCGAACTGGATGTGGGGTTTCATAATTAGTTTCTTCACTCCTTTCATCACCGGTGCCATCAACTTTTACTATGGCTATGTTTTCATTGGCTGTCTATGTGTTGCCTTCTTTTACGTCTTTTTCTTTGTCCCAGAAACGAAGGGCCTGACGCTAGAAGAAGTCGACACTATGTGGCTAGAAGGCATTCCACCATGGAAGTCAGCTTCATGGGTGCCACCGGACAGAAGAACCGCAGATTACGATGAGGAGGCTGTGGCTCATGACGATAGACCAGCTTACAAAAGGTTTTTCTCCAACTGATTCTCGGACTCGTCGATAATTTAAACGTTTTCTTCTCCCTACCTCCGTAATATTTATATGATGTTTATTTTTGTACGTCTTAATAATTTATGATCTTTTCCTTGTAATTCGCAGCAGCTGAATTCTAGTGCTGAAGTGAACGCTACACATCCCTCGGGACTGACAGGTGCAGGAGTGAACGAAGCAGCAGGAACTCCACTAAAAGACTACGCACAAAGGCCCACTGGACCGTGACACAAATCAGACGCAATACTGCCACTACTTTGCAAACCTTAACTCTAACTTCAGCCCGACGCACCTAAGACGGAAATAAGAATGAAAAATCGATGAAGGAATCCTCCCTCCTATATCTTCGATGATCGTCGTGCAATACCAAGTCGTGCTTCTTATAACCCCAGTTTGCTATCATTGTCTTGAATCGCCTCAATCTGTCCATGACACTCGCCTACGCTCAACCTGGCACAATGGGTACTAAACTGCTCCATGCCGATTTTCACAGAAGATCAATGATTTCACCATAGCAACGATATAGAAGAAAAATGCACATTGCTGTACCGTTCACGCATGCTGGCAATTGCACCCCTCCACTTCACACGCCTCAGCATCCTATCACACTTTCCTCTTGGGCCAGATGGCCTTGAGTGCGCCGCCAAGTGTCGGCCAAATTCAAAACTCAAAATTCACAACTCAAAAATTCATAATTCGAAATTCATACAAATATTTATACAGTTTTTCATACTTAAAAATTCATACAGTAATCCATACAATAATTCATACTTGATTCTTAATGTGAAGTTCTAACACTTTATAATTCGACAATACTATCGTTACATAATCGTCGCAAACATAAACATGGAGTGTATTTACAGAGAATTTGCCATTCGTTCATGAACAGAACCCACCTACTTATAAAAACACTTACTTGGCATAGTACAATCTACCTTCCCAAGGCTTCAAAATCCTAGAAGACGCATCAACATCATCGTAGTTTCCAAGAACAAAAGATAAAGAAGAATCCTCTTTTGGAGCGCTGAATTCGGTTTCTTCACCACTGAAATTCAAAGCAGCAAACAGCATCTTGCCCTCGTACTCCTTAGTGAAGCTGAATAGCTTGTCACTGTCCAAGTCGATGAACTGGAAATCGTAACCATACACCATGAGCTCCTTGTTTTCCCTTCTGGCTTGGAGGGCCCTTTTCCAGAAGTTGAGAACTGAAGCGCCATCTCCGGATTCTTCTTCAACGTTAATTCCCTGCTGAAAGGATTCATTCAAGAAATACCAGGGTCTAGCATCTGGGCCAGTGAAGCCAGCATTGGGTTCCTCTTGGGACCAGGGCATTGGGGTTCTTGCATGGTCTCTGGAAAACAGGGCAATGCCCTCAAGAAACTTCTTCATTTCCATTGAGTTCTTGCCAAACTTCTCCTTAATGATGCCATAGTTTGTTTTCACATCAACATCCTCATACTTCTCGATGGGCCAATCTTTGAAATTGATCTGGCCTAGCTCTTGGCCTTGGTAAATGTACAGCGTACCGGTCAACGAACACTCTAATAGTGCCAACAGCTTACCAGATACATTACGATACTTTGGCGAATCGTCGCCAAATCTTGAGATTGAACGAGGTTGATCGTGGTTCTCAATATAGGTGGTAGCCCAGCTATCCGTACCATTGATAAACAAGAAGTTCGATGCGATAGCTTCCTTCCACTGCTTCAAGGAAAAGGGAACTTTGTTGTAACGAAAGAATGGACTGGTACCAATATCAACGTGCCTAAAAGAGAACAGTTCGCTGATTTCGTATCTGGCTGCACTGGTATATAATGCGTTGTCGCTTCCGTGAGCAACTTCACCCACCGTCATTATTTCTCTTCCATCCTTCACTCTATTCTTCATAAACTTGTGCAGCTCCTGATGAAATTCGTGGATCCTAGGACCATTATGGGACCCCCAGTTTGGATGCTGCAACTCTGAGCTTTCGTCAAAAATCGGAGAATCTGGTAGACCAGGACGTTTTGAATACAGACCTGCAGTGTCAATTCTGAAACCATCTACACCATGATCTAACCAATATCCAACAGCACTTTCATAGATAGTCTTTCTGCATTCTTCATTTTCCCAGTTCAAGTCAGCCTGGCCAGATGCAAACAAAGTCAGATAAAACTCATTCGTGGTTTCATCAAAGAACCACGCTGAACCGCCGAAGAAGGATTTCCAGTTGTTTGGTGGAATTGGCTTGCCATGCTCATCGTAACCCTTTGGTGCTCTCCAGAAGAACCAGTCACGTTTAGGGTTGGTCTTGGAAGATCTACTCTCTTTGAACCATGTGTGCTCTGTAGAACAATGATTGATGACTAAGTCAGTAATAAACTTCATACCAAGTTTGTGCGTCTTGTCAATCAGGTCGAAGCAGTCCTCGTTGGTCCCGTACGTTGGCCAGACCTTCTCGTAGTTGGCAATATCATAACCCATATCGTCCTGTGGCGAGTCGTAGAATGGACAAACCCAAATTGTATCGACCCCGAGGCCTTTGATGTAGTCCAGTTTGGAGGTGATACCTTTTATGTCACCCCAGCCATCGTTATTCGAGTCTTTAAAACTTGCGGGGTAGATCTGATAGATCGTGGCTTCTTTCCACCATTTGGGTTCCGTTTCCGGGTGTTCAGAAGAAATAGTCATTTCTGTACGCGATTTGGTTATGTGCGATTGAGCCAATACTTGCTATATATAATATAGAAGTTAGGCTGAAAACAAGAGCTTTACTTCTTCAAAGGCATTTTTTGAGCAGTTTTTATATCTTGCTGAAGTCACTCCAGAAAAACACACTGTACTAGAAATACCGGGGAAAAGAGCACGTTTTGTCTTACGCTAGTGCTGACCACCACCCCCACGATATAGTACACAATAGGCACACATGCACTATGTCGGTTCTTTTCGAGAAATTTAAGATATCACTTCCCAATTGTGTGCGGCTCGGAAAATTTCACGCATAAATACCGTAAACTTTAAACTTTAAACCCCCATGTTTTGACGAAAAATTTTGCGAAAGCTGCCAAACAAAAAAATGAAAAATGCAAGTAAAAGCGAGATTTTACGCGAAGGCCAAGACGTCTCTTCTCCACGAGATGGTTGTATGTAATTAGGCACCTTTGCGGTGGAAATTATTCAGGGGAAGACATATTGTCGCAATCTTCAGCATTCATCTCTCCAGATATTTTTGCGAGCAATTTACCGTAACAGATCTTTGGCTATACTCCTTGAAATCTGCTGTCTAAACACAGCTCTGGTTCCGCTGTGATCTGTACTTGGGGATACGCTACTAAAACTTTTCGCGAAAGCCAACTTTATTGTACTCTTGGCCATACGCAATATGTCTCGAAGGTACAGGCCCTATTACGTGACATATAAAAGAGGCATGATACACCTCATATCCATCACACTACCTCTTTATGCATCTAATCAAGACTTTCCAAAAAAAAATTTCAAAAGCTATTAGGCAACTATGAAGGGTCTATCCTCAATGATAAACAGAAAGAAGTACAACGGTAACTCGAGTTCAATAGAGGCCGAGGGTGGCTCTAGCGCCGCTGAATGCAACTCGATAGAACTGGAAGAGCAAGGTAAAAAAACTGAGTTTGATCTTGCCCATCTTGGGTATGGCCAAGGTCCAGCAACACTGAGCGACAATAATGAAGTAACGGATATACTCGACACTGTGCAGGATGCTAAGGAGGCCGATGATAGTGAAAGGATGATGCCGCTCATGACTGCTTTGAAAACATACCCCAAAGCAGCGGCTTGGTCACTATTAGTTTCCACAACGCTGATCCAAGAAGGCTATGACACCGCCATTCTCGGGTCTTTTTATGCCCTACCCGTCTTTCAGAAGGAGTACGGCTCTCTGAATAGCAAGACAGGAGAATATGAAATTTCAGTTTCGTGGCAGATTGGACTGGCTTTATGCTACATGGCAGGTGAGATTGTGGGTTTGCAGTTGACAGGTCCCTCCGTGGATTTAATGGGTAATCGCTATACCCTGATTATGTCGTTAATGCTCCTGACTGCCTTCATTTTTATCCTATATTTCTCTAAAAGTTTAGGGGTGATTGCTGTGGGACAGGCATTATGTGGTATGCCATGGGGTTGTTTCCAATGTTTGACGGTCTCCTATGCCTCTGAAATCTGTCTATGGCGCTGAGGTACTATCTAACGACATATTCGAATCTATGTTGGTTGTTCGGTCAGTTGTTCGCCGCAGGTATTATGAAAAATTCCCAAGATAGATACTCAGACTCGGACATGGGATATACCCTCCCTTTTGCTTTACAATGGATCTGGCCTGTTCCTCTAGCAGTAGCGATATTTTTTGCACCTGAATCTCCATGGTGGCTTGTCAAAAAGGGAGACTAGAGCAGGCAAAGAGAGCGCTCGAAAGAACATTAAGTGGTAAGGGAGCCGAGAAAGAATTACTTGTGGCTATGGAGCTGGATAAAATCAAAATGACTATAGAGAAGGACAAGAAGCTGTCAGACAATGAAGGCTCCTATTTGGATTGTCTGAGGGGAAAGGTTAATCGGAGAAGAACGAGAATAGCCTGTCTGTGCTGGGCCGGCCAAACTGTTTGTGGTGCATCGCTAATAGGTTACTCAACTTACTTCTATGAAAAAGCTGGTGTTAGCACTGAAACCGCATTCACTTTTAGTATCATTCAATACTGTCTTGGTATTGCCGCGACATTTTTATCCTGGTGGGCCTCAAAATATTATGGTAGATTTGATCTCTACGCTTGTGGACTGGCCTTCCAGACCGTTATGCTGTTCATTATAGGCGGCTTGGGATGCTCTGACACCCACGGTGCCAAAATGGGAAGTGGCGCTCTTTTAATGGTCGTCGCATTCTCTTACAACTTGGGAATTGCTCCTGTCGTTTTTTGCCTAGTCTCTGAAATACCATCTTCGAGGCTGAGGACTAAATCGATCATTTTGGCTCGTAATGCGTACAACATAGGAAATATCGTGGTCGCGGTTTTGATTTTGTACCAACTGAACTCTGAAAAATGGAACTGGGGTGCGAAGTCAGGCTTTTTCTGGGGGGATTATGCCTGGCTGTTTTAATTTGGGCTGTCTTTGATCTGCCCGAAACTGCAGGTAGAACATTTATTGAAATAAATGAACTATTTAGACTTGGAGTTCCAGCAAGAAAATTCAAGTCAACAAAAGTGGACCCATTTGCCGCCGCCAAAGCAATCTCTGATGACATCACCCCTAAAGATCCCAAGGAAGATATGGAAGCTTTCGCCGAGGAGAGAGAGCAAAGCACCCCATCTCTCATGATTTGATGACTCTTAGTGAAATGGTAAATATGGCATTCTTTTTGTTTGTATTAGGTACTTACACATTAACTTTATTTTTATTACTTGATTAAAATATTTTTTTTTGCAATGCTCATTATTAGATTGTTATACTGCCTTCTTGCCGATTTAACTTGTCCAGCAAAGAGTATTTACAGACTTGCCTTACAGAACACCTGCTTCTTAGAATGTTGGAAGGAGCAAAGAGTGAATATGTTTAAAGGACTATATCGGCATGGTCTTTGGAACTAACGCTTGATTGCAAAAGTCTCGTGATAGGCAGAGTAATTAGAGCACTTTGACATTTAGTCGTGAATTTCTGTATCATGTTAGGATCACAGTATTTCAGGGAGAAAACAAACTTAACCACATCGCGCAAAACATTCCAAGCCTCCAACTCCATATTTTGGTCATAGTGGTTTACAACATCCACTAATGCATTGGCTATTTCTAGAGCTTTTGCTGATATCCCAGGACCGTGAACTTCATAAAGATTTTTTGGACTTAGAAATATATCGTCTAGCATATCCCTGGCAATTTCGACTGGTATGTGGGCATTGTTACTATTCGAAAAAAAATTGGCGCCCTTCATTCGAAACACCAGCCTCCAAGCCAGTGCCCTTATCCAGTGCCGAGAAAATGAAATGTCTACGTATCCGTAAGACCATGGCTCTATTTCAAGTGACGATGTATGAAGTTCTTTCCATATTTTTTTAAAGAGTCTTCTGTACAAGAAACATTCGCAGAGTTACTAGCTAAAGCATCAAAGAAATGTTTTCCTGGTAGAGTGAAAACCCTGATCATCTCGAGAAAACTATCCAGGGAAAGCCGAGGATCAGTTACAGCTTCAGGTTGCGGTGGTGATATCGTGACATCCAGGCTTGTCGCACAACGAATATACACAGAATAGTATCTCTCTGTTAAAAGAAGCAAATAGTAAACTTTCCGTCTAAGCTGCTGCTCACCAAATGAAAGAGATTCATACGTTTCTTCAAGATGCAATTCGCCGACCTTTATAAGGCCAACGGCTTCACAAGAAAGTCTGTATGAAGTTCCTGTATCAGCAAACTGAGCAAAACAACGAAGCAAGCAGTAATATGTCATAATCTTGAATATGCCGCTGGTACTAAGATCGTCGAAGTCTTGGCGCGATGACATACAGAGAACTGATAACTGCCTTCCAGTATAATGGATTCCTTCCTCAGATTCTATCCCGGTATGCAAATCGCTAAGAGTGGCTGCTGAAAGAGCTACCAAAAACCAGTAAACGTGGCAGTCATCGAATTTTTCTTCCAAAAGCTTGTGAAGATCATCATAGCAGAGTAAAGGCCAGATCACGTATAAATTGTCATGGTACAGCTTTAAACATTGGTCAATCAGCACCTTTGGAACCTTCGTGAGCACCCTTGGAGCAGTCATTGTACTGCTGTCCTCATTAACCCTCTGCACACAGACTACTTTTTTTTGGGCTTCTTGACCTAATAGACTTTGGACCTCGTTTTCTTAACGTTTGGAGATAAGTACAATTCAAATCGCGTTGAATACAACGACCGCACGGTCCTTTACCATCACATTTTACTCGACGAACGCGACAACAGTCGCATGCTTGCTTGACCAAAGTCATATTAAAGTCAGAGATATTTTTTTCAAGACGTTTTTTGTCTGACCTTTGACGTGACTTTCCCATTTCCGCCTTAGTATAAGATCTTTGAAGCATTTGCCCTTGTCCGTATCTAAAAGCCACTGAATATAAAGGAACAGAAAAATAACTTGGAAAAAAATAACCTGGGGGCGGGGAAATGCGGGATGGGTGTGGGGCGCCGCACGTGAACGAAGAAAATTCGACACACCGAAGTGGTCGCTTTCCACGACTCCAGTCTCACCGCGGTTATCTTCGTCCAAGATGCTTCTTTCACATAAGCGACACTTGTTGAACGCAACTACAAATATCCAATCGAACCGATTTTCAAATCTTGGACATAACATTCTTTATGTCAAAATAGGTGATCTCGAACATTCTTCAATATGATATTAATTATGATGATGTGAAACAAACATACTTGATGAAGACGAGTATAAAGACCTAGTAATTGATTAGAGATTAGCACATAAGAAAATGAGTTGTACCTGCTAAGTTATTATTAATGTTCCGGTTTATGTCTGAACCATTGGGTTTCATATAACCAATCAACGTGTGTTTTATATACCTCTGTTATATAATTTAAGAAAGAACTTCTTATTCTTAATTATTACAACTTACTAAACTAACTAATTATCAACAGATAGAAAATGAGATTTTACAAACCAACGGATTTTTCACTTTTTGGATCTTAAATGGTCATCTTGTTATTGCTTTAGTAGCAAAAAAATAGACGTTTGTTTTGAAGCCGTAATATTCGTAACAAACTTTATCTCCATGAAGGTAGCAGAGACATTTCATAGGTAACGTTCCGCATTTGGATAAAGGGTAACTACTGTAAATATTGCGGTGTGTATAACAGATGATTATGTGGGCTCTTTTTGCTCGTAGATTTTTCTTGGTAAATATATAGGATACCAATTAAAAGCACTTAATGAAACCAGAAAAAAAAGCTCTTCAGAGATAACAAGATTCTTTTGGAATTCGTCACGAAACTTGGTGATCAATCGAGGTTGATCGAGGTTCTTTTGAATAAATAGTTGACTAATAGTCAGTACCATCAACACATCTGAATAGTTCAGAAAGGGCATCATTACCCTTTCGCTCATGATTATCCGTATTTTAATATATATATTTAATCATAGACTAAAAATTATCATATAGCTGCTCTTAATACTAAACACTATAAGGTTTTTATAGATAACGATAACTATCCCGGAATAAGAATGGTCCCTAAAATCACCTAAACATAAAAATATACATATCTTGTTGTCACAATCGTCAATCATTTAGATATGTAGATTCTGCCCTATCATGGTTTCAATGTTTTGGAAGACGCATCAACATCATCGTAGTTTCCAAGAACAAAACATAAAGAAGAATCGTCTTTTGGAGCCCTGAATTCAATTTGTTTACCACCGAAGTACAGAGCGGCAAACTGCATCTCGCCCTCGTACTTTTCAGTGATAGCTAAATGTTTCGTCGCAGTCCAAGTCGGTAAAATAGAATTTGAAACCACACATAATAAAGGCTTTATATTATTTGAGGACTCCGAACAAAAACAACAGCAATTTTCTAGTGATTTGGAAAAAACATTTCCCATTTAGCATTTGCCGATCATTAATTCAAGACGAAATCAAACCCGCATCAGTAGTCTGCCATTCTACCCAGATTCAGCTTGTACTTTTCCCTTCTGAAGTAGTAGCAACCAAAAAGCTTAAAAAACTTTATAGAAGCTATTTGAGGGAGCTATCTCTTCTTTATCTACCGGTAGATACTTACAGATCTGTTTTCTACAAATCGTCACTTATCAGTATGTTCTTCAAGAATTTTATTAGTGTCTTCTTCAGAATCATCGCTTAATTCTAGTGGTCTAGAAATAGGTATAGAAATAAGGGCAGTTTGACATTTAGCGGTAAATATCTTGATCAGCCGACTATCACAGTGTTCTAAAGAAAAAACAAATTTGGATATATCGTGCAAAACGTTCAAAGCCTCCAATTTCATATTCTGGTCTAACTGATTCATAACAACGTCTACCAACGCATTCGCTACTTCTAGCGCCTTTGTTGGTATTCCGGGGCCGTGAACTTCATAGAAGCTTTTTGGGGTTAAAAATGTATCAACCAACATGTCTTTGGCAATTTTGACTGGTATGAGCGCATTATTAGTGTTTGAAAGGAAACCGGTTCGTATACCTTTTGTTAGAGGCGCTAGCTTCCAAGCCAGTGTTCTGATCCAATGCCGGGAAAATGAAATGTCTATGTATCCGTACGACCATGGCTCTATTTCAAGTGACGTTGTATGAAGTTCCCTCCATATTTTTTTGAGGGAGTCTTCAGTACAAGAAACGTTTACGGAGTTGGCAGCTAATGAATCAAAAAAACATTTTCCTGCTACAGTAAATACTCTGATCATCTCGAGGAAACTATCCAAGGAAAGTCGAGGGTCAGTTACAACTTCAGGTTGCGGTGGTGATATCGTGGCATCCAGGCTTGTTGCGCAGTAAATATACACGGAATAATATCTTTCAGTCAAAAGAAGCAAATAATACACCTTCCGTCTAAGCTGCTGCTCATTGAACGAGATACGCTCATACGTTTCCTCGCGATGAAATCCGGCGATCTTGATGAGGCTAATGGCTTCACAAGAGAGTCTGTACGAAGTTCTTGTATCAGAAGATTGAGCAAAACAACGATGCAAACAATAATACGTCATTATTCTAAAAACATCGCTACCCCTGAGGTCATCAAAACGGTGGTGTAATGACATACAAAGGTCACATAGCTGTTTTCCAGTCAAGGAAGCTCCCTCCTTAGATTCTATTTCAGTTTGCAAGTCACTAAGAGTGGCTGCCGAGAGAGCTACCAGAAACCAGTACACATAACAGTCATCATACCTTTCTTCCAGAAGCCTGTGAAGATCTTCGTAACAGAGCAGAGGCCATATAACGTACAGATTATTGTGGTAAAGCCTTAGGCATTGGTCGATCAGCACCTTTGGAACCTTCGTGGATTCTTCCGCAGTAGCTATCGTAGTGCCACCATTACTAGCTTTCTGTACATCGGCTATTTTTTTCAAGCTTCGAGCCCTGATGGACTTTGGACCTCTTTTCTTTAACTGTTTAAGGTATGTACACTTCAAATCATGCTGAAGGCAGCGACTACACGGTCCTTTACCGTCACACTTTATTCGGCGAACGCGACAACAGTCGCATGCTTGCTTAACGAAACTCATATTCAAAGCTAGATTTTTTTTATTGTTTGAGAAGTGAGAATTTTTTTTTTTCAATGGCCATTTTTAAGTGAATGAGCTTACTGAAACGAATATTGAATGAGGGGGTGAGGGTACTGCGGTACGGGTGCGGGGCCGCAGTGGGAACGAGAAGGGTCTTCTGACCGGATTTTTTGGAATTGCTTTTTTTTATCTCTGGGGCAAGAAGACTACGACTTCGATAATTTACTACTACAGATACGAATTGTATATATTTTTGTACTGTTTAAATGGGTTGAAGAACTATTTCTTTTAGGAGTTTCAGAATTTCTTGGTACCGCACCTCCTCATTCTAAGTTGAAGTATATAGGAACTTATCTTCATTACAAGAAAATACTCCATACGCAATCACAGCGTAAACATCTAGTCACTTACTTGGCGTAAATGTGTTTGATCTTGTTTTCAAAGAAATTGACTCTCGTGCTTTTGAATTTCTGGCAGAGATCCCGAATGTAAAAAAACTTTTACTCACATTTTTCGACAAGCGATGTCATCAAATAGCCGGTTATGCTGTCTGTGCCTTTGTTGGAATTCACGTATTATTACGAGCGCACTACCGGCTTTGGATTTCGCACGTCTTGATGAGAGCTTCGTAGCTGGTATCTTCTCAAGTATTCGTGCCTTTTGAAGATATAAAAAGGTTAATATTTGAGTGGCGGAATCATTTTTTGAAACATACCGCGTTGCGCCGAACATTCGAGGGGTTAATGAGTTCAAACGTAAAACGCCTGAAACCTGAAAAGAGAGTATGCGTCATGCGTCATGTACTTATGGGGCCTGGGGCTGACAAACATCTTCGCTGATTGTTTGGTGGATAGTGATCCGAGAAAGCACAATACGTAGTGTCAAAGCAGACGCTAAAATTTCAAAGGGGGAATTTCACGTAAGCGTTATTAACTTGACGGCTGTGAAATTGTTTTCGCGAGTGTGAGACATGTAAATTTTTAAACAGAACTATATTTTTTTGTGTTCCTTTTCCAGCTTAATGTGCTTCCAGACAAGCCCATTTCGCATGCGGATTTTGAAACATAACCTCAGTGGTTGGTAGAGACTACAGCCTGTCCCTCTTTGTGCCAATTACAATGATCGTTGGAGCATCGTGAAGGGATGTTTCGATTCCTACTTGAGGTTTTCTTAAATTGGATTAAAAGCTATACTCACTTTTTTGGTGCCACATATCCTGATCTTGATTAAGAGGAAAAAAAGTTGTATAAAAGCATTTCATGGTAGAAGAAAGCGTAATTATTTACGGTTACTATTGTAGGTATAATTATGTAAAAATATTGTCTCTGGACAAGAGAATGAAGAAATCTAAAAAGGGATGTTATAACCATTCAACTTTAAACACAGCATAAAAATTGATCACAAAATCGTCAATTTGAATAATAAAGTCTACCTTCCCATGGCTTCAAAGTATATGACTTGCCATCAGAGTTTGCATAGTTACCGAAAAACATGTCGTAAGAAGCCTTATTGTCAGGAACTGAAAACTCCGTGCTGTCGCTACAGAAGTTAAAAACGGCGAACATTTTTTTGTCGCCAGAATCCTTTGTAAACATGAACAGCTTTTCGTTATCTAAATCGTAAAACTGGAAATTGTCCCCGTACACAAGCATATTTTTGTGCTCTTTTCTAACCTGTAAAGCCCTTTTCCAGAAAAAGAAAACTGAGTTTTCATCGTTTAATTCAGCCTCCGCATTGATTCCTTCTACAAATGATTCATTAATATCGATCCATGGTTTCGCATTCTTGGAAAAACCAGCGTAGGGCTTTTCACCACTCCAAGGGAATGGAGTTCTCCCATGATCTCTGGATATTAATGCCAATGCCTCGTAAAACTTTTTCATCTTCTCTGAGTCTTCACCATAATCACGTTTGATGGCACCATAAGTACCGGTACCTTCAACACACTTAATTTGTTCAATCTTTCTATTTTTGAAGTTTGGCATGCCAAGCTCTTGTCCTTGGTAAATGAATACAGTACCAGTCAAGGAAATAATAAGAGTAGCCAACATTTTTGAGGAAATCTCACGCCACTCGGGAGAATCAGAACCAAAACGGGAAACACTACGAGGTTGATCGTGATTTTCAAGATAAATTGTAGACCAGCAGTCAGTCCCCTCGATGAATAAAAAGCTTTCAGCAAGGGCCAACTTAAAATCTTTTAAGGTGAAAGGAATTAGTTCATATTTAAACTCGGGACTTTCACCAACAGAAGTGTGCTTGAAGTTGAACATCATGTTAAACTCTTCTTCTTTGGAACTAGTATAGTCTTTGAAATCTTTCTCATTTCCAATACCAACTTCACCTACAGTCATGATTTCTTTGCCTTCTGGAATTTGGGTATACATGTATTGACGCATTTCTTTATGATATTCATGGATACGTGGCCCATTCACAAAAAAAATCAGTTCCGTCTTGATATGGAACAGTAGGATCTGTAATAGAAGCATCTGGTAAGCCCTCAACTTTGGAGTACATACTACCTACATCAATCCGAAACCCGTCGACATTATGACGGAGCCAAAACCCTACAGAGGAATCGTAGATGGCTTGACGACACTCTTTGTTTTCCCAATTGAAATCTGGTTGACCAGGAGCAAATACGTGTAAGAAAAACTCTTCAGTGTTTTCATCATATTTCCAAGCCGATCCACCAAAGAATGATCTCCAGTTGTTTGGTGGGATTGGAGTACCATCTATTTCGTATCCTTTAGGTGGTTTCCAAAAAAACCAATCACGTTTGGCGTTGGTTTTAGAAGATCTACTCTCCTTGAACCACTCATGCTCTTCAGAGCAATGATTAATAACCAGATCCACGATCACTTTGATACCTCTTTTATGAGATTCCTCAATCATCTGAAAACAATCCTCGCTCGTGCCGTAACGAGGCCAAACCTTCTCATAATTTGCTATATCATAGCCCATATCTTCCTGAGGGGAGTCATAGAATGGGCAGACCCATATCGCATCGACTCCTAGCTCTTTGATGTAGTCAAGTTTGGAAGTGATCCCAGCCAAGTCACCCCACCCATCATTGTTGGAGTCCTTGAAACTAGCAGGATATATTTGGTAGATTGTGGCTTCTTTCCACCACTTTGGGTTATGAATAATCGTCATGGTCTTTTTTTCTTTCAGTCTTATTTTTCATATTATAAGATAATCGGTTCCTGTCAAACAAATATGTGAAAATTCCCGCTATTAATATATGTTTTTTGAGCGCTGATTGACCCTCGTTTGTTTCAAAAAAAATGTTGTTTCAGTGGTGACATATTTGTTAGCTGTTTTACGGTGAAGATCGGGGTTGGCGCTAAACCTGAATTGGTAAGATAATACATGTATGATATTCAAGATGGGAGAATTACAGAGAGTGCAATTTCTCCTTGTTTGTCCGAAAGTTTTTCCACATGAAAAAATTCCGTGGTCCGTGGATAATGTGGGGTTGAAGCGGTAGTTTTTTTCCGGCCATATGGCTACGCATTTTCCGTGACCGAGAGGCAATGCAGCTGCACAACGACGCCCTCGACGATAAGAATACCCCGGATTAAACGCAAACATATTTTCGACTTCGGTGAACATGTAAGCAAAAGCCGTAGCGTACCTGTTTACATTCACATATGAAAAGGTTGTCAACAAATTGATATTTTCTTATGCTACTCCACGTACCAGTTCGTTGATGTTTAATAAACTTTAAAGTTTTTCCGCCTTTTAACCGAGAATATTTCCGTGCGCTCTTGCTGTCATACTCTCCTCTTCTAAAGTGCTAATTACAAGCAGGATCAACATAACAATACTCTTCTTTTCGGATTAGACAGCATAATCGCAGTATTTCATATTTCAGAATATTGGTATCAGTTGAAGGGGAAGAGTCTTGAAGACATATATTAAGAGACTGTTTTTCTTTATTGTTCTTCACTTTCGGTTTCTTTAACTTTCCCTTCATCTCAAGCTTCATATCATCAGACTGAATTATGAATACTGCTGGTTTCAACTCACCAAAAAAATCCATTGTCGAGGAGGGAATGGTTGACAACCATTCATCAACTGGAAATTATTCTAACCTATCAACACCCTCTATTGAGAAAAATAAGACAAATAATGCTGATAATGAGGAAGAAGTACGGGAGATTGCCATCCCAGAGAAGCCAGCTTCAGCATATGTCACTGTTTCTATCATGTGTTTATGCGTTGCTTTTGGTGGATTTATCTCCGGCTGGGATACAGGTACAATTTCCGGCTTTGTAAACCAAACTGATTTCTTAAGAAGATTTGGTACTTACAGTGCTTCCGGAGATAAATACTACTTATCAGACGTCAGAACCGGGTTAATGGTGTCCATCTTCAATGTTGGGAGCGCCGTTGGCTGTCTTTTCCTGTCTAAACTTGGTGACATATATGGGCGCTGTGTAGGTTTGATGATTGTTGTTGTCATCTATATGGTTGGAATTGTGATTCAGATTGCCTCTATTGATAAATGGTATCAATATCTTATTGGGAGAATTATTGCTGGTATTGGTGCTGGTGGTATCAGCGTCCTTGCTCCAATGCTTATATCGGAGACCGCACCAAAGCAGATTAGAGGTACATTGCTTGCTTGTTGGCAATTAATGGTCACATTTGCAATTTTTCTTGGTTACTGTACCAACTATGGTACCAAAAGATACTCGAACTCTATCCAATGGCGTGTTCCTCTAGGTCTATGTTTCGCTTGGGCCATTTTTATGATAATTGGTATGACTTTGGTTCCGGAATCACCTCGGTTCTTAGTCAAAGTTGGGAAATTTGAACAAGCCAAGCATTCTTTTGCCAAATCGAACAAACTTAGCGTTGATGATCCTGCTGTGATTGCGGAAATTGATCTTCTTATTGCTGGCGTGGAAGCCGAAGAAGCAATGGGAACAGCGTCTTGGAAGGAATTATTTTCTAGGAAAACTAAAGTGTTTCAACGTTTGACAATGACAGTGGTAGTCAATTCGTTGCAACAACTTACTGGTGACAACTACTTCTTCTACTACGGCACTACTATTTTCCAATCGGTTGGTATGAAAGACTCCTTTGAGACTTCTATTGTTTTGGGAATCGTAAATTTTGCATCCACCTTCTTTTCACTATATTCTATTGATAAGCTTGGACGTCGTAAGTGTCTTTTACTGGGAGCTGCGACCATGACGGTATGTATGCTCATCTATGCCTCTGTTGGTGTTACAAGTCTATATCCACATGGCAAAGATCAACCATCATCTAAAGGCGCTGGTAATTGTATGATTGTGTTCACTTGTTTTTATCTTTTCTTTTTTGCCTGCACCTGGGGTCCAGTATGTTATGTTGTTGTTTCTGAAACATTTCCTCTGAGAGTTAAATCAAAGTGTATGTCTATTGCAACATCTGCTAATTTGCTATGGGGTTTTTTAATTGGGTTTTTCACGCCGTTTATCACTTCAGCAATAGACTTCTATTACGGTTATGTTTTCATGGGCTGCCTAGTGTTTTCGTATTTTTATGTGTTCCTGTTTATCCCAGAAACAAAAGGGCTTACATTGGAGGAAGTTGACGAAATGTGGGTGGATGGTGTTCTGCCTTGGAAATCTAACTCTTGGGTTCCCTCTTCTAGAAGGGGTGCTGATTATGATAACGAGAAGATACTTCTTGACGACAGACCTTGGTATAAGAAAATGATCTGAACTTAAAGTGCAGCTATCTGTATGTGTAGGTTTCTAAGTATATAATTTATAATATGCCCTCGGGATTAACAGATTTTTTTTAAATATAACCTAAAGTGATACTTGAACGGACATGGTATCTAATTGAATGATTTTAATAATACTCTTCCAATAATACTCTTCCATCAAGATAACTGGTTTTGGTTTCACATGTAGAGCGTAAAGGAGCTTCATGCTACATGATTCTGTTTGTCCAATCTTTCCTCCTGATACTCGTGTGATTTTTCAGAGTGTTAACATATGCAAAGCGAGTAAAAAAATTACACATTATTTGTAATAATTGAAAATATGCTATGCCAAACGAAATATTTTCCTTTTATTCAACCACAGCAACAAAAAACTTTAAGTCTTGTAAAAATAATTTTTCACTAATCGTTTTACTACATTTTAAACAAAGGTATTATTTCTAGCGATTAAGCTGTACGGTTGACGTTCATGCCCCTGAAAGACAAAGTATACTGACGCGTCAAAAATGTGTTGCAAATTACCGGATTGAGTTAGACCACATAGGTATACCTTCTAATCCACTATCCATATTAACCACTGCTACGAAGGTTTTCATTCGCCGTTCGTTGTGCATTTTCCATTTGAATTGTGGACGTTTAGATTGCTTTTACTTTTACGCTTAGAGTTGTACATACTAATTGATTTTGTGCACACCATGCATTTTCTTACAGTTTTACCAAAAAGTTAAACCGCTTTTAAAAAGCTGTATACCCTGTGTTCAGTACTTCCTTTTCTCTTTACAACCACAGAGGTTGAGATGCATTCCATAATTGTGTTGTTGAATATGAGCATGCACCTCGAGGTATAAACTATGGACGGATAGAGTTATTTTTATTGAGAAGTGAAGAGTTCCATGCGATATACACAGATCATACTTTTCACTAATAATTATATTCAACCCGAAAGGCTTTAAGATCAGAAACTATAGGATACGTTCCTGAGCGTTAACGTTCTTTAAAATTATGCCTTCGCAAATCCTACCACATATGACTTGACAACTTCACTTTTGTAGGCTTACGCAGCTTAAACGGTAACACATTCTCTATGTAACTTTTTCTGAAGATATACTTTTTTGGCTTTAGTAGTTCAAATATGAGTGCAGCAGGTTCTTCATAATTTCAAGCTTGGGAATCGGTTTTCGTTTTAAAAGTGACAATTATTACCAATAATGAGATAAAGAGATTTCAACTCTTGCATTTACTACTAAAAAATATTCCTGCAAGGTTTAGTGCCCTGATAATGATGTGGTTTCTTTTGCCAGTACTATTCATAACAAAATAGAATTCCAATTCTTGAACCAACACTGCTTTGAATGCTTTAGAAGTAACTGGTTCATCTGCTAATTCTATCAAATACGATACTCAATTTGAGTAACATTAACCCATCTTTGCTTCTGTTCTTCTTAATACGCCAGCAGGCAAAAAATTTTGGTATAGATAATACGTAGTCGTACTGTTGGTAATTAGTAGTTTAGTAAGTTGTAATAATTGAGAATAAGCAGTTCTTTCTTATTATTACATAAGAGAGGTATATAAAACACACGCTGATTGGTTATATGAAACCCAATGGTTCAGACATAATTCAGAACATCATTAATAAGTTGACAGGTGTAACTCATCTTCTTATTTACTGAATTCTAATCAATTAATATGCCTTTAATCTTATCTTCATTTATTACCAGAATTGATTATATCCTTATCATGGGAAAAAATAGAATAGGCAACAATGATACTTCATGACGAAAACATATTAATATTTTCTGTCCGAAGTCACATATTCCAACACGTACCAATGAATTTTTGACGCAAAAGGCTGCATATTCATTAAAAGCTAATTGGGTCTAATATCTGATCTGGATTAGCCCTTTCTACTTATTTTTAAGTGACATCACCCCCAACTAGAAGCTTTTTTAAATGGAAATGCAAATGTCATTCCAGGTCAAGGAATTCAAATTCTAAATAATGGCCTCTCTAAAACATCGCTTTTCTTCATATGATTCCTCTTTTTTTCATCTTATCATAAAGTTGTACTCAAATATCTATTTGTAGTATATATTCAAAGAATTTCAATGAAAAGAAAATTTGCAAGCCATTCAAGTTTAAATATTCTAACGCTAATGCTTGAAGTCATCACGAAACCTGTCAAACAATAAAATAGAAATTATTATAAGGAAATCAGTACAGCTTAACATTATTACGTTTTACAACAGCGCTATAACTGGCTTTCGGAAGGCGCAAATCTCATTTATTATATATCAAAGAACCATGCTACTGCCCGGATTAATTTTACTAGATGTACAGAATAGTTTTTATGACCTCAAGAAATCTATTCATTCCAAATGCCTACAATTTGTGAAAAACGGCGTTTCTCGGCACCAGTAAACTTACTTACCTTTCCATATTGTCCTTCTTTGAATAGCGTGCAGTAGTTGAATAGAAAACATTCACCCGATTTGGCCCAGCCCGATATATCAGTGTCTGGTATTATAATCCCTTCCAGTTGCACTGGTGATTGGTAATATTTGCGTAATTCTTCCGCATCTTGGAAATTAGCAGCTAGTCTCTGGCTATGCTCATAATCATATTCCCACGAGGCTTTTTACAAACGCTAAGACCTCCATTTAGCCATAGCAATGATCCATCTTTGTCTGTGTGGGACAGCTGTACAGAACATATTTGGTAAAATTCGCCAGTGGTTTCCTTTGAGATGACGTTCCCCAGCTGACCGATATTTGACGCATCCACAGGATAAAATGTAAAAGGGTTGTTTGACAATAACGCACCGAGCCAAAACCAATCTTTATCACCGTGGAAGTATTCCGCAATTGGAGAGAATTGTAAGGCCAAAGAAGTAAGCATACTGAAGAGGTGCCTACCTTTATCCAATATTACCAGGCCGCTTTCCAGATGATGCTTATACTTCTTAATCAGCATGTTTTCTAGCACTTGGACAACCGTTGGATCCTTTATGTGATTAACAATCCTGTCATGTACAGTTGATTCATCCGTCAAATTAAGTCCAATACACCCATATATAACTTCCTTCAGAACTTCTACTTGAGATGGCTCAAAGAGATCATCGGATATTATCCGATCCTTGAAAAATAAAACCCCGGTTCTTTGGAATTCTTCTGAGTTATAAAACGTGTCTATTGAGACGAAAGGTACAGTATCAGAATCCAGTAAGATAGGAATCTCAAAGGATGAGAAAATCAATGCCAGCCATTTGTTGGAATATGTTACGAAGTTGTCAGAATATCCCGGATTTAACATACTATGCACATTCAAAAACCATATTTCTTGAGCCGGATACTCCGGGGCGTCCTGATTCCTGGCATGTTTGACTAATGATTTAATAGCGTCTTGACTTAGATCTCCGTTGTAAACAATTTCTATGGGAAAATTATTTTTGATGTATCTTAAAACCTTTAACAGTCTCAGTGTCTCATCCAACTGTACATCAGAAGCACTAATAACTATACCTCTTGAACCAGTCTGCGTTGCAGTTTGCAGCCAATTCTCCCAAAAAGACAGATCTGAATCATACTTGATGGGCCTAGAGCGAACAAAATGACCGTTTCTATGGCCAAACTCTAACGCAGAAGCATGATAAATTTCACCATTCCATCTCGTGTGAGTGGGCCAGAAGTTGATTTCATTTGTTTCTAATCCTCTGAAATTTAAGTACGGAAATAGCCTCTTCTCAATATCTCGTAGAAGTTGAGCATCACGGTTACCAGTCTGCTGTAAACATCTAGAAAAAATATTGATTCTTGTCACTAATTGAACCACGTCCTTTCCAGGAGCCAAACTTTCTTGATTTACGCCGAAGAACCTATTCGACCATCCAGATTCAAGAGCTTCATAATAATGCAGGCAACGATCACTATTGCTATTCTGCGTCTGCACCAACGAACCCACTTGTAAATAGTAAATCAGTAACAGAACCAGTAATAGTGTAACTGATATGAAAAGCCTATTTTTCCTTATCATATTAAATAAGCAAAATAACCGGAATTTCTTTGTGAGTATCTTGTAAACATTGATTTGCAAACCACTGTACAAAAGTTTTACTCAATTGAGAGCTTTTCCGTTTACCTTTCTCTTCAGTACTGCTCAGTAGTAGAATAAAGGGAAAAAAATGCATTGTCATCTTCTAGTGCTAGGTACTATTTACTATCTCCACCGATGCTGTGCCTCATCAGAAATTCGTCTCGGAAAAACCAAAACTATAAACAAGAACTTTCGCCTTGAAGAATCATCACAGGACCGGCGTGGCCGTCGTTTACATTTTTAACTCCATCAGCGATAGAACAACAAATAAGAATTCCCTTGGCTTTTGTGTGTTTGTGACATGCGGCACGGTTATATTCTGCGTTATGGATTCTTCCGTACAAAGGTTTTTTTTCTTTTGCTGTTAAATCAGCTGATTGATCGCTATGCGCATAATTTAGGAGGTCATCGATCGATTTTGAAAAATTGAAGTACTTAAATAAACCTTCATGGTTAGGCAACAGCTGCTGGTTGAGGCAGTTGATTGAATGTTGGTTTCGGCGCTCTGAAAACTCCCGGAGACTTCCAACTGATTTCTGATGTGGTCAGCTGTTGGTTGGAATGATGGTGCTCATACGCTCATATTTTTCAGCCGTATCTCTGACCAGGACGGTAGCATGGTTGCAGTGGGTTCCACTAATCAGAACACAAAACAAGCAGCCTCGAATTAGTTCATGCATCGCGAGATACATATGATATGTTTGATGTTCAAATCGATTGACTTGTAATAAATCAATCGATATTTTACAGTATACTTGTATATCTCTTACCATTAGGGTACTTTATTTCGTTGAACAAGAAGAAAGGGCAAGACATCGATATGTATAAAGGAGTCAATGCCTTTGCCAATCCTTTGAGGACTGGGATAACAAATTTTTTCTCTACTTCTATTAAAAGAACCGTCAACAATAAGCTTACTTTTGCTACAGGTTATACTCAATTGAGAAAAATGTCTTCCGTTACTGGTTTTTACATTCCGCCAATCTCTTTCTTCGGTGAAGGTGCTCTAGAAGAAACTGCCGATTTCATCCAGAACAAGGAGTACAAAAAGGCTTTGATTGTTACCGATCCTGGTATTGCCGCCATTGGTCTCTCCGGTAGAGTCCAAAAAATGTTGGAAGAACGTGGTTTGGACGTTGCTGTCTACGACCAAACCCAACCAAACCCAAACACTGGTAACGTCCTGGACGGTTTGAAGGTTTTGAAGAAACAAGACTCTGAAATCGTTGTTTCCATCGGTGGTGGTTCTGCTCACGACAATGCTAAAGCTATTGCTCTGTTAGCTACCAACGGTGGTGACATTGGGGATTACGAAGGTCTCAACAGATCCAAGAAGGCTGCTTTGCCACTGTTTGCCATCAACACTACTGCCGGTACCGCTTCTGAAATGACCAGATTCACCATTATCTCCAACGAAGAAAAGAAGGTGAAAATGGCCATCATTGACAACAACGTCACCCCGGCTGTTGCTGTCAACGATCCATCTACCATGTTTGGTTTGCCACCTGCTTTGACTGCTGCCACTGGTCTAGATGCTTTGACTCACTGTATCGAAGCTTTTGTTTCAACTGCATCTAACCCAATAACTGATGCATGTGCTCTAAAGGGTATTGATTTGATTCAAGAAAGTTTAGTTAACGCTTACAACGACGGCTCTGACAAGAAGGCCAGAACTGATATGTGTTACGGCGAATACTTGGCAGGTATGGCTTTTAACAATGCTTCTCTAGGTTACGTCCACGCCATTGCTCATCAACTTGGTGGTTTCTACCATTTGCCTCATGGTGTTTGTAACGCTGTCTTGTTGCCTCACGTCCAGGAATTCAACATGGAATGTCCAAAAGCTAAGAAGAGATTAGGTGAAATTGCTTTGCATGTTGGTGCCTCACAAGCAATTCCAGAAGAGACCATCAAGGCTTTGCACGCCTTCAATAGAACTATGAACATCCCAAGAAACTTAAAGGATTTGGGTGTCAAGACCGAAGATTTCGGTATCTTGGCTGAGAACGCTATGAAGGATGCTTGCCACGTGACCAACCCAGTTCAATTCACCAAAGAACAAGTTGTTGCTATCTTGAAGCAAGCCTACGAATATTAAAGGATAGAAAACTAGTGTTATATGTATGACCCAAGTACGTGCGCTTTCTTATTTATTTGGTTGTTTGTAATTTATTAAACTTATTTATTTACTAGCTTTAGTTTTCATTGATATCTTGAACGTTCGGCAATAATGTGTATCTCTTAGCGTATACTGCCTTTTAGCGGACATTTCTCAATGAATGTGTCGTTTAGTTCACTTCTGTAATATCCTTGACGCTCGATAGTCAGGTTACGATAGATGAATAAAAACCCACTAATCTTTGGCTGCTGTAAACAGTTTGAAAGTCGAAGCCGAATTGTTTTCTGCAAAGATGTCTCTTCCCGTTGTATTTGCTGTCACTTCCTTTTATTGCTAAGTAATAGCCTCGGAATCTCCGTCTGCGCTAATTGAAAAGTTGGCTGCATATTATGCACGGTAAGGTTTAGCACCATAAGGGCCTTGCCCTATAAGGCATAAAACGCTCAATTATGAAATTTCAAGGGTCTGCAATAACGCAACTAGATTGATCACACCCGCGAGACTATGAAGGCGGCCAACTGTTTTGTTCTGTTATTTTTGCTCAAAAATTTACCATGGCCTGAGAATTGACTTATTCCTTGATTGTCAATACCAGCTAGTCAGAAATAGAGGGATTTCATATCTTCAATAACAGATCATTTCAATATTTCCAGCGAAACCACTGCCTGGCAAGTTGTCAAAATTTTAACCTCTTCTTTCGGTTATGCCGTTAATGATACAATTTACCATATAGGTACATATAGAAATATCACGGTTCATTATCTATTGGCCCCTCTAGTTTACCTGGAGGTATTTCCTATACAAATATTATTGACGTTATTTGAAGAGGCCATCAGTAATCATTACTACGAACCCCTAAAAAGCTGTAGCCATCTGGCAATGAGTAGCATAAACGACGCTATTAACATATAATGCTAAGGTGAACTCTTTGAACTATTTATGAATCGTTCTTAAAATGAGTTGTACGTCTAAATTCAGAAGCGGCTCAATTTATCTACGGGTTGTTATAAAGTATGCATGAAAGCGTACATTTTTACGTTTAAAAAAATTATTATTACCAGACGAGAAAGACAACCAACACCGTATTGGTCTGGCTTGATGTCTTTATTCTGCTATTTGGTTGTCCTTTTCTTTGCCTTGAGCTTTAAAGCCCTCGATGTCGACTCAACATTTCCTCCGGTTGTAAAAGCTAGGAACGGTGTGACTGTTCGTCAAATAAAATGTTACTGATATTATTATAATACATTTGATTACTTCATTTACCATTATTATTTTATATCTTTTTCTATTAAGAATCAATAATGGTAATATTCACATATGAAAGGACTACTGAATATAGTTTACATATTGATTGTTGAATATATTTATATGTCTGCCTCTTTCTAAAGGTGTCATAAAAAATCTATTTATTATTATATATTACGTATAAAGATATAATCCTTATGATAATCCGAGGTGGTATATTATCTCAGGATTAGCGAACTTAAAGAAAATAGTGAACCACTAATATAAAAGAAAAGATGCAATTTTTCGAATTCTTGCAATTCGAAGCCTTGATCGTTCTTTAATACGGTCGTACTTAAGTCTCCTTTGTTTGAACTGTGACGTTACTTAATCAAATGCATACCTGGGAAGCTCTTTTTCATTAACTTTTCTCTTGTTAGTGACAAATTTACGATCAGGTAAAAATCTTGATCAACGTCTTTTTCCCATATGCCCACTAAAAAAGCTTTAGTTAGCCATTTCTAAAAGAGAGGCAATATTTTTTGCCAAAAGACTTGTAAAGGCTTTTCGTAGTTCCCCCTTATTCCTGTACATTGGCCAAAATCTCCGGTGGTCCATTGAATATTTGATGCTTTTTTGATATTGTAATAATGAAAACCTACTGCATCGAGTTTGACCGCAGTGGGATTGCTCAGTAATATTCCACAGATATGTCTTGAACAAGCAAAAAGATGAGAATTTCTTCTAATAACGAGTAGCATTTCTGGAGTCATAAGTATCGGTACCTACCACACAATCGGCTTTATTGCCTATGAGTTTGCGACGGATTGTAAATTCAAACACAAGTATTCTTTTATTCCCCTCTTGTTGATTTCTTTAACCAACATCTCGCAAAAATATTTGAACCATATATGGATTGCTGTGGAATCCGATTATTTGCCCAGTTCAATGAATTGTTATGCATATCCTCAAAATGCTAGATGTATTATTTGTTTAATGTCAATGTGAGCATAGACCAGATGTGTGTTTAGCCCTGTTAATCTTCCAAACAATTTTTTCTTGTAGTGTGATTAAACCTTCAAAACAACTACAGTAACTCGAAACTACAAATCATGTCATCACGTCATCACTATTGTAAGGCAGATCATAACAACTTTCTCGGAATATCGTTTTGCCCTGCCATACTGTAACTTCTCATAGAAATTAATTTTGTACAGTGGTGAGCTCCTCACAAGGGCATTAATGAGCTTTATTGTCGCATATACTTATACATTTATAGACAAAATTACTTTCTTG
Organism: Saccharomyces x bayanus; assembly: GCA_019431265.1. Taxonomy (NCBI): domain Eukaryota; kingdom Fungi; phylum Ascomycota; class Saccharomycetes; order Saccharomycetales; family Saccharomycetaceae; genus Saccharomyces; species Saccharomyces x bayanus. The sequence continues at coordinate 553,900 of CP080208.1, read as the reverse complement.
GTCAGTTAAACGTATATATTATTTTGGAAATTCACTTTTTTAAAGCTACTATTTCGGATAATTGTTGATCAATGAAATGACAAAAAACACTTCACTCATACCTCAGCAAGTCCCTGATAGGACTCGATGGCCACCAAACAAATATTGAGACGGCAAATCAAGAGGGCGATAAGGGCCCTTGATTACGATACTATCGCTACAGAATCACATGCTATATCTCAAGTAGTACGGTCATTAATTGCTTCCACTCACGCTAAAAGTGTAGCATGTTATATGAGCATGGATAAAGGAGAAGTAACAACCGGAGAAATCATCAAGAACCTATTTAATGATGGAAAAGAGGTTTTTTTGCCAAGATGCACACATACTTCCGAATCCAAGCATTTCAAATTACGGGATGACCATCATCCACATTTAATATTCCATCGAATGACTAGTTTGACAATGGTACGTGATTTGAAGCCCCAAGGTCCATATCAATTAAAGGAGCCTGAATCCCACTTTGAGGAAGCCACCGATTTGGATCTTGTTTTGGTGCCTGGGGTGGCATTTGATCTCAAAACCGGTGCAAGGATGGGCCACGGTGCTGGGTACTATGATGATTTCTTTCAACGGTATAAGATAGTTCATGATGGCCATAAACCACTTCTAGTTGGGTTATGCCTTGTAGAACAAGTGACTGCGCCTATTCCTTTGGAGAAACATGATTTCCCTATGGACTGTATAGTATGTGGAGATGGATCCATACATTGGGTTAAATAGCCTTATATATATTATTATTTACATGTACAGCTACTGTATAAATATAAACAGACAATCTGGTCTATTTTTTTCGGGATGTTCTCCCTATTGACTAGAAAATGTAGCAATCGCTTTGACTAACGTTCTGTTGCCACTTTGGTCCATCAATTCTGCCTTTAGTTTAGTCTTGTTTCCATATTTCTCGAGATCTGTTGTTCTTACCACAACAAACTGATTGGCTAATGTGGGGAACTTGTATGAAACGCTCAGATCCTTCGTTTCTTGATTTATATTTTCTGTCCCCTTTTCCAGTCTAATGGCTTCTTTCATTAAGTCTTCAATTACTGTTGCTAGGATTCCACCATGAATTAAAAAGGGATAACCTGTTAGCTTCATACCTAAATGGTATATCCCGATAGTTTCACGTCTACTTGGACTATAATAAATTCTTGGTGGTATGGCAATCCCGCCTGGTGTATTCAATGCCTTTGACACTAACAAGTTTTTTCTCTTCAGGGGCAATCACTTGTACAAACCCGGCTTCCTCTAATTGTTTCACAATAGATAAACCATTCAAACGTTGATTCAAATTTGCATGATACTTGACCACTTCATCTGCATTTTTTGGCAGAGCATCATATTTCCAATAAGCGAGAAGATCCATGAATGTCATATGTTGCGTTAAGTACCATCCCCCAAGGAAACTTCCGCCGAAAATGGTCCATGGAATCCATTTTCTTTTAGGTTTTGAGGCCGTTTTGAATACAACACCATTTGTATACCTTCTCAACTGCCCTAATATAGTTTTCTTGAACATCCTTGCTCTTCTTCCACCTTTGTCGATAGGTCTTTTTTTTTTTTGCATTATTCATGAATCCTTAACAGTTCACAATCTGACTTCATTTTCTCTTAAGGGGCCTCATCGAAAATTTATCCTTCAGCGGTATAACCAGTAAGCTTTTAACGCAAAAGTTTACAGGACACGACTAAAGAGATTCGCGAGAGCTAACCTTTGCTGTATGCAAATTTTGTATTGCTAGGAAATATGCGATAGCATGGTATAGCAGTTGGGCATAGTAAGCGTATAAAAGTGTTTAACTCAAGACGGTAGAGTTACCGAATTTGAAAGTAAATTAGAGTCGAAGCCAAAGTAGCTTAGATCGTTTCAAGTTCTTCTCGTCTATCGAAATACTGAAGGAACTGTCGGTATAAACATTAGCTGTTCTTATTTGTCTTACGTATCTAGTTCGATTGTGACCCTATAGATGTCACTGTTTATATATGTAAGCTGCTCGCTCTCATGGACCACTAGTGACGGACTCCTCGATTGTTACAGATAGTAATAACCATTCAAATTGTATGATGATCTTTGGGATTCCATTATTTCTTAGTGTTATAATATTACGTATATAGATTATATTAGAGATTCTCCTCATGGATTTAGGAATCCACAGAAAGGAATCAATAATTTTGCATAATATTATAAATGAATATGTTCCTCTTTTTATATGTTGTCATTCATTGATCCTATTACAATATCAATCCTTGCGCTTCAGCTTCCATTAATTTCGACGACACTTTGAATCTTAACTTACTGGTCTTGTAATTTATGTCATCTTTTAACACCGTATATAATAGTAATAGATGGACAATAGTTGAATAATGTTCCAACAGATAGCATGTCAAAAAGCTGTGAGTTGTATCTCTAACTTATTGATAATTGATATTTAGTAAGTGGTAATGGGCAAGAATAAGCAGTTGAATCCTGAAATATAAAAGAGAGGTATATAATACACACGCTGACTGGTTATTCGAAAGCCAATGGTTCAGACATGATTCCGAACATGGACAATAAATTCTCAAGTATAACTCATCTTATTGTGTGCCATTCTGGTCGATTAGTAAATCTCTATGTTTATTACTGGGGTAAATTTTATAATTAGAATTATCTACTCCAATATAATCAGTATCATCTTAAGGATGTTTGCAATCACTTACTCCAACATGGTTAGTGTCGCGTTAGACAATGTCCATCATCACGCACTCCAAAAAAATCATTTACTCCATTTTATTCGAATAAGTGTGTATCCTTAGTTACTTATTCCAGCATGAAACATAATGGTCATCAACGGTTCGTTAGGTCTCTAGTGTGTACTTACACCTCGTGGCTTTTTGTACACACAAGTTGAGTTAGACGCAGGTTATCCCATAAATTCCTGGTCTCTTGGCCCAGTTGGTTAAGGCACCGTGCTAATAACGCGGGGATCAGCGGTTCGATCCCGCTAGAGACCATTTTTTTAAGTTCTCAAGAGAATTGAAGCGCGGAATTCAATCATTCAAAAGCCTGGACCTACCATAAACTCGTTGCGTTAATCGTCAATTCAGAAAGACCTGAATCAATAGTACCAATAGAAAATATCAGGATATAATGTCTGCAGAAAACACTAGCAGCGATTTACCAGTCAGTACCCAATTAACTTTTGAAGCCAACGTTAGCGATAAGGAAGTTAAAACGAAAAATGAGAAGTTAGTGTGTCAAACCAAGCTTTTGAAAGATACTTTAGATCTGCTCTGGAATAAGACATTGGAACAGCAGGAGGTTTGTGAGCACCTCAAACAAGAAAATGATTATTTGGAAGATTATATTGGTAATTTGATGAAATCCAGTAACGTCTTAGAGAAATAGGTTTCGAAACCATTCTCTAGTGTGTCAAACTGGCGCACCATATGAACAGTCTCGCAAGCATAAACCTTCGATTTCTTTTCCTAGTGTGTTTGGCTTTTATGTTTTTCGTCTCCTACTAGGAAGTCGCCTAGTGTATGGGATGCCACAAAGAGAGCATAGAGAAACAAAAATAAAATATAAAAAGCACCTTAAGAGAATTGTAGCGATACTTTACTTATTGTGGTGTGGGTTCCTTTGATGATGGTTATCACTTGTACTCGTTTAGTTTTTAATTACTATAGGAAGTTTCGAAAATAAAGGTGTTTAGACATAGTGGCAAAATGAATGTCGGTGAGAAGGTGCAACAAGATGAAAATCAAACACATCTTCCCCTACACAAGAAATCAAATAACCTTTTTATAAAGGAAAAGGCTGTGACAGAATACAACAAACCTGATAATATAAGGCTTCGTAATTTGAACTTCAATCATAGAAAATATCTGGACGATAAAAAAACGAAGCAATTTCCGGTTCCGGTTAACTTCGAAAAGTCTACCAGATGTGAAGTCGGTATAGGTTTAGAACCTGGTGAATTAACTGACGTTAACCTTGATTATATACCAAAATCCCCGTCTATAGAAAAAATATCAGGGCCCAACACTACCATTACACCGAAATACATAATACATTTACAATCTGATTCGGATCTTGTTATCGAAGAATGTGATCGCGGTTATGACTGTGGCCCTTTTTATCACCTATACAACTACGAAAACAGAATCGAACCTGATGATTACGAAGCCATTATTGAAGCTATAATAACCGACGAAATTGCCGGTACATATCCGATGTTTGAACGAGAATTAGAATATCAAGAGTTGAAAGGCCTTGTTAGAAAGCGGGATTATATTTTATATTATTTGTTTTCCAAGGATTACTTGGGATTCTTTCAGCTAAAAGAGGAACGTACATTTTTTTATACTTACCCCTCGATTGCTTATACTAGCCCATTGAGATATCTGGATAACGTACCTGAAAACGACTTGTTCACTGAAGAAAATGATGAGCAGCTTCAGTCATTTGATTTCGAAAATATGTCATCTGTTAGGACTTTGGACAGCGGTGTATGGCGTTAAGTAATTTTTAGGTTTCTTATATATGCATTTAAATAATGTGTGCAATACTTTTCTTCTAACAATACTTCTCAAATATTCTAAAAACCAAAAATTTTCCCAAAACATTAATAATACAAATTAAAAAAAAAGTTTCAAAAAAACCAGCTATGTAACCTTCATTAAATAAAATTCCAATGATCTAATCACTTGCGTCCGTAATACCTTTTTCACCGATCACGTAAACACACTCTCTTTCAGGCATATCTGGAGAATCCTGTAATTTAGCGACTCTTTCATCACCACGACCTTTTCTCAGCAGGATTCTTGTTGCTGAAGCATGTGCCAGGACGTGCCCACCAATCGGTTTTCTGCCATCTGCAGATGCAAATAAGGCAGAAGCACCTGGGTCGGATTGAACTTGGTTAGTCAGAAATACTGCGACGTTAAATTCTTCCGCTAATCTATTCAATTTAAAGAGATGTTGATTTAACTTCTGCTGTCTTTCACTCAGTTCACCTCTACCACAGTAATCAACTCGAAAATTAGCCATTATTGAGTCCACAACCACCAAACGATAATCTCCAGAACTTAGTTCTTCACCCAATTGTTCTACAAGCTCCATTTGGTGTTCGCTATTCAAGGCTCTAGCATAAGAAACGTTTGCTAAGCATGATTCAGGATCAAGGTCGTAGCTTTCAGCAATCTGTTTGATTCTTTCGGGCCTAAAAGTACCTTCTGTATCAATATATGCCACTTTACCTTCACCTCCACCCATTTCCCTTGGAAGTTGTGTCGTAACGCATAAAGTATGAGACATCTGTGTTTTACCACACCTAAACTCACCAAATACTTCAGTAATACTCATTGTCATTACTCCACCACCAAGAACAGAATCCAATTGTTTGGATCCGGTTGATAATGAAAATACACGTTGTCTAATGTCCAATTGGACAGTGGCGGGAATAAAACCCACCTGAATAATTTTACCGGCAGCTTCCTTGATTTTTTCTACTTTGACCTCACTCAGCCCTTTGATTCTACAAAGATGTCTTCGTGTTGTAGACAGAACGGTCTATCTCCAGAGGGCAATTCACTTCCCATTTAAAAGTTAGTAAAAAAAGCTACGTACACGAAAGTGTTTATTGTAACATACATTAACAGTGTAAATTCCACTTGACTTCAATTTTTGGAGATCCGAGGCATTAATACCGTAGTTTTGTAATTCATCCACGCTAAGAATATTTTTTGTTGTATCGCTATCAACTTCAGTTCCTGTAACAGACATGACTTTGGGTGATTTGTTGTTTGACTCAAAAGACCAAGATGCAGAAAGGGTATGTGAAAAGTGAAGGAACGAAAAGGATACATTAGCCAAACCTGCCTTCCCTTTATACAAAAAGCTGGTACTAGGGCGGCTATTTTCGGTGTTTTGAAAATAGTGTTCTCCTGTTGTATGAGGGGAAAAGTGATGAAAAAGGAAGTACATAAAAAGAGCAATATTTTCGATATACAGTTAAAATATACTTGGCTTATATTTGTTGCTATAGAATGGTAGTTCTGAAAATGAGTATTTACTATCATAGTATTATTGTTGTTATTTTCTACTAGTTGTTTCCTTGCAATTAATTCCTAGAAGCGAAGCCTTGCTTTTGGAAGTCCCAAGTATCTTCAGGAATTCTACCTCTTAAAGTTGGGGTTTCTGTACCCTTCACGTAGACATCTTCAAACAAGATAGATAGTTTAGCTTCTGGAGGAGCAGCAGCATCGGCTAATTCGACTTGTTCGTCAACGTATTTTCTAGCGGCCTTGTCGTAAGCTTTGACTTCCCCTTCAGTGGCAATACCTAAATCGACCAAATGCATCTTGAGACCAGCAATTGGGTCGTTCTTGGATCTCATGTGTTGAATTTCGTCTCTAGTTCTGTATGTGGTACCAGGGTCGGACATGGAATGGCCACCGTATCTATAGGTTTCGTATTCCAAAACAAGAGGACCCTTACCGGATAAACACCAGTCCTTGGCAAACTTGGATGCTTGGTAGACGGCTAAAATATCCATACCATTGACTTTCAAACCTGGGATGTATTGACCACGCTTGAAATATTCGGTCATGGCAGATGATCTTGCGGCAGAAGTACCCATACCGTACTTATTGTTCTCACAACAAAACACAACGGGCAAGTTCCATAACTTGGCCATATTGAAAGACTCAAAGACTTGGCCTTGGTTGGAGGCACCGTCACCATACAAAGTGAAAGAGCAGGCGTCTTCGTTCTTGTACTGGTGAGCAAACGCTAAACCTGCACCCAAAGGAACTTGAGCACCCACGATACCGTTACCACCGTAGAACCCTGGAGCATAAAGATGCATGGAGCCACCTTTACCAAAGGAGACACCGGCTCTTCTGCCCAGTAACTCAGCCAGGACGGCTTTCACTGAGGCGCCTCTCATGAAGGTGAAACCATGACATCTATAGGATGTAATGATGGTGTCCAGTTTTGTGATGGCGTTCTCAATACCGACGGCGATAGCTTCTTGACCGACAGACAAGTGGCAGAAACCTCTGATTTTCTTGGCCTTGTACAAGGCGTCGCAAGCCATCTCCATTCTTCTGATGATGACCATATCTTTATACATTTGCAATAAAGTGGCTTTGGAAGTCTCGTAGGACAAGTCTGGAGGGTCCAGCATGTACGATTCAAAAGAGGACTCGGGCAACTCGATTTGCACAGTGTCCGTGCCCTCAATTTCTTCAGGTGCTTTTTTATCGTTTGTCTTTAAAGTTGCCATAGTACGAACATGGCTTAATCTGGTGGAAGTGTACAGGACACTTCTCAGCCCACGGGCCAATTGCGATGGTTGGCGTTTGAATGAAGCAGCAAGCATTGGCACAAACGTCTCCCTTGTTATTGCTCTATATGTACTTGTAAAGCTTCAGACGTAGCGAGAGTAAAACTTTTGCTGATATGAGAGTGGAGTTGTTTCTTGTTATACCAAAGGGGATTATGTCGGGAGTCATGATGCGACGCTCACCCGGGTAGCGAGGAGAGGTGGTTGAATCAGAAGAGAGGTAAATATACACGTCAAAAGATATAATTCAAGTAACACACACTCATACACACACAACACAGCCACGCGTGCATGCGTGAGTGCGTGAGTGCGTGCGCAAGTTGCTGTTATATACATATATAGATATAGATATATAATGGTAATAATGAACTATAGATTATTACACCCCCATTTCTTTTTTTCTTTTTAATAGTTTTTCTTTACATTTATCGGAATACTTACTTTGGTGCTTCACCCTCAGTGGCAGCAGCAGGCTGCTGCTGCTGTAGTTGTTGTTGGTCTTCAGCCTGGCCTGATTCGGACATGTCTGAAGTCCATAAAGTCAAATTGTCCCTTAACAGTTGCATGATCAGTGTGCTATCTTTGTATGATTCTTCGGATAGAGTGTCTAACTCGGCAATAGCGTCGTCGAAGGCTTGTTTGGCCAGATGACAGGCTTTGTCTGGGGAGTTTTGAATTTCGTAGTAGAAGACGGAGAAGTTAAGGGCCAAACCCAGACGGATTGGGTGGGTTGGTGGCAACTCTGTGGTAGCAATCTCAGAGGCGGTCTTGTAGGCCTCCAAAGAAGCGTTAGTGGCCTTTTCTCTGGCGTCAGTACTGGAAAACTCGGCCAAATAACGGTGGTAATCACCCTTCATCTTGTAGTAGAAGACCTTGGACTCGCCGGTGGTGGCGGATGGAATCAGGTGAGAGTCTAGCACGGATAAAATGTCGTCGGAGATCTTGGTAAGTTCAGTTTCGATCTTCGAACGGTACGAGCGAATCAGCTCGACCTGGTGTTCGGACTTCTCCTTAGACTCCTCCTTCTGTTCGATAGAGGATACGATTCTCCAGGAAGCACGACGGGCACCAATAACGTTCTTGTAGGCAACGGACAACAAGTTACGTTCTTCAACGGAGAGCTCTTGGCCGGAGGAGGCTACGGCCTTCATGTTTTCGACCATTTCTTCGTAACGTTCGGCCTGTTCAGCCAACTTGGCTAAGTACACGGAATCTTCACGACTGGTTGACATTGTTATCTTGGGGTTCTTTGCTTTGCTTTGCTTTTTAACACTTGCTTGCGCTATCAATTTTAAGAGTAAAAAAACAGTAGGTTATTTTTATAGAAATCACACGGTTTTATGTTACACTTTGTTCCAGTTTCAGTTTCAAGGTCCAATAATAAAGAGTTCCCTTTTCCTTCTTCCTTTTTGCTGCGCGCGGACGAGCGTGTCTTTCCGCTTACCCCTGTTTTTTTTTGTTTTTTTCTTATTTTCCGCTTTTCTCTGCTTTTCGCCTCCTCTCCCCGCGCCCCGCCCACATAGAGGAAGCCCGGTTGCGGCGGCTTCCTGTTTTGGCTCCGAGCCTAGAACGGCGGCTTCCGGAAATGGGCCCTCCGCTTTCGAGAGATAGGAAGCCCGTCACGTGGCTACGCTTCCGCCCCTTTTTTTTTTCTTCTTGATTTCGATTTACTGGTTTATATTGTCATTTTGTATCTATATCTATATTCGTGTTTGTGTCTATGTCTATCTATTTCCGTTTTGCGCTATCAATACATAAACAGCGTGTGTTTTTCCTTATTTAGCCGACTAGTAGGCTGCAAGGTCAGTAAATATGACGTCTTGCTCCTCGAGGTAGGCAATGTAGTCTCTCCACAGCGGGTCACCGTTTTGTAAGACATTTTTGTTACCGACCACAATCAGGCCGTGCTTGGCTCTTGTCAAGGCCACGTTCAGCCTTCTCTTATCGCGCAGGAATCCGATTTTGTTGTCGCTGTTGTTTCTGACACAGGAAAAGATTATAAAGGATTTCTCGTGGCCTTGGAAGGAATCCACGGTGGCGACATGCAGACCGTTGATGATGTTGATAACATTGTTCTGCAAGCTGCTGGCTCCTTGCGAGCCGGCCGCGTTAAATAGTTCGATTTCGTCGTATTCTTGTTCCATGGAGACTTGTTTGGGGTTGATGACTATATTTTTGGTCAAGACCTCAGATAGCAGGTCACGTTGTGCGGAGTACGGTGTCACGACACCTATCTCCTCCAGCGGGACTTTCTTGTCCAGCATTAGTATTTGGACGATCTTCACGATCTCTTGGCACTCGTGCCTGTTTTCGTACGTGAATCCGACTATGTCTCTTTGTGTGTTTCTCACTCTGCTCTCAGACCCCAGATCGCATTGGTAGAAGAACAGAGGATGCTCCACGCCAGGCCATGCCTTTTGTTGCTCCGTGACACCGTTCCTTAATTCGCCGTTGTAGATTTTCTTTATGGGGAACTCGCTGATCTTTGGGTGCATTCTGTACTGAGTGTCCAACATTAGTGGCTTTTTGTATGTGCCGTTCGACAGGACTCTTTCAAATAGCGAGGCTTCCAATTGTGGGATGTTGCTGAAGCTTGACAATTGCTTTTCGTCACCAACAAAGACAAAGTTTCTTATGCCCGGTAATGACAGTGGAACTAATGTGGAGGCCTCTGAGGATTGTGTGGACTCATCCATAATCACCACGGGACATTCCTTGATAACTTTCAGTTCGCGCCCACCTGCAGCGATATTAGTTGTGAAAATGATTTGTGATAAGGATACAATCTTATTGGTAATACGAGTCTTTTCTTTGTAATATTTGGTATCTTCAGATTTAGAAATCATTTCGCCCCTGCGGGCTCTGTTTGCCACCAATTTCATGTCTGGAGAAAGGTTTTTGTACACTATATTGTGAAGACAGATATCGCCCAGCGGATGATCTTCACCATATTGTTGCTCCTTTTTTTTTGATAAGATTCTCAAGATCTTGATCTGAGGCCTATTTTCCAGGATCTTCTCTGCAATGTTATCAATGGCAATATTGGATGCGGCAACACACAATATTGGGAATGCATGGAACCTTTCAATCACTTGAATGATTATCTCCTCAATTGTAGACGTTTTACCCGTACCAGGTGGGCCTTGTAATATAGTGATACTATTGTTTAAAACATGCTCCACTGCTGTTTTTTGAGATTGGTTTAACTTGTCGCTTGAAAATTTCAATCTATTATCAAAATATATCTGTTTAATAGGCTTCTGCCCCAACAGCAGATCAATGAATTTCGGATTGGTAATACGCGTCATAGCGAACAAGATTCTGCTCGTTTGTGCAGACGTTGGTAAGAGCTTGAACTGGGATGATCCGTTCTTCGTTGGCAGCCCCAAATTATTCCATGAAAATAGCTCTGCCAACAACACATATTTACCTCTTTGAATAGAAAGTTCTTTGATGAAGATATACCACATCTGTTGTTCATCCTGGGTGCAAAAAAAAAAAGGGCTGCCTCTCATTGAATGCTGGCCTACCGAGTGCAAGCAAATTAGGAGGTAGTAATTTTTCTAATTCGGGATTGTTGTTTTTGTCAACATTGATAATGAAGGCTGTTTCCCTTTCATTACGAGGCCACAATATGCTAAAGTTCTGCATGAAATCGTTCTCTAATTTCTGTTCCAAGAACAGGGCGCACGAATAATCATTTAAGTACGTGTTCAAGTCTGGATATGACAACGTGGGCTTGAAGGCATTATATTTGGTCAGCGGTTCACCTTCCTCATAAATGAGTCCGCTGTTTTTGGTCTTTTCGATATCTTTATCTTGATATAGATTTGTCTCGGATTTTTTGGGGCTTACTTGAGAGACGAATTTTTCCTTTGATGCAGAGCCCACTTTTTTATTGTCAACCTTCTTTTGCTGGTTTCGCATTTTGTTATTCGCATTAACCTTCTCCGTTGGGCAAACACTCGATTCCCTAGAAGAATCACCATCAGAACCAATTGTCCATTTACTGTTGGTTTTATCTGGCTTATTGTTTGGTTTCTTGGTTACTGTACTTCTCTTGCCATTTAAATTAAGCTTACTTTGTTGTGCATCTGCGTTACCCTTAATATTTTTTTGATCTTTTGATTTTGATCTGCTTTGAGTTTACTCTTTTTCAGAGTAGTTTTGTTTGCAGCTTTAGTTATAGCATTCAGAATTTTAGGTCGTGGTTCTTGAGCCTTCTCAACTGGTTTAACTTTGCTTTTTGAATCCAATTTTGCCTTAGCTTGGTTACTGACCTTCTTTTTGGCTTCTGAAATAACCTCAATTTGAGCGATATCTCTTTTCACTTCATTTTCATTATTTTTCTTGTTTTTTGACGTGTTCTCTTTCTCCCTTTTCACTTCATTTTCACTCTTTTTGTTGGTTTTTGTTCTATTCTCTTTCCCTTTTTTCCCATTCAACGAGCCAGGATTGTTCTTTTTGGCCTCTGATTTGTTTGCTTTTGCACGATTGGAGAAGGACACTGCAATATTTGAATCGCTTTCCACTGCTTTGAAACCTTTGAAGTTTTTTAAACTTGAATTACTAGAACTTTGAATGATACTATTTTCTTTCTTCACTTGGTAGGCGATTCTACTGATTTTGTCTTCGAAAGTTTCTTTTTGTCTTTCTTGAACTTACCAGCCTTTTCGCCCTTTTTCCCTCTACTAACTCTTCGTCCTCCCTTTTTGCTAGGTTTCCTAGTGCTATTCGGTGTCTCGTTAAGCCCCAAATAGATATACAAAAATCTTCCACTCTTTTCAGAAATGAAGCCTTTACTTTTGTCTGATTTTGGTAGGCATTTGTCACATAACACTTCTCCTGTGCGGTTTACATTCAGGCGAGACTCTTTTCCACAGATATCACAACAACAATCTCTAACCTTCACATACTTCTCCCAGAACTTTAATATGGAGCCATTTAGTAATGAATAGCTAGTTACTGGACGCTCTGTTTCTGAATAGTCCTTTCGAAAACAAGAATTACAAAGTAAAATCATATCCTCACCCCCAAACCTAATGATTTGAAGTTGGTGTATGTTTGTATCCTGACATTCTTCACAGCAGATGTCCTCGCCACTAGAAATTTTAAATACCGTCTTATGTCTGGTAATTGAGAGATGCTTCATCATCTGCTCTGCATTTAAAGCTTGATTACATGTTCTGCACTGGAAATCCATGGTGTGCTATTTCTCAATTAAACTTATCTGCTAAAACGTTGAAGCAGTACTAAATATTTATATTTTCTAAGCGTCACCTACATCTTACCTCTTTGTTTTGGATATCTTCAAGCTTTAAACTGTTATTCAATTGGGCAGACATTACCCGAACATGAGCAAAAATAAGTAAATACCAGTGCTAATGAAGTACTCTATTTATCAGGATATTATTGGCTTGGACATGGCCGATTAATACTATCAATCAATCAACAACCACAGTCACCATGATGTTACTAAGATCCGTGTTTATCTAGCGAAACTGTTTGCGCCTCAATTCCACTCGCTTTCTGGGAGACCACCTTTCTTTATGTAACCACAACTGCTAAAGGGAAGTAGTAAATGGATCTATAATAGAGTACGGACACTGCTAGCAGATTTGTTTTTTGCTGTATACTTACCTAAAGTATCTACAGTCATCCAGTGCTACCGATGTCACTGTAGCTTAAATCCTAGTTCGAGTAAATATAGTCTTTAAAGAGCAAGACGAGATTGAAAACAAGACTTGCGGTTGTGATTTTCATGTTAACGTCCCTAAGCTTTCAATCTTTAGTAAATCAGCAGAATGAGTGACTATGATTATAGCAAGTCATGGTCATAAATTCAAACCAACTTAATATTGGCGGTGTCTCTGAACTCAGTACGGCACTTGACACCATCTTTTCTTTAGGGTGAAGTGCTATTTGCTTGTTATTGCAACCTTAAAACTAACATGTTAGGGTGCTGCTCTTTCCGAGTGTCTAGCATTATAGAATACTGCTTTGGACCAGTTCCAAAATTCTCGTTTACCTCCGTGACAAGCCGGGTGCACAAAAGGGGAATATAAAAGTTCCCAGGTCCCATTTTGATTTACACTGCCAAATGAATAACAAGTAGCGCAATCTTGCCACCTTACTGAGGAATGAATTGTGTACAATACCTTCACTATTTATGCGACGTGACTCATGGCCTATATCTACTATTAGTCACGATTTACAGTACTACTTTTTTTCTGGATTTTACTTTACATAAGGGGAAAGAAAGTTAACTAACTGATTTAGTCTGCTTTTGGAGAAAACAATTTTAATTTGATACTTGGACCATTATTATTTCCTCAGTGAGACCAGAAAATTTGATAATTACAATGTCTACCTTTTCTGCCTCTGATTTCAATTCAAAAAGATACTCCTCTTCAAGACCTTCCTACCCTTCTGAATTCTACAAGATAGTAGATGAATACCACGAAGGTGATAGAAAACTACTCGTTGATGTCGGATGTGGTCCAGGCACTGCTACTCTGCAAATGGTCGAGGAATTAAAACCGTTCAACCGAATCATTGGAAGTGATCTTTCTGCCACAATGATTAAAACTGCCAATGCTATAAGGGAAGATAATCCCAACATATACAAGAACGTTTCATTTGAAATCTCTCCCAGTGATAGTTTTGAATTTTTGGGCACTGATTCAGCTGACAAGCAAAAGATTGACATTATTACCGCGGTGGAATGTGCCCATTGGTTTGATTTCGACAAATTTCAAAGATCTGTCCATGCCAATTTGAGAGAAGACGGGACAATTGCTATTTGGGGGTACGCAGACCCCATCTTTCCGGACTATCCTGAATTTGACGATTTGATGGATGATGTTCCATATGGCAAGGAAACCCTAGGCCCTTACTGGGAACAACCAGGTAGATCACGCCTCCACAACATGCTGAAAGACTTCACCCTGGATCCGAAGCTTTTCCGTCATATTCAAGTGTCATATTTTTATGCAACAGACATGAGAGACTTGGAAAAAAATTCGCCAATATAAAGAAAAACCACTCTTAATAAGAAAGCAAATCACTTTGCTGGAGTTTGCAGAATACGTCAGAACCTGGAGTGCTTACCACCAATGGAAGCAGGATCCGAAGAACGAAGGTAAACAGGATATCGCGGACTGGTTTATTGAGGAATCGTTGGGAAGAAGACCGGAACTTACTGCTAATACCAAGATTGAAGTTGTTTGGAACACTTTTTATAAACTCGGTAAAAGGATCTAGTCGTCTCGGCCAATGAGCGGCTCGCCCGTTGAAGTTTAGTAAAGAACCCGCTTTCTGATTGGCAGAGCCCGCGACGTTAATTATTTCACAGATTCTTGGAAAGGTACTCTATCAAACCGGTGAAATATTTATTCTACATAGAATATGAGAAATACATCTATTGGTTTTTTGTGGTAGTTCCAAAGGCCGTAGATAACAATTGCTTCCACTGGTAGAGGTACTATTGTTTCTGGGTTCTACTCTAAATAATTTTTTTTCATTGACATACAGTTTCGATATTTATCAGTCCTTTTCCCTTCAAGCTAAATGACCGTAATAGAAATAACAAACCAGGACCAATTCACTCAATTAACCACTATAAATACTGTCAATAAGCTCATTGTTCTATATTTTCAAACTCAATGGGCCGAGCCATGTAGAAGCATGAGCGAGGTGCTCGAAGCCATCAGTGAAGAAGTTAGCCAAGAGAATGTGCGGTTTTTGTCAATAGATGCAGACAAGCATACTGAAATATCAGACCTTTTCGAAATAGCAGCTGTACCATATTTTATCTTCATTCAAAACGGCACTATCGTGAAAGAAATATCAGGGGCGGATCCAAAGGAGTTTGTGAAAAGTTTAGAGACTCTCTCCAATGGTTCCGCCTCAATATCCAACAATGTTAGTGGACCCAGATCCACTTCAGATGTAGAAAACAGTGGGTCTTCTGATGACGAAGACGAAGAGACGGAAGAAGAAATAAACGCGAGGTTAGCGAAGCTAGTACAGGCGGCGCCTGTAATGCTCTTCATGAAGGGAAGCCCATCGGAACCTAAATGCGGGTTTTCTAGACAATTGGTGGGTATCCTAAGAGAACATCAAATAAGATTTGGATTTTTCGATATACTGAGAGATGACAACGTTAGACAGAGCTTGAAGAAGTTTTCCGATTGGCCCACATTCCCTCAGTTGTATATTAACGGGGAATTTCAAGGTGGTTTGGATATCATCAAGGAATCCATAGAAGAAGATCCTGAATTTTTCCAACATGCCCTTCAGTAGGAATAATCTCCTTTCGTAAC
The DNA here is from genome assembly GCA_019431265.1 of Saccharomyces x bayanus. NCBI lineage: Eukaryota > Fungi > Ascomycota > Saccharomycetes > Saccharomycetales > Saccharomycetaceae > Saccharomyces > Saccharomyces x bayanus. Next base: position 538,206 of record CP080208.1, on the reverse strand, counting down.
GTTAAATTTATCCATACGGATGTATATATGTATATATATATATATTTGTTTATTTATTCTATGGTGTAACATGCATAAATTAATAGATAATGCCTGAATATTCCCAACCAATCTTGCACAACTGATAATCAGAGCATCTCTAGATCAGAATCTGAAAGTGACTCGTTAACCACTGAGGCAATGCGTGGTTGTCTTTGGGATAGCATTTCATAAAGAGATTCATCCTCGTCACTTCTTCCAAATGTATCGTCGCCAGTTTTATTGTTATCATTATCGCTATCCACAATAGGATCATCATTAAACGACACGTCTTCACTTTCGGAACCTCTATCCGTCATCATTACATTTTTTTCGTACCGTTCAATCAAAATACGAAGTTTTGTATCGCTTCGCTTTTTCTGATTTTCTATATAATCAGAATTACTATAATCGCTATCCATCAATGGTTCTAGCCCGTCTTCTACAGATAGAGACTCAATAGGTCCGCCTATGCGATCAATTATATCGATGTCTTCTTCAATTTGCATTGTATCTTGGAACTCCTCCAATGTTTGTTTTAGCTCCACAGAGTCAGTCGGAAGATTTTTTAAATAATATAGCATGGAGTTCTTTTTATAACTTTGTGACTTCCTGATCAAAGGTGCGTAATAGCCAAGCTGTAGCGCTATATCTCTGAATGAATGCACTGTATTATATTTGTAGAGATTAACATTCATCCAATCCTTGGCTTGGACCCTGAATGAATTTTGTAATTTTCTAACTTTCCACTCTCTCGGAAAATAAACTGTCCCATGATTGTGACTCTCCTTGGCAATATTCCGAAAAGTTTTTCGTACTTTCCGTAAACCGTACTCATTTGATTCCGGTAAACTATTCATTGTTTCACACTCACTTAAACAATTCACGATTGATAACGCGTCAGAAATATTAAAATTGCCCTTATTAAATGTACCATAATTTTCTAGAATACCCATCTTGTAATCCTGATTTGATAACAAACCATTGGCACTACTGAAAAGAGTGTTAATCATTTCATTATCATCGCTCGTGCTATGTGAACCGTGAATCACCTTTCCAATAGCATGAAAATATGAAATGGTGGATTCTCGTGTCGAGATTGGTAACTCCCCGCCTGAGGTCACCCAAAACTGAAGTGTAGTTATTGCTGACCTAATATCGCCCGTTTCTTGGGCAATGTGGCTTATGACTTCTTCTCTTTTACTCCATTTATTATTTTTCTTTAACAGGGCCATGTTGTCAACGCAGATAAGTTTCAGATACTTTTTCAATAAAGTGCTATTAATCGGATTAAATTTTATTCTTTTCAATTTTGAATGCATCAGTATTTCTTTGTTCATAACCGTTTCAGCACTAAATGTATAATCAATACCAAACGTACGATAATTATTATCACTCTCTGGAATTTCACATTCAGTTAGGCATATAACAAGAGGAGGTAGTAAAGGTTCTGAACTATATAACCACTGTAAAATAAGTTGCTGGAAGCGATTTCTGGTGTCCCTATGAAAGACATTCGGCAGATCTTCAATAAGTATTAACGATAAGTTAGACATTACAAGGTATCTCGCACTCTTCAAAAACTCACTGAAACTTTCCATCTGAGGAACATCGTTGATTATGCAATCTCCCCTGTACTCAGTTACAACGGAATGATTCCTGGTACTTCGAAGAGATGCTATGTTGCTTTCTCGTCTATATTTAGGAACTAAAACTTTTGAGAGTTCCTTTACGATTGTACTTTTAGAGCATCCACTAGGACCGGAAAGCAACAGGATCCTATGTTTGGCATCAGGCAAAAACATAGCCTCTAAAGCTTCTCGTACATCCTGAAGCTTCCTTTTATGGATAGCCACCTGTTCCAGATTTGTTGGCTTGTATTTTTCATACCATTGTTTATCATTATAATTATTAACGTCTGGGGAGTCAGTTACTGCTTCTCGCTTAATACTGAATTCATTTTCTGTACTTCTAGCCCTACGCACTGGCGAAGTCGGTCTAGATGAGCTCCATTTTGTGATTTGCGAACCCAACGAACTGAGACTGTACTGTAGTGAAGGGCGTTTATTCAAATTCGTGCTATCCATATCATTCGGATACAGATAACTATGACAAGGTGTCGGCTTTAGATCATTTGCATTGAGCTCACTTTTAGTGCTTACATATAAGATATCATTATACTTAAACATTATGAATGATCTACTAAATAACATCGCATTGTACGAAAATATTGAAAATTTTTATGCTATTAATGCCATCTCTATTGAAAAATAGTAAATAAGCATTTACAAGCTTGAGTGGTTAAAGAGCTTTGAAATTTTGGAAGCTCTATTTTCATAGAATTACTAAAAAGCTCAATTTTAGAAGTTAAAAATGGTCGATCATGAATCAAAGGATAAAGCAAAGAAAATCAAAGAGATCTATCGTTACGATGAGATGTCAAATAAGGTGTTAAAGCTAGATAGGCGGTTTTTTAATACCAACCAGAACCCCCAAAAAGATGCAGAAATTTCACAGCCAAAGTCCATGAGTGGCAGGATTACCGCTAAAGATATGGGTAAGGACGTCCGCAGCGATACTCCTGGAAAGAAAAGAGATCTTGATAGTATAGTAGGTATGAGAGAGAAAAGGCCCTCATCAAGAAAAATTCAGCAGGATAGTACTATTTTGGACGCCTCTTCCAACTTTAGGTTGCATTACTACCCAAAGAATTCCTCCAGCATTGAATTATACGAGCAAATTTTGCAATGGGTCACAGAAGTTTTAGGCAATGATATACCGCATGATCTTATTGTTGGAACTGCAGACGTACTCATCAAAATGCTGAAGGAAGATGAAGAAAATGAAGACGGAAATTTTGATAAACGAAAGAAAAACATTCAGGACGAACTGGGTATTGACATCGAAACTTCAAAACTCATGGAGTTGGTCAAACTTACGAAAGACATTACCGATTATGAAACTGACTCAAACGAAACCGTTGAACGAGCGGTGGCAATTCTTGCTGATAACGAAGATATGGATGCAGAAGAAGAAGAAAATAATTCCGACAACACGAATGTTCTCGAGAGACAAATTGATGATGATGAAGAGGATTTTGAAGAGGATAACGTTGATCCTAACTCCAAGATTCGGACTAACAAAGCATTACCAAATGTTGAAAATGACACAATCAAACTTTCTGATTATAAGATAAGTGGCATTGAGGCTATTCCGGTATACTCAGTCGATGAGTTTTTTTACAAAGAAAGCTTCGATCCGAGCTTGGTTATAAGGATACTTCAATGATCCAAGAACTTTCAGAAAAGATTTTAAATGAGATCAAAACCCTCGAAGACAATCCAAAAGCTCTAGAGCAGAAGCTGGTTGATTTGTTAGATTTTGAAAATATATCGCTGGCTGAATTTATTTTCAAAAATAGATTAGCAATCTTTTGGGGTATACGCCTAGCAAAAAGCACAGAGAACGACGTACCAAATTTGATAGATGAAATGGTCGCCAATGGTTTAAACTATCTCGTGGAACAGTACGAGGCTAGAGGAACAGTAAACTCGAAACGTCAGCTTGGTTCTGATGATGAAAAGTTTAAGTATTCAGCTGCAAAAAGGACAAAATTTCACAGTACCTCCATTTTACCGCCTATTGTAGATTTGGAAAAGGTCAAATTTGACGAAAGCTCTAAATTAATGACTATAACGAAAGTTTCTCTGCCAGAAGGATCATTCAAAAGAGTCAAACCGCATTATGATGAAATACATATTCCGGCTCCAAAGAAACCTGTTATTGATTACGAGTTAACAGAAATTTCCTCTCTGCCAGATTGGTGCCAGGCGGCATTTCCTTCGTCGGAAACAACATCTCTAAATCCTATACAGTCAAAGGTTTTTCCTGCAGCATTTAACGGTGATTCAAACATGTTAATATGTGCACCCACTGGTTCAGGTAAAACTAATATTGCCATATTAACCGTATTAAAAACTTTATCCCGCTTTTATAACACAGAAACGAAAAAAACTGAACCTTTCAGCGTTTAAAATCGTTTATATAGCGCCGTTGAAGGCCTTAGTGCAAGAACAAGTCAGAGAGTTTCAAAGGAGACTAGCTTTCCTTGGTATAAAAGTTGCTGAATTGACTGGTGACTCCAGGCTCAGTAAGAAACAAATAGAAGAGACGCAAATCTTGGTTTCTACACCAGAAAAATGGGATATAACTACTAGAAAATCGAATAATTCGGCTCTTGTTGAACTAGTTCGTTTACTGATCATAGACGAAATTCATTTACTGCATGACGGGAGAGGCCCTGTATTAGAAAGTATTGTCGCCAGAACATTTTGGGCTTCCAGATACAGCCAGGAGCGTCCGAGGATTATAGGGCTGTCCGCGACATTGCCAAATTATCAGGATGTCGGCAGGTTTTTAAGAGTTCCTGAGGAGGGACTGTTTTATTTCGACTCTTCATTTAGGCCATGCCCTCTATCACAACAATTTTGTGGTATCAAAGAGCAAAACTCTCTCAAAAAAATTAAAAGCTATGAACGATGCTTGTTATGAAAAAGTATTGGAATCAATTAATGAAGGAAATCAGATAATCGTGTTTGTTCATTCTAGGAAAGAAACCTCACGTACTGCAACATGGTTAAATAATAAGTTCATTGAAGAAAACCTTGCTCACAAACTAATCAAAGGTGATGCAGGATCGAAACAAATCCTTAAGACAGAGGCTTCTAACGTACTTGACCCTAATTTAAGAAAGCTGATCGAAAGTGGTATAGGGACACATCATGCTGGACTAGCCAGAAATGACAGATCATTATCTGAAGACCTGTTTGCTGACGGATTACTGCAAATATTAGTGTGTACGGCAACGCTGGCATGGGGTGTTAATCTCCCTGCTCATACAGTTATTATAAAAGGAACAGATGTCTATTCGCCTGAAAGGGGGTCCTGGGAACAACTCTCCCCACAGGATGTTCTCCAAATGTTAGGTAGAGCTGGGCGGCCTAGATATGACACGTTTGGGGAAGGTATCATAATAACAAACCAATCAAACGTCCAGTATTATCTATCGGTTCTCAATCAACAGTTGCCCATAGAGTCACAATTTGTCGCGAAATTAGTTGACAATTTGAATGCTGAAATTGTTGCTGGTAATATCAAATGTAGAAGCGATGGTGTAAATTGGCTGGCATACACTTATTTATATGTTAGAATGTCAGCTTCCCCGGACCTTTATAAAATACCTGATATCTCCGAAGATAAGGACTTGAAAAAGTACAGAGAAAGTTTAATTCATTCGGCTCTTTGTGTTTTGAAAGAGCAAGATTTAGTCTTATATGACGCGGAAAATGACATAATTGAAGCGACAGATCTTGGAAGTATAGCATCGGCATTTTACATTAATCATACCTCCATGAATATCTACAATACAGAGCTAGATGAGTACACAACGCAGATAGATCTCTTTAGAATATTTGCAATGTCAGAAGAATTTAAATATATATCAGTAAGGTATGAAGAGAAAAAAGAACTGAAACAACTACTAGAAAGGGCTCCTATTCCCATTAGAGAAGACATCAACAATCATTTAGCAAAAGTGAATGTGCTATTGCAATCTTACTTCTCACAATTAAAGTTCGAGGGTTTTGCACTAAATTCAGATATGGTGTTTATCCACCAAAATGCAGGAAGATTATTGCGTGCTATGTTTGAAATATGTCTAAAGAGGGGCTGGGGACGTCCAACACGGATACTACTTAATCTTTGCAGGTCTGCTACGACAAGAATGTGGGCGACAAATTCGCCTTTGAGACAGTATAAGAGATGTCCTGCTGAAGTAGTTAAAAGGTTAGAGGCTTCCACAGCACCCTGGGGAGATTATCTAGAATTGGAGTCGCCTGCAGAGGTTGGTCGTGCAATTAGATCTGAAAAACATGGGAAACAGGTTTATGATTTAATGAAAAGGTTTCCTAAAATATCTATGAAATGTAACGCTCAGCCAATTACCCCTAGTATTATCAGATTCAATGTCGAAGTACTGGCAAGTTGGATGTGGGATATGAATATACATGGTGCTCTTCAACCCTTCTTGCTTTTGCTAGAAGACACAGACGGTGATTCGATTCTTTTTCATGACATATTGTTAATCACTCCAGAAATGATAGGGCAAGAAGTTTCGTTATCCTTTACCTATGAATTAAACCAGCAAGATCAAAATAACTTATCACCAAATTTTTTTCTTACAGTAATATCCGAAAATTGGTGGCACAGTGAATTCGAGATTCCAGTTTCCTTTACTAATTTCAAACTTCCAAAGAAGTTTCCAGCTCCTACCCCACTCTTAGAAAATATCGAAATTTCGACGTCAGAGGTTGGTAACAATGATTTCTCCAAAGTGTTTGAATTTCAAACTTTCAATAGAATTCAAAGTCATACTTTCGAAACTATTTACAACTCAAATGACTCAGTCTTTGTAGGCTCAGCAAAAGGCACAGGTAAAACTGCTTTGGCTGAATTAGCATTATTAAATTATTGGAGACAGAATAAAGGAAGAGCTGTTTATATCAATCCGTCACAAGAAAAAAATTGATGTTGTGCTTTCGAGTTGGAATAAAAAATTATCCCATCTTGCTGGTGGAAAGGTTATTAACAAGCTGGGGAATGACCCTTCCTTGAATTTGAAGCTATTAGCGGGAAGCCATGTTCTCTTGGCCACTCCTGCACAATTCGAACTTTTGTCGCGTCGATGGAGGCAAAGAAAAAAATATTCAAAGCTTGGAGTTAATGATATATGATGACAGTCATGAAATTAGTCAAGGTGTTTGTGGTGCAGTATATGAAACTTTGATATCCAGAATGATCTTTATAGCTACCCAACTTGAAAAGAAAATTCGATTCATTTGCTTATCGAGCTGCCTAGCAAATGCTCGTGATTTTAGTGAGTGGGTTGGTATCACAAAGTCAAATATATTCAATTTCTCTCCAAGCGAAAGAGTTGATCCTCTTGAAATAAATATACAATCATTCAAAGACGTTGAGCACCTGTCATTCAACTCACCAATGCTTCATATTGCATTTGAAACGGCGTTAGCTACTGCAGCAAATGGGAATTGCAGTTCAATTATCTTGCCCTCCAGAAAGGATTGTATTGAAGTTGCGTCTACATTTATCAAATTTTCTAAAGCAGTAGAGTGGGATATGCTAAATGTTGAAGAAAAGCAGGTCACAACGTTCGCTGAAAAGCTGACCGACAGTCAACTAAAGACCCCATTAAAACATGGCATAGGTATACTATATGATGGGATTGTGTCAAATGATGAGAGAATTATAAGAAGGTTGCACAAATATAACGCACTTTCAATTTTATTCATTACGAAGGATTGTGCTGCTCTAGCTCCTAGGTCTGATGAAGTAATCGTACTAGGAACGAACTTTTACGACGGTAGAGAGCATAAATATATGCCATACACCGTAAACGAACTATCAGAAATAGTAGGATTAACAAAGAGCAGTGGTGCAGCGGTGGGTAAAGCTTTGATTTTGACGAGTCATAACATGAAAGCTTACTACAAAAAGTTCATAACTGAACCTTTGCCTACGGAAAGTTTTCTACAATATACTATCCATGATACCTTCAACAATGAGATTGCAAACTCCATTATACAGAGTAAACAGGATTGTGTTGATTGGTTTACTTACTCATATTTTTATCGTCGAATCCATGGAAATCCGAGTTATTACGGTGTGAAGGACGCGTCTTCATATGGCATATCGGTATATTTAACAGACTTAGTCGAGACCAGTCTGAACGACTTAGTTGAGTCTTCATTTATTGAAACCGAAGACCTTGAAATAAATGCAGAAGCGGATGGGGAAGATGAAGAATCTTCTGAAGCAATTTCTTCCTTGAACAATGGGCTGATCGGTTCTCATTATGGTGTCTCCTTTTTCACTATCCAATTATTTGTTTCTTCTTTATCAAATAGTTCAACACTCAAAGACATACTGCATGTTTTGTCCACAGCAACAGAATTTGAAAACATCTCACTAAGAAAAGGCGATAAAGCTTTACTTTCTAAACTGAGTAAAAAGCTTCCAATAAAGTTTGCTGGCAGTGTCTCTACTGAGTCTGTGAATTTTAAAGTTTTCTTATTGTTACAGGCACATTTCTCGCGTATTGAATTACCCATCGATTTCCAAAATGATTTGAAAGAGATCCTGGAGAAGGTTATTCCCCTAATTAATGTAATCGTTGATATTCTCTCAGCAAACGGGTATCTAAATGCTACTACAGCAATGGATTTGATGCAAATGCTCATTCAAGGTGTCTGGGATGTTGATAATCCATTGAGACAGATTCCATATTTCAACAATGAAATGTTAGAAAAATGCAGAGCTATGAACGTTGAAACTGTTTATGATATAATGGCTCTTGAGGACGAAGAGAGGGACAAGATACTAACTCTCGGTGATTCACAACTTGCTCAGGTTGCCACATTTGTTAATAACTATCCCAATGTTGAACTTACCTATTCTTTGGAAAATTTGAGTTCCTTAATCTCAGGTGCAAAACAAAAAATTTCAATACAGTTAACAAGAGACTTTGAACCTGACAACCTACAAGTAACATCTGAAAAATATCCATTCGATAAATTAGAGAGTTGGTGGTTAGTTTTAGGTGAAGCTTCTAAGAAGGAACTTTACGCTATCAAAAAAGTTAGTTTAAATAAAGAAATTCAGAATTATGAATTAGAGTTTGATATTCCACCAACTGGTAAGCACAACCTAACTATTTGGTGTGTTTGTGATTCATACCTTGATGCAGATAAAGAAATATCATTTGAGATCAATGTGAGATAATCTTATTAGTTGGTACTAAGTATTACCAGGACATATCTTATTGATAGAAAGGAATAATTACTTTTCTTGTGGATATGTATTTTAATAACTGTGCATTTATATATAGTCCATATCATTACTGTATTAATGCATTACTGCATATCTATATCCTCGTCTTCATCTTGTTCTTGTTCCCCTTTACTTTTGCTTTCAATAAACCCCCCTTGTTGTTTTTACTATTTTGATGCTTTATTAAATCATCATAGCTCCATACAGATACACCTTCTTGGTCTTTAGGGTCCGTGGGTTGGGCCATTGTCCTTAAAAATTGTTTGGTGTTAGATATAGCCATATCAGTAGAAAGATTTAAGTCAGCGTCTGATAAACCCTGGGCAATCCACTTTGGTAATTGACTTCTTTTCCTGGAAAATCTACGGTCTGCTAATACCATAACACCGTAATCGTCCTTACCTCTCAAGACTCTTCCCAAACATTGTGCAGCATGTCTCATGGCATCAAAAGATAAGAAATCGTTCTCTCTAATACGATAGTTCTCCCTCATGAATTCCAAACGAGCTTTCAAAATACGTGATTCTGTGTATTGAAAGGGAATACCTATCATTAGTACGGTTCTTCCGTATTGATGATCAAAATCAATACCTTCTGAAACCTTGCCTCTAGCAACAGAAAGCAATATTGCCCCCCCGTCCGTTTGAGCAGGCTTTTCTGTATGTCTCCAAAGCTAAAGATGTTTCTTGGGCATCTGGTGTTTCAACTAAGATTAATTTGTGCTTCCAAACTTCGTCAAGAATACCCATTGTCTGCCACATCGAAACAATACTTTCCATATACAGGTACGAGGGGAAAAACACAACCATCCCATCAGGTGTAATTTTGGCAAATTCTACTAGCATGGAACCATAATTACGGACGATACTAGGATCATTTCTAATTTCAAATCTTGAAGAAATTGCAACTTGATCAGATCCCTTGGTAATGATCATCGGTAAAAACGACTTTTTAGCCAACGTCATAGCGTAAGACTTTTGAAGAACAGTCTTGAAGTTTAACATCCTTGGGTACATGTCCAATGGCGATATAGTCCCTGAAGTAATAATAACAGAAGAAAATTTTTCAAAAACTGGTTTGATGGCAATCGATGCATCCAAACAGGTGAATCTCATAATTGGATTTGGAACGGCGGCGTTTTCAATTTCGTATGGTTCAATAATTAGCAAGAACCCTTCTTCGTACGTTGAGATAAGAGTGGCAAATGTTGCTATGTCCTTCAATGCATTAAAATCTTCCACCTCTGCGACTTCCAAAGTTCTTACAAGTAACGACAGTCTTTCGGAACAGAATCGAAGAGGTTTCCTTTCTATAAATGTCAGCTGTTTTAAATGTTGTAGAAATGATTTAGGTGTTTCAGAAATGACATGGAGTACCTTCATTCTGGTTTTCAGATACTCTATAAGTCTCTTCAAAAACGAAACGAAATGTTCAGCTCTCCGTATATTTCCCGGGATTGCTTCTGTTAAAAGATCTTGAGGTAAAACTGGCGTTTCCACAAATAGTTCCTCTTGGTTGGTAAGGATATCAGCAGAGTGTAAACCCTGAACTAACTTTTCGTATTCATCTTGTAATTTTTGTGAATCAACTTTTCTAACTTCGGTAATACGTTCGTCTAACGCATTGGCACCTCTCGTAGCTCTTCTCAACGCATCTGTTGTTAAATCTAAGGACAAAGATTCGATACACACATTATCAATATTGTGCGCTTCATCAAAAATGACTATACTGTCTTTGGAAACTTCATTGGAGACTCTTTCGGCGATTTTAGGGTCTAATAGATAATGGTAAGAATAAATAATAATGTTACAAAGAGAAATCATACGACGGACAATGAAATATGGACAAAGGGTTTTTTCTTCACAGTATTTTAAAAAGTTTTTCAAAGGAAAATACACCTTTTGGAAGATAATCTTCCACTTCGATATTGTATAAATTCTCATGGTATTCGCACAATTCTACATTGGCGTCCGGATCTTCCTCTGCTTTTCTCCTCGCCTGGCCATTCGTCATTCTACGACATTTTTCGTCGACTACTGTACCTTTTCGTTCCTTACTGACTTCAGGATGCAAACACAGATTCTTTCTTGATGTTAAGCCAAGACCTCGAAAATCTTCCTGGTAGCCCATTTCCTTGGTTCTATAATCCATAAGGTTTTCCAGTTCTACCAAAGCTTTCTCGATTTCGGACATGGTACGTGAACAATATATGATTTTTCTATGCTCTGGATAGTGCATTTGATAGGCAATTGTGAGCGATAATAATGAGACAGTTTTACCTGTTCCTGAAGGCATTTCCAAGATACTGTTTCCACCTACATCTAAAGTCCTTTTGATATCGCACATATAGTTATATTGCTCAGGATATATCTTTGGGTAAGGAAAGAGCACTGGTAAATCATCTATATAGAACTTCATCTTTAGTTTGAATTTTCTTCGCTAAAACAGGATCGCAGCCAAACTTCACCCAACTTGGTTTATAATGTCTCTATAAATAGGTAATAATACTATAACAGCTTTGATATATTTATATACAGATATTGAGTCTTCCTCTAGCAGCGATGTTGAATAAATGCGTATGCTAGTTGAAATTTGTCATGAATTTCATTCATATTCCTTAAACACCGTCGGTAGTGATTAACATAGAGATGTAACAAAGGGCATTAAAACCATTGAGATATGGACGAAATGCTAAAGGATCGCTTGGTGTATGAGATATTCACTAATACGTATATTTTCGGTGAGAGCTCATCAAGTTTTTATAGTTTGGTGGAGGAGATTTGATAAAAATAACGGCCAGAGAGCGTTAAATAGCCTCGGTTGTACTATTGGCCAAATTTGCTGGTTATTAAGTTCAACAACTTGGGGAATATGATGTCTGAAGATTCCCCTGATACAGTGCAGAGAAGTCCGCTCTTTTTGTAATACACTTTTAAGGGCTCGTTAGCTTTTTTGAATTCTTCCAGTCTTTTCTTGAACACTTCCACGGTGTCATCGAGTCTCTTGGTCAATGGTTCACCGGTAATATCATCTAAGCCTGGTACTTTCGGAGGATTGTATTGTAAATTGTACACTCTTCCACTAGGAACGTGGACATATCTGTTCTCAATTCTTTCGAGTATAGCGGATTCAGGCACGTCTAGCTCGACCACTAGGTTCAAGTCGGTATTATGTTGCTTCAAAATGCCATCCAAAGTGGAAGCTTGTGCGGTGGTTCGAGGGAATCCGTCAAGTAGCCATGTAGCGGGCGGCTTCAACCATCCCATTTTCGAAAGACGAAACGTTATCAATTGCGTTATGAGGTCGTCCGGCAGTAACTTCCCCTGAGCAATATAAGTAGCAGCTTTGCGGCCCAATGTAGACTCTGACTTGATTTCTTGACGTAAAATATCACCAGACGAAAGTGAAGACAATTGAGGAATTTGTTTCAAGAGCATTGAAGTCTGTGTCCCTTTGCCGGACCCGGGCGCTCCCAATAACAAAAGCCTTAGGGGTTTGAGCAGTCGTGTTATTTGTTTCTCGTTCGCTGTCATAGACGGTTTCTGGTTCTGTCTCTGAAAAGCTTGATGTTCTGAAGAGCGCTATGTATGTCCTTATATATATGTATACGTATATAGTGGTAGTGAGACGTGAACTTTCGCGGACCTTCGGAGAACACGGCCGACGGAATGGCACTATTAACAGTCTTTGAAGAGACCTGGATAGAACGAGCGATTGATTGTCCTTGTTCAGTTTAAAGATGTACTTTGTTGATTAATGGCCGTCTTCTCATCCTGCGGTTGCACAGTAGGGTTCAAGAGAGGGGCCACTACAGACGTGTCGTTTGGAACACAAGGTATTTTCTTGTTCAAATGCTGCAGGACATGATCTCTTCTCTTGAATCTTTTGCCACATTTGGGGCAGGAGTGAGGCTTCTCCCCAGAGTGGACTGATTTTTTGTGCCTGGTGAGATGATGACCAGAAGAAAACTTTCTCTGGCACTCTTTACAAACGTAAATCTTGTTTTTACCTGATAGTACAATTTCCTCGGGAGCAAATTTAGAAGTTTGTAGAGGGGGAGGATGGTTCCCTGTCCGAATCGATGTTTTCACTGGTGAACGTCTCTTCTTCACACATGGATGCAACCTTTAGAAGTAAAGGATTGGACCTCGACCTCGACCTCTCTGTTGACAGTTCCTTTTTGAGCATTCTATTCGTTGGGCGATGGAATGACCTTTCAGGATGCGGTATTTTTATGTCACTTGGGTCAGTTAATGGCCCAAGCACACAATTGGATAGATTTGACACGGTGGATGGGGTTGAGAATGAATGTAGTTGCGAATGCTGTTGTTGTTGTTGTTGTTGTTGCCTTACCTCGGAATTCAATGATATAGGGCTTCTGGACGACTCTCTGGATATATTTAATGTTACAATGTTGGGAGACTTGACTCTCTTTATTAATGATATATTGGGATTCACTGGGGAATGGGGTGCAGAATGGGAAATTCCGTTCACGTTCTTGTTGGAAATATATAATAAAGGATTTAAACCGGACGGCCCATTAGGTCGTGGGAATGCAAGAGTGTTATTAGTCATGTCAAGTAGTGGTTGGGTATTCGAAAGCTCATTGGATGAATTCAATCTTGACAATGGTAATCTTGGAGAAGACGCAGCGCTATTCGCCATTGAAGTCAGGCTCATGGCCACTATACTGTCTTCGTTGTCTGTGAGCAATTGTGAAGTTTCTCTTTTCAGTAATTTGGTTGAAGGCAATTCCTGAAAAGATGAAATCCTTTTCAGTTTCAAAGTCGGGTCTTCTAGCGTGGGTTCGACGATATTGGAATAGTCTTTCATACGTGATAGTAGTGGTGAAGAAACACCCGAACTCTTTGTTTTGAAACTTGAAAAATGACCGACATCTGGGCTTGTGGATCGAAGTGAACTATTCTCCATTTCCTTTAGTGTTGGCCTGTGAGGCAAGGGAAGAGCAGGGTTTGGTAATTGATTGAGATAGAGTGCATCTTCCGGGTCCTTATTATCATGGTCTTTCCAAGATTTGGCCAATTTTTTAACATCTATCTCCACTGAGTCGGAAATACAATTGCATTTCCCAGCTTTCTTTCCGATCGGCAGCCACTCTTCTAGAGCGAAGTTCACCGATTCGGCTAGGTTGTAGCCGTAATTGAACCCTGCATGATAACCATATGGGTAAGTAATCATAAACTCGCCTGCATGATGAACTATTTCGTTGCATCGTATACCGTTTTCGTGCAGGAGTTTGGGGGACGCCAAAAACATTTTATGTCTTAGAAATTCGGGACAGTTCTTGGCTTCCTCAGGAAATTGTTCCTGCATAAACCTGTAAAATTTGAATTTGTCTTCCTGAGGTATCGAATACCATTGTTTTGGGGCGCCAAAATGGATGTAGTTTATAGAATATAAGTCTTGGTCCTCCAAGTGCCAAGAAAAAGAGGCCTTCCATAGGCCAGCGTAGAGGTAGGAGTCGTTTACACCAGGGACCTTTGTTTCCATATGGTCTAAGATGTTCGGTAGCTTGGCCACGTTCCAAACGTCTAGGTTTTCAGGAAATATGGATCCCGGAGTATCCGCGCCGTACATGGGCGTTGTAAAGTTTAGCGTTTTCCAGTAATACTCTTCCAAAAACTTCAACCTTTCTGGATTTTCAAAGTCAGATAGGTCTACCGTGTTTTCCGTTTTGAATTGTTCAAAATCATCGATGTTGAAAGAGGACTCAAAATTCTTCAGTTTCAATTTGGAAGACTTTGAGACAGAATTCTTCCTAGAGTCCCGTCTCGATTTAGGGTCCTCTGGAGGCACGTAATCCTTCGATAGGTCTTTCCATTGTATGATATTATACGTCTTGTTCTTCTCCACGTTCTGTACCATGAACAGGCCTTTATTCCCGGATATATGTTGCTGAATGGGCGATCTAATTTTGATTTTCTGTAAAGTCTCCGCAGGATGGGGCAAATCCAACTTCTTCTTCCACTCTGGCGGCGGAATAACTTTCACCACACCGCTTTTCATACCGTATTTGTTTATCGCCTTGCAATATGAATAGAAATCTTCGAATTGCTCGTACGTGGGCTTGAAGACGGGTATTCCGCCCACGACCTCTGAAGGAGCGATTGGTTTAGTCATAATGTCACACAGCTAAATATATTCACGAAATCTAACTCAATTTGTGTTGGGTTTTTTTTTATCTGTTATCTTTTGTCTTTAGCAGATCTATGAAAATAATAATCTTACTTGTAAAGGTAAAGTCCCCCTATTTCGACGCAGTGCTGTTAGGTAGAATAAATAAATAGACCCCCGAACGAAAACACTACAAGTAACTGCTTTAGGAGCAAACAAACCTTCGATACGGACCCTAGCTTTCACTGACAATAATCTGTACACAGCGCCTGGAATTGTTTGAAAATCTTATTTGCCATTGCTGCTTAAGGAGTGTATGTGATTAATTGCATGGCGATGAGGTTACCCTTGAAAAATTTAAAAAGATTTTTCCGAGCAAAAGAAATTAATTAAAAAAAAAAAAAAAAAAAAGAAATGTTTAGGGGAGAAAAGGGCTAAGGCTGAGATGTATGAGGTGTCTGGGTATATAATTATTAGGGCACAGTTCTGGAAATTAACAAGCCCTATTTATATTAGGGCTTGTAATTTTGATTTTTGTTTTTATTTTAAGCCCTGAAAGAAATTTTCTTAGGGCTTAAATGTCGAAAAAAAAAGTTTCGCAAAAGTCTATTGTAGTAATAAAGGATATTTTGAAAAGTCGAATATTTGCATTGCAGCGGTTGTTTAATTTCGTTCGATATTGGTTAGTGGCAGTGAGGTTGATAGTATTGCTCGTGTGTGTATGCTACGATCCACTATACCCCTACTGATGAAAAGTATCCCGCAGAAGGCAATGACTAACCCTACCTTCGCCTTACAGGCACCCAAGATCACTTTGACCAAAGTGGAACAAAATATCTGCAACTTGCTTAACGACTATATGGATCTGTACAACGGAGAGCACCAGAATAAACCCGAGCCATTGACGCTTCGAATCACGGGCGGATGGGTGCGCGACAAGCTGCTGGGCCAAGGTTCTCACGATCTAGATATCGCCATCAATGTCATGACCGGTGAACAATTTGCGACTGGTTTGAACGACTACTTGCAGCAGCATTATGCCAAGTATGGAGTCAAGCCACATAATATCCACAAGATTGACAAGAACCCTGAGAAATCGAAGCATCTGGAGACCGCTACCACTAAGCTGTTTGGTGTTGAAGTGGATTTTGTAAATTTGAGATCTGAAAAGTACACTGAACTTTCTAGAATCCCTAAAGTGTGCTTCGGTACACCTGAAGAAGACGCCTTGAGAAGAGATGCTACATTAAACGCTCTTTTCTATAATATTCAAAAGGGTGAAGTGGAAGACTTCACCCGGAGGGGTCTGCGAGACCTGAAAGAAGGTATTCTGCGTACTCCGCTTCCTGCCAAACAAACGTTTTTGGATGACCCCTTGAGAGTGCTAAGATTAATCCGTTTTGCCTCTAGATTCAACTTCGCCATAGATCCGGAAGTCATGGCTGAAATGGGCGACCCACAGATCAATTCTGCCTTCAATTCCAAAATTTCTAGAGAACGTGTTGGTGTAGAAATGGAGAAAATCCTAATAGGTCCAACTCCACTATTGGCTTTGCAGCTGATTCAAAAAGCACATTTAGATAACGTCATATTTTTTTGGCATAACGACAAATCAGTGGTAGAATTCAACGAGAAAAACTGCCAAGATATAAATAAAATCAAGCACGTCTACGATGATAACATACTGAACTCACACCTGCAAAGTTTCATAGAATTATATCCAATGTTCTTGGAGAAGCTTCCCATTTTGAGAAAAAAGATTGGTCAATCACATAGTTTCCAGCAGAACTTTATACTAAGTGCGATTTTGTCCCCCATGGCCAATTTACAAATCATTGGAAACCCTAAGAAGAAACTTAATAACTTGTTATCCGTCCCAGAAAGTATTGTGAAAGAAGGGTTAAAGTTGAGTAAAAATGACGCAGTGATCATTGCAAGAACTGTAGATTCATTGGGGTCGTACGAGGAATTGGTTTCGAGATTTACAAATGGCTCGCTGTTGCAAAAATCGGAAATCGGTATATTCTTGAGAAGTTTCAATGGCGAATGGGAAATCGCTCATTTCACGTCCCTCTTAGATGCATTTTTAAAAATTCCCAGATCTGAAACCGGAAGAACTGAGTCTCTTCTCCACAATTACAACGCATTTTATTCTTATATATACGACAATAGTTTGGAAGATTGCCACGAACTAAAACCCATAGTGGACGGCAAGCAAATGGCAAAAGTACTGGAAATGAAACCTGGCCCGTGGTTAGGTAAGATTAATAATGAGGCAATCAGGTGGCAGTTTGATAACCCTGAAGGAACCGATACTGAGTTAATAACCCATTTGAAAGCCATACTACCAAAATATCTATAAAAACGAGCTAATATATACATATAGGAAAAAGGATGCATAAGTAATTATTACTTTTTTTCAATAGCATTCAGGATGAGATTTTTTCTCAGCAAAGAAAAAGCAAAAATGAAGTTATATTTGCGTAGCTATTTTACTATGTACCATAGCTTAACTTATTTTTATTTCAAAAGTATGTGTAGCTTTATTTGGTGTTCTACATATTTTACGTGCACGAGGAGCAAAAAAAAAGCTGTATATATAAAAGTTCTTTTGTTAGATCTGTTTTTGAAGCATCTGGTTTAAAACCATCTTTAAATGTTTCATTATCGTTTGTTGGTTTTTTTTCTTTTCTTTTCTTTTCTGTTCTTTTTTGGTTTTAGTGGTTATTATCAAAATAAAAAGACTGT
Source organism: Saccharomyces x bayanus (assembly GCA_019431265.1). Taxonomy (NCBI): domain Eukaryota; kingdom Fungi; phylum Ascomycota; class Saccharomycetes; order Saccharomycetales; family Saccharomycetaceae; genus Saccharomyces; species Saccharomyces x bayanus. Next base: position 520,401 of record CP080208.1, on the reverse strand, counting down.
AGATTATTGTCGATGTCGTTATTCGTAACTGGTGCCATATTTTGATTGCTTGAATCTTCTATAGACGAGTTTTGTTGAAATTGTGGAACAAAGGTGTGGCCGTCGTAGAAATTTCTTTCACTATTATTTGAGACGTTTGAACTCATCAAGTCGCCCAATGAAACGGTTGCGGAGGTGTCTGGGGATATATTGCCTATGAAAGTGTCTGCCGATTTTGGCTCATTCATACTGATGTCATTATCGCCATTATTATTACCATGGCTCATTTCACCCAGTAATTTTGATTGTTCATGGAAAAAAGACTCTGGATTTTCAAAATCGAATTCAGTATATACTTGCAAATTGGCCCTTGTTGGATCATTATTATTAGGAATTGAACCATTATAAGAAACACGGTTCCCCATACTGTTCGAATCTAATTTAGAAGCTTGCTTGAATTGAGTTCTGATAAAATGGTCGAGATTTGCATCACTCAAACCCAGTCCCGTATTCACCAGTGTATATTTCTCTTGATCTTGGAAATAGTTGCCGGTTGCATTGCTTGTGGTAGTGGATATCGAGTTTGTCATTACGGAATCCACGATGCTGCTATTAGTTGTACTGCCATGTGGCATTAAAGAGCTAAAATCTAAACTGTCCTCTTTCCTATGAGCGTCCATCCCTATAGCGTCTCTTCTTCGAAAATTAGTAGTGGTCTGAACATCTTGCACTAGAACATCTTCTTCTTCATTCTCTTCCAAAGTGGATCTGGGTATACCCTTTAAAGCTGGTATATTTTCCAATGGGGTATTGAATGCCGATGTTTCCGCAGTTCCGTCGTTCTCGTTGTTGTATTCTTTTTCAAAAGAGGAGAAGTTACTAAAGGGCCGAGAGCTTGTAGCAACGTTGGCACTTTGAACTAAATTCATATTATTTGTTTCGAGCACATTTGGCGTTGAAGATGCTGACGCCGAACTTGGTAGTGTAAACCCCGTCATGTAATAAGGGGGCGTCACGAGGGAAGAGGATGGTGTTGAGATGTGTGAATTTGCATTTTGGTTTCTTTGAGCATCAGAAATAGACTCTTGTTTTTTCCTGTGCCCATGTTTTCCACCGCTGTTTTTATACTGCAGTTGGCTATCTAAGAATATTTCATTGACTGGGGTTGTACTATCCATTTCCGGTAAGTCAGTGACACTTGGTAAAGAGTTCAAATCCCTCGATAATCTATAAAGGGAAGACCCGCGTGTTCCAGATCTTGGTCGCCCGGGGGACGCAACTCTTATTGGGGAGTAACGGTTTGACATAGATGACAAAGAGCTTACTGAGGTTGTTCTTTGAGTCGGTAGTTTATTGACTTTCATGTTTGATTGTTGAATGGCTTGTGAAATGGTTGGCGAGGCTAGCGAACACGTGGACCCGCCAGTGTTAGCTCGTTTTCTAGTAAACATTTTACTAAATGCAATAGAAGCGTCATTTTCCTCTGGCAACTTGGCTCTACTTTGTGAGTCTCCGCAGTTGAAGGATCTTGAAGTTCTTGGTGAATCAGGTGAATGCTTTGTGAAGTGGGAAGTTCCAGAGTCAGAATTTAAACTCAAAGAAGACTTATTGGTACTTGTGCTATGATCTTTGAAACTGAATGATTCGTTAGAATGATACAAGCCACTTTCTTGTAATCTTTGTTGGTCCGAATTCTGAGACGCGACTTTATTATACTTCAGTCTTGTATTTTTTGTGTTCAAAAGGGGTATATTTGATAAGTTGGGTGAGTTCCTTTCATTCTCATCAAACCTAGATGGCGGCTTCGCCAAGGAAGGATTGTGAGTTGATTTCGGAACCACTTCATTTACGCAACCAAATCCACTCTTCTCAATACTGATATCACTAGCATTTCCCATCATGTTTAAAGATGGGAAAGACAGGCCGCTAGAAAATGAAGTTTTACCATGCAGTCTATTGTGTTTCAAAAACGAATTGTAGGATCTTTTGGAAGTCAATGATGAGGGATCAAAACCATGTTCTGAAGTGGGAATTCCCGATTGTGACTGTGACTGTGGCTGTAAATCGGTCTGGAGGACCATCGGCTGTTCTTCGACGATGTCTTCGATATGCTCGTTTTTTGACGATCCAAATATCTTTAGCATTCTCCTTTTAGAAGATTTCTTCTTTAACTTCGCCTTTGGTGCTGGGACAGGCGCAGGCTCACTTTTCAGATCTGTGTCCTCTTCATTGGCTGTGTCTTGTACAGTATAATTGACAAAGACCATTTCTCCCGATTTCTTTCTGCTTGTCTTCTTTGCTTTGTTGTCCCTGGGCTCTTCCAGTAAAACTTTCTTCGGGCTGGACATTACGTTCATGGTAGGCAGTATAGGTGTGCTACATGCCTCAGTTGAAGAGCTTCTATTTGGCGAAGCTTGCGTACTACCGCTTGCGGATCTACGGTAATAGTGCGGAATTTTCCATTTGTTCGTAGATTCCGTGGAGCGGTTCTTTGTGGAACTTACCGAACTGGAACGATGGTGATGGTTATTCTTCGGCATGTGCTATTGACTCTTGGTGGTGAAATCAAGGCTGCCTTGCTTCCTGTTTCAAACCTTTTCTGACCTTTTTATTAAAGACTTCCCTAATTGCTTGATCTGGTTGCTTTTTGTTTAATAATAACAAATCCACCGTAAGAAGTTAGAAAAAACTTAGAGGTTCAACGAATGTGTAGTGGAAAATAGGAGCAGAAGACGCGTGGTTTAAAATGTTGATGATTTCCTAATAGAATCCTAAATAATTAGGCATGAACCTTCTTTCACACAAACGATATTAATAAGCCTCGAATTTCTATGAAAAAACAAACTTTATGTTAGTACAAAATGTTACTTTCAATAAATATAGTCTCTCGCCTAGCTAAGCACATACGTATCACGACTTGATCACTTCGGGAACTGTCTCTACAAGCAATCAAAAAAATCTTTCTATCGTGACCTTAATCAATTTTTGCCTGTTAGTGGAGAGTTCCCAGCGCTGGAAAGTGCTGGCGTCAGTTCTCCATCCGAAGAAAAAAATTGGCCCACCATTGTGCGTCCTCGAATGATAGCGATCCGGGTTAATTGCGAGTTTTAAATATAGAACAGGGAAACCCACACGCCCGCTATTGGTGTATGTTGGGAAGAGGTATTGCTAGTCCAGCATACATGGTTTCTAACGTTTATACAATGTCATTACGTAGTATTATATACAGTGGCAGGAGGAGGGGGAAGCGTCTGGCGACGGTGGCCATCATAATCTGTTGTTCCACTGGGTTCCGATCAGAGAGGCTGCGTTCGTTACGCCCGGTAGATCTAGGGACGTCCTTGCCCTCTCCACAGAGTATCTGTTGTCTAGTTGATGTGTGGCCATCATCTGCTCTCTTGTGCGGTCTAGCGACGACCTAACTTTGGAGGTAGGTCCCGGTTCGAACGCCTGGGTCTGCTGAAATTGAGGAGACTGGAGTAGATCTTGTGTTTCTCTTGGCGAGGATATCCAGGCTTCTTGCTTCTGATATCCGCTTGGGGTCTCGTTTTCTTCGTGCATGAACGTCATTGGGATCTCTTCTGTCACGACGCTGTCTCTTGAATAGTTGGATGTGCCTAGATTGTCAAAAAGTGCTATACCTTCTATGATCTTCTCACCGTGTTCCCCAGCTTTTGTGACTTTAGGCCTGTTGGGGTCTGTTGGGTCATAGCCAACCGGATAGTGGTCGAAATGGCCATGTTGCCACATTTCTCTTACGATTTCCACATCGGTTGGGTAGAAAAATTTTTGGAAACTGTCATAAGTGAAACGCGGTAATAAGCAAAACAACACACCAGCGAAGAAAACAGCCCAGAAAGATGGAGTTCCGTAGATATGTGCAGCAGCCTTGAAAAATTCTCGACTTGCTATAGCAGAAGACCATATACCTGACCAGGTAAACAAGACGAGACACGACAGCGCAATGAATAGACCACTGAACCAATCCCATCTATACTGGTGCAATAGAACATAAGTATTACACGATATTACGGCAACAGTTGTCACGTAAACACCAACAAAATAACGGTGGTCGAGCCCTAATCCATTACTCGTAACCAGCATATTCTTATGATAAGTCAAGTATGGGAAGAAAAAGCAAATAACAGATTGGTACAATCCGTCGAGCATGTACCATAAAAACTTCCTTTGGTTCCATTCCAGCCTCAAAATCCCAACACGGTATAATTGAGGAATGATTAATGATATTGTATCGTTCACATCCTGATCCAAAATACCCAAGAAGATAACTGGTAAAGACGTGAACGCTAAGTTGTAGAACATCAAGTACGTGTACTCAAACAGATAAGACCCATCAAAATTATTGTAGATGCCATACCAAAATAATGCCAAAGTGAAAATCATATTCTTGTAAAAAAACTCCGGAATCATTTCTGCTAATCTTTTGTAGGACCATCTACCATGTACAAGTACCAATCTGGCCAAATACCTGAATTGACCGATGGCGTAATCTGAGCACATGACAGCTTGTCGACCTTCTTCACCAGCAATACCAATACCAACATCTGCAGATTGAATCATGGCAACATCATTAGAACCATCCCCAATAGCCAAAGTCATAACATCCAGCGAGTCTCTGACTAGCTTTACAACGGCAGCCTTTTGAGATGGGGAAACTCTGCAGCATAAAACTGCTCTGCAGTTCTTACAAAGTAGAAGAAATTTTCTTCTAATATCTTCGCCATATAAAGCTAGCTTTAACGCATCACCATCGATAACAACACCGTAGTTACCCTTTGGAAAATCGTGATCCTTTTTGCTTCAAAAACTTCTTCTTCGATACCATTTAATCCAAAATACTGCTTTAAATACTTGGAAAGTAAAGCATCCACAATCTCACTTGGATCTGACCCAAATTCTTTCACATCATCACCAGTTGTTTTAATAACCAGTAATTCCATCTCGTTATTCAAAAGATTACAAGAAAAGCCGATATTTATTGCCGTTTCAACTTTATCACCTGTAAGAACCCATAATTTTATCCCTGCTTTTGCAAGCAATTCGATACAATCTGGAACACCGTCTTGTAAACGGTCTTCAATAGCTGTGCCACCCAACAATATCAGTTCACGCTCAATGGAATCTGCAACAACTTCTAATTCATCCTCTCTGTTGGCTAACGATGCGGCAGCAACATCGTATTTCTCATTCCATTTTTTGTATTCAGACCAACTTAATTCTCTTTGGGCTATGCACAATGTTCTTAAACCCTCAGTAGCGTATTGTTCTAAATGCAAAGCAGTCTTTTCTAGAACGGTTTCATCATTGGCACCATTCTGGCGACTCAATCTTGAGTATATGACGGAATCGGCACCTTTACAGATTAAAAGAGCCTTAGGCTCATCTTCTGGATATAACCCTGGAATTTTGACAATACAACTCATTCTCTTTCTGGATGAATTAAATTCCAAAATATTCATAATTTCAAACTCTTTTTGAATACCCTGCATTTCAATAATTAGGCCCTTTTTAGTCTTTCCAACAAAACTGAACCCCACGTCTCTGGCAGTCGCCACTAACGCCGCTTCATCTGGAGATTGGGCCTTAATATCCAATTTTTTTGGATCATCAGGATTTGCTTCTGCCAAAACAGAATGACATAGAGCTAAAGCAAGCATAAAGTGTTCACAACATTTTTGTTGGATATCTCCGCTAGCACCTTTTAGATCGCGAACAAACTCTTTCGACACGAAAGTAACTTCTTCAGGATAGAACTGTGAGTTCCCAGATAAGGCTCTTAGTTCATCAATCATTGTGTCTCTATCTTTAGATATTTCGGCTCTTTCACGCATTCCTTCACTTTCGACATCTATACCTTGTCTTTTCCTCAACCCTGCTAATGCTTCTGTATATGCTCTACCATATGAAATGCCATTGATAGTACATTTTTTAAATTCCATAACATTCTGTGTCAATGTACCTGTCTTGTCCGAAAAAATGTACTCAACCTGACCCAAGTCATCAGAAATATTCCAGGATTTTGGGGTGCAAGGATAGTCTAGCTTTGCGTTGTAAAGTAACACATCCCCATAAATGAAGGCTGCCTGTGCAGTCTTAATAATTTCCACAGAGATATATAGCGAAATGGGGACTAATGATTGATAAAGAATAACGGCGACCCAAAAAGAAACGAACCCATTTGTAGCCGCTGATCCAGCAACTGTTCCGAATTCGAAGGAAAACCGAGATCTATCTTTTTTTTTGTAGTATACACCATTGGCAATACCAGAAATAAAACACAAGATGAAAAGAAGTAAAAATTGATAATGACAGAATAGTTCAACTCTCTCGAAATTCTTGACTTTTTAGTAGGTGTAATACCAGAGTTCAACATGATTTTTGTATCATCACCAGTAAACATGACTATACCCATCGCCCATTTGGTGTTTCTAAGAGAGCAACCACGAAGTAAGACGTTATTTATAGTAACGGGCTCGTTTCTTGTCTCGCCATCTGTTGGACCCTTCCATTTCATATTACCTTGATAAGTATACAAATTTGAGTGGGGCCCTTCACTTTCGATCCAGAATTTTGTCCGAGCAATATCTCTTGAAGTCCTTATGGAATTGGTACATTTTAACGATTGACGTACCTTCAAGTTTGTCTCACCATCCAAATTCTTAGTTTCTACATAACACGCACCATCTGCATCGGATGTTGAAAGTAAGATAATATCAGCAGGTATTTCGTCATTATTGTGGATACGGATAATATCACCGACCTTCACACCTTTCCAATAGTCCTTAGCAAATTTACAATCCGTTCTAAGTGGTAGGGATCTGTCAATTATATTGGCTTCATCATTATTAGCAGCTCCTTGTCCCATATTATCGTAATCTAGTGAAGGGCGACCATAATCTGCTGACACACGGTAACTTTCAACGGAGTCTAGGGAAGACCTTGGTCCGTTTGTTGCAGCAGCTCTCTGTGCCTTTAGTTCATGACGCTTTCTTTGTGTTCTTTTCTTCTTACCCTCTTTGGTTAAATGTTCTCTACAATACTGTATAAATTTCAATAGAGATCTTGAAGTTGCTTTTTTAAACCTTCTCCACAGTGAAATATTGTCTGTGGAAACATTCTCATTGTCAACACCTTCCAAAATATGGGTCCTAGTATTGTTCACTTCTAAATCCAACACAGTTCTTCTCGAGTCTTCAATAGCATCTTTAATGGCTGTGATGATAACAATAACAACTAATGGAACTGCACTTAACCCAGGATTCGTAACACCAAAAATCTGAAATGCACCTAAAATGATTAAAACTAAAAAATAAACGTTGGCGAAATTATGAAATTGAAATAAAATGTTTTTGGGAAGGAATGTTAGAGGGGTATACTTGGTTGTTCTGATTTTATTACGAGGATACTGCATGATAGGGTTGCCTTCTTCATCTATCATATCTTTTGGTAGAGGCATATTATAGTATACAGTTCTTAGCTCTTGTGCACGATTTATGGCACCGGGATCAATGGCATCATCTTTTGTGAAATCTTCGAATGGGTTCGGGATATTCTTCCTGGCCCACTTTAAGGTCTTTGACCTCCCCGTTATTGGGTTACCTTTTTTATTCCTTTTTGTACCCATCCGGAATCTTTTCATGCCATCGTAGTCTGCAGTTGAGTCTCCATTGTCATTGTCTAATGCCACGTCGTCAAACGTCCCTGATCCGTTGTTTAGTTTCGGTGTTGGTTGAAATGAATGGTTGTCGTATTCTGTATCATCGTTAAAAGTGAATTCTTCAGCCTCTTCGCGTTTACTTTTGGGTGGTTCGTCATTAAAACTAACTCGTGGCCGACTGTATTCATTAGCTGGTACGCCATCATTGACATGGGGAGGCCCGATATGTGTATCTTCGTTGCTACTATTCTCTTCAAACTGAAACGTATCTTCGAACGGTGACATGGGTGTATTTCCTCTACCTGGAATTGTGCTCGACATCTCTTATCGATTTTTTTTTGTAAAGGTAGTCGTGTGATGATGTAATCTACTTAAGACGAAAATAAACGCTTTGTTGCTTTTGTTCTTCTTACCCAACTTATGGTTAATATTTGAGCAGTTACGACCCTAAAAACTAACTTAAACTGTCCGATGACCTCTAATTTTCAAAGGTCAAGTTTCATAAAGCAAAAAGTAAGGCCGAATTTTGCTGGTAAAGGATTATCGGATTCTTAATTAAGATTGTTGAGGCGCAATGATAAACAGCGATTTTTCTTGGCGCGATTCTGTCTATTGTGTAAAGAAATACTTCCCTGCATTATGTTCGTTTTCTTTTGTATTTTTTCTAATTCCGGCGAATAGCTACTTGGCATCGTTGATAATGAGGTATACAAAAACTGCAATCAGTAGACAGTGGTATTTGAGTTGATGTTGAAGTAGAATATAAGTAATAATAGTTATAGTAATAGTGATAAAAAACAAAAAACGTTTGCCTTTTGTCGATAGGACCGAGTATTGAGGTTACAAAGGATAATAACTAGTATTTAGGACGAAAAAAAGGGGCAGAGAAAAAAAAAAGTAGATAAGAGGTTTGTTAGGTAGTTTGGTAGGTGGTTATTTGAAGCATTAAGCTTGTTCGGTTTGTTGTTCTTGCTCCTTCTTGAAAGATTCGTAAGCAGCGGAAGCTTCTTTATAATGCTGTTCAAACAATTCATCGTTTTCCAACAATGGGAAGACTTCTTGAGGTGGCAAATCCAAAATCATACCAGTAATTTTACCAGCTGCTTCTTCGTTTGAAGTCTTAGCAGAAACCTTCTTGTATAATTGTTCACCCAAAGCTTGTCTTTGCTTTTGTTGATAAAATTGGTTGTTATCGTTGGCGTTTCTTGGGAAACCACCTTGTGGAGGAACACCGTAAACTGGGCCATTCCTGAATTGTGGTGGCATACCATTCTTTGGCATACCGCCCATTGGGTTCATTTGTTGTGGGTTTGGACCGTTGAATGGAACACCTCTTGGTGGCATGACACCGTAGAACATTGGAGGCATGAATTGACCAGGCATACCGGCAGCAGCGGCAGCAGCGGCAGCAGTGGCTTGTTGGTATCTCATTTGGTTTCTGGCTTGAATTTGTTGAGCCAATTGAGAACGTCTTACATCCTTTCTTTGAGCAATGGCAACGTATAATGGTTTGCCAGCAACAATTTGTTGGTTCTTTTCAGTGATGGCTTTGGTTGCTTCTTCTGGAGTGGAGAAACAGACGAAACCGAAACCCTTAGATTTACCGTTTTCGGATCTCATAACCTTGGCAGAAGTGATGGTACCGTATGGGGCAAATTCTTCTTCCAATTTTTCGTCATCAACGGTGTCGTCCAAGTTCTTAACGAACAAGTTAACACCTTGATATTTAGCCATTTTTTCCAATCTGTAAGCTTCGTATTGCTTCTTCAAGACATGCATGCGTTCGTTCTTCTTTTGAGCACGACCAACGTATAACTTTTCACCGTTCAAGTCAGATTCGTTCAAAGCTTCAACAGCCTTGACAGCGTCTTCGTGGTTTTCGTAGTTAACGAACCCGAAACCCTTCAATTGGCCATCAGCATCCTTTTCCAAAGAAGCGGAAACAATTGGGCCGAATTTGACAAACATTTCTTGGAATTGTTCGTCTGTGGTTTCAGAATTGATGTTTTTAACATAAAGGTTGGTGTAGTGAGCCTTAGTCTCTTCCAATTGAGAGTCACGTTCCTTTCTGGACAAATGAGGAGCAACATAGATTTCTTGACCGTTCAACAACATACCATTCAAAGCGTCAATAGCTTCCTTGGCAGCAACTTCTTCTTCGAAGTGAACAAACCCAAAACCCTTGGAGTTTCCGTTTTCGTCAGTGGCAATCTTACTAGACAAGATGTCGCCAAAGACAGAAAAAGTGTCGTACAAAGCCTTGTTGTCAATATCTGGATGCAAGTTCTTGATGAAAATGTTGCCAGAGCCCTTCTTTCTCAAAGATGGGTCACGTTGAGACCACATAATACGGCATAATCTACCCTTGATTGGGGTATAGTTCAATTGCTCAATGGCCTTTCTGCCGGCTTCATGGTCGTTGAAGTTGACGTAAGCGTAACCCAAGGAAGTCTTGGTGATGGCATCACGACAAACACGGATAGAGGAGACTGAACCGATTGGAGAGAAAATATCATATAAGTGGGCTTCAGAAACAGCAGGTTCTAAGTCACCAACATATAATGATGCAGACGAGTTTTCAACAGATTGGCCTTCTGAACCAGTGGCGGCTTGCTTTTGGTCATCTTGAATATTCAAGTTTTCCAATTGTTCAGCTGTCTTGTCAGTAATATCAGCCATTTTATTTTTATTGGTTTTTTAGTTTTTTTTGGATTTTTTTTTTTGAGTTTTTATTGAATAAAAAGCCAGATATTAGGTGGTAGTACCAGGGCCTGCTCTATGCTTCAAACGGTTATTAAGTAAAAAATTTACTTTGTAGCTCACTGATCTTAAAATATAAACCAAGAATAAAAGACTCTTTAGCAAGAGAGAAGAGGTAGAAAAGTACTGATTAGCTCTTTCTATCAAAGTAAAAGCCAGAGAACTCTGTCCTGGAACTGGAGAGAAAGAGAACAATCATCATCCCAAGCGCTTGCAATGGTGATGGCAAAAAGCGCAAAAAAAATTTTCTTCATAAAAAGGAAAGAAAAAAAAAAGAAAAACCCGTCGGTTAACCGCTTTCGTTTGACGTGATACATGATTTTTGTGGTTCTAACAGTAAAGGCTTTCTTTATAGTGGGGGATGAATGGCAGAGGTTATAAGATGTAGATTATTACTTTATGATACCAGGAGAAACATATAATACACACACAGATATATAAGTATATATATTCATGAGGGGGAAGAGCAAAAAATTGACGTGGAAAATCGTAAGAGGGAGCGCAGGGACAGAGAACTGCCGCGGTAGAGCGGGAAAAACCGTTCTATTTCTTTTGAGACTCAGTTATCTTGTCGTACATTGCCATTAGCTTCGTGCTTTTCACGTCTGCTGGCCAGAAGTTAGCACTGTATGACCAGAGGTGCTTGCGGAATTTGTCTGGCTTTGTCTTCCTGGACGAGCCCTTTTGCGACTCAATATGCTTGCCGATGGTGGTTAATTCATTCTTAAGGATCTTGGCCCACTCTTTGCGATCCAGTCCTTTGCCACCTCTTCTGAGGCGCTTTAATGAAGTCCGTATAGCGCTCATCGTATGTCGGCAGTCTTCTTCGTCCATGCTGTCGTATTCCTTTTCGTGGGCACTACCACTACTGGGGTTGCTTGTTTGTCTTGTGCCATTGTCCCTGGAGGCCTTGAACTTAGATGATGGAGTGGGGCTGTTTGGGGAGGATCTTGCGCTGTTTATCAAAGCCGCAGGGCCTTTTGGCAGAGCTTTCATACGTTTGTTTGGTGGGGCAGTCGCTGACTCGGAATTGGCGGTTTCTGGCGTCATCGACTTGCTATGGTTGGCAGTCTTTCTTTGTCTTTTCTTAGAGGGTCCAGTGGGGAGTTTCTTCAGGCTTGGCTCAGTACTTGGACTCTTTGCATTTGGACCTTCTCTCAAAAGAAGGAAAGTAGGTAATCCACTCTTCTGCCCAAATGGATGGCGCCAGGTACTTTTTTGGAAGACCCGGTTATACCTTTCCCCTTCTTTGCAGATGCAGCCGTTGGTGTCGCATCCGGATGGACCTGTCGTTTTTTTAGGTGCGGGAGTTTGGGCCTCATTTAAAAATATTTTATCTGTAAGACCTAGAAATGGGTCGTCTCTTATTTGTGTCCAAGAACCATATCCATACTTGAAAACACCAATCAATAGCTTCTCGTCCTCTTCTTTTGTCCAGTCCGATGACCAATTTTGGACAGGTTTAGGTGCACTATTGCCGAGGTTGAATTTCAACGGGTCATCCTTGTAGTTTGAATTTATTAAGTTCTTCAAATATTTCAAATCGTCCACTCTCGTTAATAGAGATTCGGCGTTCAACGATTTCACACCAAGAAAGTTGAAAAGAACGGCTCTTTTTTTCTCTTTTCTTCAGTGATAATCTCGTTAATGGATTATCCTTCGGTTGATTTTCGGCCTTTATTTCACCGGTTTTTCAGCTTTGTTCTATAAATGGTAGCATCCTTTTCAAGTTTTTCTAAAGTCTGTTTCCTGTTTCTTTCTTCTTCTTGAATACATTCTCTAGCCTTGTCAATTATTTCATGATAGGTCGCACCGTACTTCTCGAACGATTTGACGGGCAATGTCCCGTCCGCAATCAGCTCGTCTAAAATTTCGCTTAGGTCACCAAACTTTAGAATGGCCTTGTACAAGGCTCGCACCTCTAGTTCGCCAATTGAATCCATATCGTTAGCTCTGGCTCTTCTTCTAGATGATCTGGAGGTACTATCGTCGTCTGAATCTGAGTTGGCGGCAGTTCCGTCACCATTGACGCTATTTTTGATCTTTTTCAAAGCAGTGTCCCTTCTATTCATCATTTCAAGTTGCTCCTTCACATATTCTTCATCCTTACGTTTCTGCTCCTCATCTTGAAGTTTTTTCAACTCTTCTACAGGTATGATATCGTCCCAATCAACATCAGCTTTATAATCTGTCACTTCGAACTGCCTCAAAAACTCTTCACCACCTAGATGTGATTCTCCTAGATCCGGCGTAGTAACATGGTCTTCAGCATGGTTCAAAACATCATCCAAATTAAGATCTTCTAATTTCTTTTTGATTGTCTGTAGCAGTGAACATATTGCCTGCACCGAATTTCAAAATTGCGGACAGTTCACCAGTATTTGGTTCATTTTTCTTAGTGTACTTATTACCATCTGTCACACCAAGTGATATGATAGCGTATTCTAAAATCATCTTCTTACGTGCTCTCTCCAGAACTTCCTCCTCTACAGTATCTTTTGGAAACCAGTCTATACACCATAACGTGGTTTTTTTGACCAATACGATGAGCTCTTGCCATTGCTTGCAAATCGGCTTGAGGATTCCAATCGGAATCAAAAATAATAACAGTATCAGCTGTCATCAAATTGATACCTAAACCACCAGCACGAGTGGATAGCAAAAATGCAAAGTCGTTTGAGTCCGGAGAGTTAAAGTGATCAATAGATATTCTTCTTTGAGCAGATGGCACTGTACCATCTAACCTTTGAAAGGTAATACCTTTGATAGACAAATAATCGCCTAGAATGTCAAGCATTCTGACCATTTGAGAGAAAATTAACACACGATGTCCATCTTTTCTTCAATCTGGTCAATAATTGATCCAAAAGAACCATTTTACCTGAAGACATGATCAGCCCTCTTAAAATGTTTTCACGGGTCATTTTACCATCTCCAAACTTTTGTAAAACCCGGTCTTCAGCATTGTCGAATAGATACGGATGGTTTGATGCCTTTTTCAGTTCATTCATAATATTCAATAAAGAAAAGTGACCACCCTTAGGACCAGCAGTAAGAGCAGAATAGTTTTTGGTTAAAATATTCTTATAGTACTCCGTCTGTACGTCGGATAGTTCGACTCTCAAAATACGTTCTGTCTTTGAAGGCAATGACTTTTCTACATCTTTCTTTAAACGACGAAGAATGAAAGGCTGAAGCCTCCTATGTAAATCATGGATATATTCTTCTTGTTCGGCATCTTGATTCTCAAAATCAATTTCTTGATCAATAGTAAATCTTCCAGGCATTAAGAAATTAATTAATGCAGCCAGTTCTTTAATATTATTTTGAAGAGGAGTACCTGTGATCAACATACGGTTCGCAGCCTTGAAACTGTTCAATGATTCATAAAGAGATGATTCTGCGTTTTTTAATCTATGAGCTTCATCAACGGCCATAAATTGCCATTTGATGCCACCTAATTCAGCACGGTCCTTTTAAGATATATTCGTATGTTGTTAATAAAACGTTAAATTTCATTGTTTTCTTCCCCTTTGCCTGTGGATTGGTGTAGAATTCGTATTCCCTAAGGGTATCTCTTGATTTTTGGTTACCCATATAGCAAATACAATTCAAATCAGGTGACCATCTCTCAAATGTATCTAACCAAGCAGGCATTGTAGACAAAGGAACCACAACAATGTGAGGACCGTTTTGCCTACGTGCAAAAATCAGCCAACTGATAAATGCCACGGTCTGAACGGTTTTTCCTAGCCCCATTTCGTCTGCTAAGATACCATTATCGCCTTTAGACCACAAAAATGCCATCCAATTAGTACCGGTTAGTTGGAAATCTCTCAGTTCTCCGCCCTTTATGAAAGGTGGCTGTACACTTAACTTCTCGAAACGTGGTCTTTGTGAAGTATAGTTACTAGAATATTGTGGAAGGATCTTCGAATTTTCTCTGTTCTGAAAATGTTTGACTTGCTCAGGTGCCAATTTTACAATATCAGTAGCATTTTCCCAGGTGGCTTCATCGTAGTTTAAACGACGCCATTTGACCAAATATTGTAATTGAGAGGTACCATCGTCTAATGAAGTACGTTGACTATCTATGATTCTCTCTGGCAAACGAAATTCTTCAAATTCGTCAAGTCTACGTTCACGTTCCATGTCCATGACTTCAATATCTTCGGCGGTTACATAGGGATCTAATCTTATCTGTTGGTCTTCGATGATAAATTGTTTGCAATAGTTGTCTAGCCTTTTGAGACCACGTACTTGGCCAATAGATTCGTAAGTCTCCCATGTGTTGTGGAGATGGGATTTATCGGTCCACTTGATTAAAAATTCGTAGCTCTCCTTGCAGTCCTTTAGCTCGGGAACAGTCTTTTCCAAGACATTTGATTTTTCTAGAGACGTTCTCAGTCTATGATTGATAACAATGTCAATACCGTGAAAGTCTTCCAGGTTGTGGCGTAGCAGATACCTCATATGTATGTTCTTCCGATAAATCCTCCTCGGAGCCGTAATCGTCTTCCGATTCTAAAAGATCGTCATCACTGTAATCGACGTTGTAGTTTACTGTTTTGCTTTGACGATTGGAAAATCTTGTTGGTATGATTACTGCAGGATGTTTCTCGGTCTGAAATTTCGGTTTTGATTTAGATTTAGGTTTGGGTTTCACACGGGTTTTTCTTTACTGGAGAGCCATAATAATCGTCATCTTCCTCAAAATCCTCTCCGACTTCATCGTCCTCAGCATCGTCTTGGTTGTCCTCGTCTTCAAAATCGTCCTCCTCATCTTCAATGGTGGTTGTTCTCTTCCTCCTGGACCGTTTAATATTTTCTTCGTCGTCCTCGTCATCGCTATCATTGAAGTAAGTCTGTTGATGAGTGGCGGCTCTATGCGACCGCCTTAGCCCATACAATTCAGGGTTTTGCAGAACTTCGGTTGATATCTCCTTGGCAGCCATGGTAAGCTAGAATTAAAATAGGAAGAGCTTCTTTGTAGTGGGTATTCGTGAGAGAGAGATATGATAAAAAAAACTTTGAAGCGAAGTAAAAACTGAGCACTTTTTAGTCTATTCCGTGTTATTAGTGAATTTACGTAAGCTATTGAAACTGAAGCTAGGAATCAAAGAAAATGATGATTGATGGTTACGTTATTTTCGACTCTCTTATTTCAAAGAAACAAATATGTATAAACAACAACACAAATAATTAACAAAGGAAGAACAAAAACTTCTCCGATCTTGATTACCTAAACTGTAACAAATGTGAATGATTACCAAAGGGCCTTGGATCTTCGAACAAGAATACCAACAATAGCCAGATACGTAGAGACAAGATTCTTTTAGTACACAATGTTTCTCGTGGTACGGTTCAAGACTGGAAGGAAAGAAAAGAAAAAAAAAATTAATGAGAGGGTAACAGCATAGCTATCAACTATGGGCCTATGATCTGGTGGGCAAGTAGTTGCTTATTGCATGTCTTTGATGGTATCAGTAGTTGACATAATCTTATATCAGGTAATGATATCAAAAAGAACTTAGAGCAATAACTTGGGTTTATGTTCCTGTGCAGAGCGGGATAGAAGTGGGCAGATCGGGGATAAAGTAAAACATCTGCTTTGATTGAAGTTTGGATGAATTTCCCGAGCATTGTGGACATTCATTCCTTCAATCCTAGGGTGTTTAATTTTTGGTATGTGCGATGAAGTAGTGTATCAGCGATATCCTATAGATGGGCGGGAAATGTGTAGGCCATTAACTTCCAGAACATTGTTCACCAGGTTGGACCACGTTCTACCAGATCGAGGAAGAGCATGTGAGAATGCACATGCTTTGGCCTTGGCATCACTTCATTTTTTTCAAACCTGAAGCGGCAACATACCATCGCATCAACATGGCCCAAGAGGGCGGTTCTAAAATCAGATGCTAACACAAAAGTCTGCCCATCTGGTATGTGTCCACTAGAAGTAGCACGTGTTTTCTGGTCGAGCATGCCCAAAACTCTCCACACTGAAGTAACAACGTATTGAGAGATAGCAAAGTGGTAATAGCGCCTGTTTTCCTCCATTATGAGCTGTTCGCACAAACCATGGGCACCGCCCCATACCTGCGAATCTTTCCATAACGCGCCTGCAGAAGCTAACTATTCCACAGCACCTGCCAGGTGTTCCATTTCCTGACTCCAAACCATTTGACTCTAGAATGCCCCTTGGAGGTTGGAGGCACTAAAAGCAACAAACGAAAACATAAAAGTGTAGGCCACACAGTGCCGCCTACTCCATAGATACTTTTTCAACCACCTAATAGGTGGGGCCCCTCTCGTTTCAGGAAAGCCTGCGACAACACAACTACTCTCGTTGCTTTCCCTCTTATATGTCTTCCTCAGAGATCCCAATGGAGAAGAAAGAGAAAAATTTGCCACTCTCAGCTGCCTTTTTCAGTTTCGATAAGGAGCGAAAAACTGCATCGCTTCTGGGTAACGCTTCACGGCAAGGGCACTATTAGCTGCAAGCCTACTGCTTTTGCCCTCGAGATGGTTGGATTCTTGGTAAAAGTTCTTGCCTGAGGGTTGTGAATAGCTACAAAACCAAGATGACTAACGACAACAGCGGGATATGGGTTCTTGGCTACGGATCACTGATTTACAAGCCTCCGTCCCACTATACGCATAGGATTCCCGCAATCATTCATGGCTTTGCACGTCGGTTCTGGCAGAGTTCCACGGATCATCGGGGCACACCTGAGAGCCCTGGCAGGGTGGCCACGCTGATTCCTTACGAGGAGATCGTGGGCCGGGCGGCCTTCTTGAAGAACGTCAATCGATACAGCCAGGGCACATCTATTCAGGGTCCGGACGATTTGATTACCATTGGTGTGGTATACTACATCCCGTCTGAACACGCCCAAGAGGTGAGAGAGTATTTAGATATCAGAGAGCAAAATGGGTACACTCTGCACGAGGTTGAGGTGCATTTGGAGACTGACCAAAAACATGAGGTGGAATTGGGTGATGCCCTAGAACAGTTGCCCCGCCATGACAAAACGGGCAAGCGGGTGTTGCTTACCACGGTGTACATTGGTACTGTCGACAACGAGGCCTTCATTGGGCCAGGAGACCATGGATGAAACCGCAAGAGTCATCGCTACGTCGCATGGACCCAGCGGTTCGAATTATGAGTACCTCGCAAAACTGCAGCAGGCGCTTACACAAATGCCCATAATAAAGGAGCGAGGCTCCATTACCGACCACTATCTGACTGCCCTATTAGAAAGTGTAGATAAGTATAGATAAACTAAATGCACATACATATATAAAAAGCTTCTACGGAACTCTCTTCTTTTCTCACCACTACTAGCTTTGGTAGTACTCTTAAAGGAAAACTGCGGCGGAAAATGGAAAACTGCGCTTAGGTAATAGCCATTTCAATTTACCATTCATATGCATAAGATCTACAATAACAGATGGTGCAAAGAGGAAGGCAAATAGAGACAAAGCTGCGCTGGTAGCCCATCAATATGAATGACAACCTGCCGAAGGAGTACTTCGAACTAATACGGAAAGTTCTTAAAGAGAAGGACACCGATAATGCGCCTTTGCAAAGACGAAGGGGACTAAGAAGGAGAAACCAGGCCCTACCGGATGCCAAAAAGTTCAAAAAAGGATTGAATGAACCACCAGGGAGAAAGCGTCGTTAGTGTAAACTTGGACTCTTCGGAGAATGATATTATAACAGTGACATCGGATGACAGTATAGAGGAAATCCAATCATCGGAACAGGAAGAAGGAGAAGATGAGCTATGATTCTGAAGATTTTGAAGATGTCACAGATGAGAATGAGGCAAACGGTGTAGGAGATATCTCCTGTTGAAATCAAACCCCTAGTAAGATCACCAGCACCGCCAAAAGGGTAAACCGCAACATATGTTCTAATGATGAGCGGAAAAGAAGAAAATACTTCCACATGCTATATCTACTTTGTCTGATGGTTCACGGGTCCATACGGAACGAATGGATCAACAGTAAGCGCTTATCCAGAAAATTGAGTAACCTGGTACCTGAGAGAGTGTTTGAGTTACTGCATCCTCAAAGGGATGAAGAGCTCCCACTTAGAAGCACCAGAAAATTATTGGATGGGTTAAAGAAATGTATGGAATTGTGGCAAAAACACTGGAAAATTACTAAAAAGTACGACAATATTGGGTTTTACATGAGGACATGGAAGGAAGTTGATAAGAGCAACAAGAATAGAAAATTCAAAACATTGACGAAATCGAATTTTTTAAAGGGCAGTCGACAAAGGTCATGGAGATCCTGATGTTTCCGCACAGGGTTTCGTTGCGATGCTAAGGGCTTGCAACGTCAACACACGGCTCATTATGTCATGTCAACCTCCAGACTTTACCAATATGAAAATTGACACTTCTTTGGATAGCGACATTGCCTATAGAGATATGGTAAAATACCCAATTTTTCTGGTGTGAGGTATGGGATAAGTTTGCCAAGAAATGGATAACCATTGACCCAGTAAACCTTAAGACCATTGAACAGGTTAGATTGCGTTCTAAGCTCGCGCCAAAAGGAGTAGCGAGCTGTGAAAGAAATATGCTGAGGTACGTGATTGGTTACGATCGCAAGGACGGTTGTAGAGATGTCACTCGTAGATACGCTCAATGGATGAACTCAAAAGTAAGGAAAAGAAGAATTACTAAAGACGAGTTTGGCGAACAGTGGTTCCTAAAAGCAATAACTACACTTCACCGCAGGAAGAGAACCAAAATCGACGATTATGAAGACCAATATTTTTTTCAAAGAGATGAAGGTGAAGGTATCCCAGACTCAGTACAGGATTTGAAAAACCATCCATATTATGTGTTGGAACAAGATATCAAACAAACTCAAATCATAAAGCCTGGTTGCAAAGAGTGCGGCTATTTAAAAGTGCATGGAAAAATCGGTAAAGTATTAGAGGTATACGCAAAAGAGGGACATTATGGATTTGAAAAGTGCCAGACAGTGGTACATGGAAGGCCGAATCTTAAAGACTGGCTCTGTAGGTGCAAAAAGGTGATTAAGAAAAACGTTGGGAGAATCAAGGGGGATGTGGAAAAGGAAGACGAAAGGTTGTATAGTTTGGGACGATACGGAAGTATATATCCCACCATTGGCGACCGGAAATGGGGAGATTACTAAGAACACATTTGGAAATATCGAGGTATTTGCACCTACAATGATACCTGCCAACTGCTGTCTAATTGAAAGCCCTGTGGCCATTAAAGCCGCTAGGTTTTTAGGGGTGGAGTTTGCTCCTGCTGTAACTTCTTTCAAGTTCGAACGTGGAAGTTCAGTTAAGCCAGTCCTAAGCGGTATTGTTGTTGCAAAGTGGCTTAGAGAAGCTATTGAGGCCGCTATTGATGGAATAGAGTTTGTTCAAGAAGACGATAACAGGAAGGATCATTTGCTTGGGGCGTTGGAACGTTGGAACACATTGCTGTTAAAACTGCGTATTCGTAGTAAACTCAACACTACATATGGTAAGATCTCGGAACAAGGACCCGGCATTACTAACGAAGAGGATGTTGAAGAAAATGATGACAATAATGAGGATTTTGTGGGAGGTGGATTCCTACCAGGCGCGGTAAATCAAGAGCCACCGGAGTACAATGAGTACTCGGAGCCAGAGGACAGCCTGGAGTATGGTCCTATTGACGAAGGTATGGAAAGTGCTGCAGAAGAGGGCCTTGCAGAAGATTATTCAGATTTCATGAAAGAACTAGAAATGTCGGAAGGAAATGACTGATTTCGTCTTGAAGACTTTTAAATAGTCATAGAGATTACATGTTGTTAGAAGATGTCCGGCAAAGAGCTGTTGTATGTATCTTTATAATAACTGATCCGACCCTACCGGTTTGGCCTCAATTTACTTCGTTCGACATGATTATCCTTTCTTCGACTACATAGATATTCTCACCTCGGCATGTGCCACAGATTAATATAAGAAAATAAAAGAATCAATCAGTAGCAGGAAGAAACCATTGATGGAGGGAGCACGGGCCTGAGTCCTATTGAAAGTAAAATATTCCGGTTATGAGCTTTCTTTCCAAGCTCTCACAAATTCGAAAATCAACAACAGGATCCACACCCAAAGTACAAAATCAATCACCGAAGAAAAATGACGAGGACTATTCTTTGCTACCCAAAAATTATATAAGAGATGAGGACCCTGCTGTAAATAGATTAAAGGAACTAAGGCGGCAGGAGTTGCTAAAGAATGCAGCCCTGGCTAAGAAGAGTGGAGTAAAACGGAAACGCGGTACCTCATCTGGACCAGAAAAGAAGAGAAAAGAGAGGAATGATGAGGATGAAGGTGGTCTCGGGATCAGATTTAAGAGGTCTATTGGGTCTAGTCATGCCCCACTTAAACCAGCAGTGAGAAAGAAACCAGGAGCCTGTCAAGAAGATGTCATTTGAAGAGCTAATGAAACAAGCAGAGTCCAACGAAAAACAACCTTCAAAAACAAAGTCACCGGAACCTGTTAGTATGGAGCGCCCACGCCTCAACAAACCAGGTTTTAAAAGTTCAAAAAACCACTAAAGAAAGCCTCTCCCTGGTTTAGCATCGCGTGGGACACCATCAAGAGGCGATAGCATGAAATTACCAGAGCAACACAAGCCTGTTAAGCTCAATCTTCCTACGAATGGATTCGCGCAACCCAATAGGAGATTGAAAGAAAAGTTGGATTCTAGAAAGCAAAGATCCAGATATCAAGAAGACTATTACGAAGAAGATAATGATATGGATGATTTTATAGAAGATGACGAGGATGAAGAGGAAGCCCATCGTAGCAGATCAAAGCATAACGATGGCCCCGGATATGATCGTGATGAAATTTGGGCAATGTTTAATAGAGGTAAAAAGCGCTCAGAATATGCTTACGATGATCTTGAGGATGACGATATGGAGGCTAATGAAATGGAAATTTTAGAAGAAGAGGAAGCTGCAAGAAAAATGGCGAGATTAGAAGATAAACGTGAAGAAGCATGGTTAAAGAAGCATGAACAAGAGAAGAAACGTCGCAAAGAAGGACATTCGCTGATGAATGCCTGTCTTGAAAACTGAAGTAGAAAGCTTCTTTAATGAACCGGTTGATGGGGTTCGTATTCAGTTCCGTTTCAGTCTCATAAAAAGATGCTTTTGCCAATATATCTGCCCTACCTTCATGTAGATATCTTCCAGTTGAGCGTCTGCTTTTTCCGGTTCGGTCGTTTTCTTTTAAGCCGGTTTTCACTAAGTTGAGGCGGTGTACATTAGTCGGGTGAGAATATACTTATCCAAAATACCCTCATAGTTTTATGTACTTTAGTATGTAAAAAAATCAGCAGTAACATTTAGTCTTTTCTTCGAAAAAAAATGACACTGTACGAACTCGTTAATCAAACGGTCCAACGAGACATAGTATTCTTTCTCTTATCGTTCTTTCCTCTTTGCTGAGGGCTTCTTAATAGAAATTATTGTGTGGGTTGACAACTATTTACTTTTAGCTTTTCGAACGCGTCGTTAAAGAGGTAACCTTAAAAAAAGGTTGCTATCAAGTTTGGCGACATAACGAGAAAATATAGAGCCCGAACGATTTTAAGATTTTTACTGTCGATTCATCGCAGTGTTCTCAACGAAAGCTCACTCAACTTTATCTTTAGGTAGATGATGTAACCACATGTTTTCTTTGATTAAATCAGGGCCGATATCGTCCGGTTCATTACATAATGGCCTAAACGATACGCTGAAGGCTCAGACAGAACACTTTCAAACACAGCTCTCTCTAAGGGTAATTTGATCTTAACGTATTTATCAATGGCGGTCCTATCGAACCCCACCTAGTAACTAAACTGCTTTATTTTTGTGGATGAAACCCTTAAAACTGAGTTTCTTTTCTGGGGATTCTTGTAGGTGACACTAAACAAATCACAACCTAGGAACGTTAAGTAGTCACTACTTTAACACAAAATAACACATGAAAATGTAACCTTCAAGTGAAAGACAGGGCCTTATACTACAAAAATAACCTCAGGATAGGAGCAGTCAAGACGTATGGTCTCATGCATAAGCAAATATGGTGTGTGTGCACACATCTTACAGAGTTCTTGTTCCTCGTGGCCCAATGGTCACGGCGTCTGGCTACGAACCAGAAGATTCCAGGTTCAAGTCCTGGCGGGGAAGACTAGTTTTTAGGGATACTAAACTCCAAAGAAATTACCCGGTACTAAAACTCCGGGGAGTGTTTTTTTTTCTTAGTTTTTTTTTTTGCCCGTGTTCTATGACAGAAAACGGAAAGGATCTTTTTGTATTTAAGGAGAAGATTTTTCCAGGCCGAGCATTAATTCAGTTTTTTTTTTTTTTTCGTCCGCTAGCGTGATGTTTCTCTATTACCCTTAAAACACATAAAGTTGAGAAAAAGGGCATGCAATGCATTGAGAAATTGAAAAGTAAAAAGCATCTAAAAAACAAATTCTTTGGGGTATCAGAACCAAAAACGGAAAAAAAATAAATAAAAACGCGACACGAAAAAATACAAAAATTCATATCTCAACATCCACAAGCTGAAAGCTCTTTGAAAATTTTTTGGACAGATGGAGCAAATACCAATAACAACACTGCTGCCACCTATAAAACCGGAACATGAGGTGTCACTGGACGCCGGAGAAGCTGCAGCAAATCATCCGGCCAGTAGCTCGCCCAACAACGGCGAGTTAAGGGACGTGTTCGACAGAATAAAGACGCACTTCCCACCCGCCAAGGTGAAGAAGATAATGCAAACGGACGAAGATATAGGCAAGGTGTCGCAAGCCACACCAGTAATAGCGGGTAGGTCGCTAGAGTTCTTCATAGCGCTGTTGGTGAAAAAAAAGCGGGGACATGGCAAGAGATCAAGGAACCAAGAGAATAACCGCCGACATATTGAAAGAAGACGATACTAAACGACGAAAAGTTCGATTTTCTAAGAGGAGGGGGTGTGTGCGGAAGAAAGCCAAGCACAGGAGGAAGAAGAGAGCGCATAAGCATAAACATGATGTAATGTAATGTAATATAAACCAAATTTATATATATATATTTTTTATATTTTATTATCAAGGACGAAATGTAATCACGTACGTACCAATGACAACCGGCGCATCTATCTCTGTGCTTTTCCATAGTCGTACACTACAAGTATGTGCGTTTCCCCTTTTCGGAAAAAGGAGTGCTCTTAAGGTTTGGGATGAAGCATGCGTCACCCCGTACGATCCCCAGAGCGCGTCCCTCCGGTGGGTGCGCGGGCGCTCAGCCTCTTATACGACCCAGGAACGAGGCCCTGCGCCACAGTCTGCGCTCGTGGCCATTTAAGGTTTTCGGAGCCCCCGTCAGTAAGCATTTTTCTACGCGTGCCTTCACTGCAAAAGACAAAAAGAAATGAGCAAAAAGAAAAGCTAATTTTTTCTTTTTCGTGCAAAAAAACGGACGAAGGGCTAGATCGAGGATTCTTGCAGCAACGGAAAGAGGTAGCGTGGAAAATCGTTAAGGTTCTTGCGGTTAGCGTTGCGTTCGAGGCACCAAAGAAAGCATATTGGTAAAATGCACAGGATATGCTAGGCTGGGCTTTCTGTCTGATTGTTGGTTCCTGGTTGTTGATGGTTACTCGATATTAATACCTCAAAAAAACGCGAGGGCAACGTATAACATAGGCTTGCTCCTTGCTTCTACTTCCCATTTATATCTAGCTTCAACCTGCTGTACTCCCCGCTGCTGGTTTATATACTTTCTACTGTTTACATATCGCTTGATCGCTGCAGAAAGATTACAACACAGAGACTTTTTATTTTTGTTTTTATTTTTTATTATTTGTTTATATTCTTTGAACGGCAGGTTACATAATAGAAGGCTAACCTGATAGCCACAACCACTCGCTACTACTTTCGCTCGCTATTTTTATTATCATGATACAGCAAAGTTCTTCTTCAAGGAGAAGTTTGCATGGTAACGATTTCCACACGCTCCCCTCTTCAAGGAGGGACTTATTGAATATTCCTAGGGCTGTGGATGCCCGATCTTCGTCTACAATGGATTTGTTCTACATACCAGATGCCACTGTCTCAAAAAGGCGTTCAATGCATGTGGCACCTAGAACAGATAACAATACCAGAGTTGCGTCAATGCGGCACAACAATAAACCTAGCTTTGCTTCCTCCTCAACGTCGTCTCTACCCTCCACCAGAAACGGTTCCTCTCGCCATGAAAACTCAAACAATAACAGTGCTATCGATAACAACGTGCACCCCCAATATAATTATAGGCCCAACCTATCCAAGCGCCACTCTTTGGTGACCATCCCAGAGAAGTATACAGGTAACCGTTATAATCTACGGTCGTCTCCGCCGACGTATTCAAACCCTCGTATAAGGAAAGAATTAACTCCTTTCCAGTTACAAAGGAAGCAAATGAAAACTGCTTTTCAATTTCCCAATGGTGAAAATTTTACTCCAAGAAACCAGAATCCAAAATTTCCACCCCCTTCCACCTCCTCTTCGACTTCGTCATTGCCTCTCATAACAGCCCCACCAATACCTAAATCATCTTCAATGAGCAATCTCCCTGTCGCTGCGCCCTCAACTTATCAGTCGCCCAAGAAGACTACTACCTCTGCTAATAGTGGTGGTTCAAAGGTAGAACCCGAGTCTCCAAAACTAATAAGGTCGAATTCTAAAAAATATCACACTTTTTCAGGAAAATCTGGTCATCCAAATCATCAAATTCCACGGATTTCTTAGAAGAAAATGTCAAAACCAAGCAGAAACGGAAAAATCCAGAGAAGTCTGTGCCAGAACCAATCACGTCTCTCGAACAACCAGTTGAAATTAAAAAGCAAAGCTCGTTAACCGTCAACAATGAAGTAACGTTTTTACCATCAATTGAACAGCCCGACTTGGTACACGAATTGGCTGCGTTTGGAGACAGTAATAAGATACCCATAATTCCACCTCCAAGATCGCCAAATAGACCTACTTTGTCTGACAAACGAACAACCAAGTTATATTATTCCAACCAAGATTCTTCTAATGAGGACGTCACTCCGGTAGAAAAGACCAGCGTGTTCTTGAGGCGTCTGCGAGATGAATGGTCTACCGTGTATTTAAACAAAATACCTCTGACTGCGTCTGTTCCCTCTTCTCTTTCTACCACTGCCGAGGCCCCTAATTCCTCTATTATCAACTCTTTACCATCATCGCCAGGTCCTTTCTCCTCCTCCTCGTCTTCATTGGTTTCCCGTGGCCCAACCCAATCCTTATCTTCCTCTTCACCAACTCCAGTACTTTCTTCAATGTCATCGAAATCCAAAAATGCTTCCAAGTCCTTACGCTTTGCTGATGAAATTTATGTAAACGAGACATGGTCTCCCATCGACTATTGTAGATGTGACAATTCCTTTCTTGATAATTTTTCTAAAGTGAAAAGTCAAGACATGGCTAACCCTTCCACTTTTACTGGTAATAATTTCTCTTCCACCAAAAACATCTCCAATGTTGAAATCAAGATGGAGGTAAATGAGTTCAAAAGAAGAGAAATGCGCGTCCATCAAAACAGCACCAGGTATACGCATTACTACTTATGATAGAGCTACCAGGCCCTTTTTTTCAAAGCTCTTTTGTATCCGCTTATATATTCTTCTCTTCTCTCTTATGCATCGAATTTTTAACGTACGGAAAATATTCACTAAAGTGTTAAATAAGTATTTATATCTAGGTTAATCTCATTATTCTAATTCTTTTATCATGCAAGAATATTCCGGGCGATAAGAAAAAATATAATAAATGAAGAAGTAGATTGAATCTAAATGTGATAGCACAGAGATCGCAGTAGTGATATAAGCATGGTTGGCTTCGAATACAAATCAGAATTGTGCTACGGTGAAACAAAAAGAGGATGAAGAATGAAGATGCGTTAAATCTTTACTGGCCACCTTGTTTAAAACTGTCTAGACTGCCTCGCTTGTATCAAGTATTCCCCAGGCTTGGTAAGCCGGGCCGTGTTAAGTTTTCGTTTTCGCATTTGGCTGTGACAGATATCTAAAGATTTGGTAGAAACTCTCTATCGCAGTCAAAAGACACCCTGCAACGCGCGGAAATTACTGCCATTTTTATATCAGTGAGAGTTCAAAAACCAGACAACGCGCTCTCGCATATATAAACAAATATATATTGTTAATCGTCTGAGAATGAATCTACATTTATTTACTATTCTAATTTTTCCATAATTAAACGATATCAAAAGTAGCAAACGACGAGGGGTTAGTTGGGTTAACGGTTTGTGCTAAACAACAAGAAACCACTTCTACCTACTACCTAGTATAACAAACCTACTGGCTTATTAAAATTTGTAGGATACACTGCCTTAGAGCATGACAATGCCTCATAAATTGGGTGCTCCGGCTAGTTCGGCCAGGTCCACATTCGGTCTTTTCAGGTTCACCTTCATAGTCGAACGTCATACTATCGTATGATAAGAAACCACCTCACATGAAGTAGAGAACTATCGCCACGAGCAACACTAACGTCGAGATACAATGACTGCCAGGCCATACCATAGCTCACGCACGAGGTCTCAATACCACGGGCCGTGTACACTCATTGAAAATAACGCTTGAGTACTCAATGAAGAGTCCTGAACGTACAGACGTGCAGGCCTATATATCTGGTAGATCTGATGTGGAGTATAATGTTCATTCCCGTTCCCTATTTTCATATTATTCTTTGACATAAGAGTACCAATAAATAAAAACTATGAAGCAGAATAGTGACTGCTCTTACAGTCGCTTCATGTTGTACTACGTCGTTTAATACCGGAATACTTTGGCAATATTGGCGATCTTAGGGAAGTAACTCTTTGCTGAAACAGTTTATCGATTTGGTTCTCAGAATGTTACTTATCTTATGTGTTGATAATTAGTTAGTTTAGTTGTAATAATTAAGAATAAGCAGTTCTTTCTTAAATTATATAAGAGAGGTATATAAAACACACGCTGATTGGTTATATGAAACCCAATGGTTCAGACATAATTCGGAACATCGATAATAAGTTAACAGGTGTAACTCATCTTCTTATATACTGAGTTCTGATCAATTAATATGTCTTTAATCTAATCTTCATTTATTATCAGAATTGATTATATCCTTATCATGGGAAAAAGGCGATAAGCAATAATGATACTTCATGACGAAAACTTATTAATATTTTCTGCCCGAAGTCACATATTCCAACATTATGTATTATAAAATCTAAAGTATTACTAAGGAGTGCAAGTACAGAATTTAGGATCTAATTGTTCATGTATTCTATACATTCCAGATAATTCACTTAATTAGGGCCACTTTCTTCGGTATATTTCCTAAATAAGCAATAGTTCTTGTTGGAATATGTGACTTCGGGCAGAAAATATTAATAAGTTTTCGTCATGAAGTATCATTATTGCTTATCGCCTTTTTCCCATGATAAGGATATAATCAATTCTGATAATAAATGAAGATTAGATTAAAGACATATTAATTGATCAGAACTCAGTATATAAGAAGATGAGTTACACCTGTTAACTTATTATCGATGTTCCGAATTATGTCTGAACCATTGGGTTTCATATAACCAATCAGCGTGTGTTTTATATACCTCTCTTATATAATTTAAGAAAGAACTGCTTATTCTTAATTATTACAACTTACTAAACTAACTAATTATCAACAGTTCTAATCTCTTGTGTGTCACAACTAGTCAATTTCAAGTGTGTTGCCGTCAAAGTCGGTGGTAGTACATCCTATAGCCGAAGTATCCCAGCCTCAGACATAAAAATTTCAAGTTGAAGCGGTGGCTCAATGGTAGAGCTTTCGACTCCAATTAAATCTTGGAAATTCCAAGGAATACGATTGCAATCGAAGGGTTGCAGGTTCAATTCCTGTCCGTCTCAATTTTTTACTCGTGTCAATGATCTTGTATGAGTACCGTCGTTAGTGAATTTTCTGTGTGCTTTAGTTGAACGTTGATCGTGCTATTCTCTAATAATAGTTTGTGTAGCACACCTATATGAGAAGGGAATCGTAGAATTAAATCCGATATAGTGTAACGGCTATCACATCACGCTTTCACCGTGGAGACCGGGGTTCGACTCCCCGTATCGGAGTTTTCTTTTTAGTTTACTCTTTCTTTGGTTTTTTAACTTTTATTCAACAATAGTAGTGCTATCTCAGACGTAAAAATTTTGAACTCACTTACTAAGTATATATTTTCGCTGATATAAATTTTACGTATGACAGAACATTGTAAATCTATAAATAAAGAGCGTTCATTTACCTTGTTTGGGTGTTCGTGCCATCATTTTTTAGAATTTCTGCCACTTCTTTGGCAAAAAAATCCGCAAAGACATCTAAATACATAACATCGGCAATTTGATCCTTACCTAATTCCCCATTTTCCGCCATTTCACTTATATTTTCATAATATTTAGAATAGGACTGTGTGATTAACTCTTGCACAGCATCTAATAGGTTGACAACAATATCTTGATCGTCGATGTAATTCAATATTTGTTCGTATATTCTGGGCAACCTGGCTTTTATATTTTCCCTTAATTTTAAATTTCTTGATGATAAATCTTCGCCGTTGCTGATATCCAAAGTATCATCAATAAGTTCTAAAGAGGTTTTTTCAGTAAAGTCCTTTATGACATTTCTCAACTCGGAGATTAGTTCTGTACGTGCATCCACCATATTGTTTACAACTTTGGGGACCAACTCCCTTGCTAAAGTCAAAATCGTGGATGAGTTTGTTTTCTTCAACACATTTCTACCATTTTCTTTGAGCGATTTGAAAAATCCTTCCACACCAGAAAAATCCAGGTAAGTTTCATTAACGGTATATTGAATATTAAAATTTTGTATGGAGTCACGCAACATCAATAGGTTTTTCAAGTACGCCAATGAAACATCGAGATTGTTGATATCTGATTTCCCTGCCGATGATCTAATTACCATATCGTAAGCTTTTCTCAAAGATATGATACAATCGTGAACTATATGATGGGCCATATCATCAAACACCACGGAGTTGATCATTTCATAAATTTTAGACAACAGAGCCAGGGTCTTTAACAGGGGCGGATAGTAAGTTTGCAATTGTGTAATTCTATCGGTTGTTTCTTCCGAATTAATATACTTCTCATCTGCATCATCGTCGGAAATGGATAGAATATTTCTAGTTTTGAGAGAAGACAAATAAGAATCTAACAAAGGATCTGAACCGTTTTTGGCATTGGTTGTCCTCTTGTCGCCATCATTTGAGTTGGCCTTTGGATTTTTCCTTCTATTTGAAATCATGAAAACGTCCCTTGAAGGCTTATAGCTGAGAATATTCTGTTGAACGTAAATCTGAACCCTCAAAATCAATCTAGCTTGAACCTTGTGAACAATTGGTTCAAACAATTTATCGTATTGAATATCGGTAAATTGCCTCAAATACTCTTCAGAACCTTCTTCAAACTCATAGTATGGGGCAAACAAAGTCACAGAGTCACACAAGGTCGAAATATCTGTCTCTTTCAAGACTCTGATTCTTATGGAATCATATAGTGGCTCGCATAACTGTAAGAACCATTGGTTGATCTTAAAACGACATTCTTTTTCAGGGAAGAACTCGACGAAAAGCTTATATTCATCCGTGCATAGCTGTTGGAAGTAAGCTTTACCGTCCTGAATAAACTTGACTAAGTCGAGATCTTTATCCTTAACGATAATATCGTCAATATGTGTCCAAATGACAGGCGTTAATAGTTTCAAACGAGTCTGGAAATAGTGATTGAAGCATTCATGGAGAATAGAATTCAATTCGTCGTGATACCTATAATACGCCTTGTCATTGACTCGCTTGACAATTTCACTCGCCTGGCTTTTGAAAGTTTCAGCTATTGTGGAGAACTTACTATACAAGAACGCATCTCTTGTACTCGGCGGTAGTCCAGACAATGAGTTTTTATTTTTTGTTTTATCTAAAATTTCTTGATTTGTCTGTTTTAACAAGTTTTGCAAAAAATGGGAAACCAATTCACAGGCCCTAATCAAACATTGCTTAAACTTAATTCTGTAGGCCGCAGCGTCTTTGAATTGACTATTCTCGTCCAAAAAATGCAAAGATTCATCTATCGTGGCCAACATCGAAGTGAAAGAGCCTTTCTTGACGATAGCGGGGGAAGTCGCATGGTTTAAACGCCGCATTATGGGGTCCAAAGCTTCAAAATAGTGCAAAGTCCTGGGGATGGACTCGCTTAAATGGCTCAGTTTCGACTGCTTTTCGTGGATTGTCTTCGTTTCATCGATAAACACGCCGGTATCCTGAGCAATTTTATGGAATCTCTCGATGGACCCGTTCAATTGGTCATTGACCTGGCGTGTCTGGTCAAGAACGACCTTGTACTCATCAATCTTCGTGTTCAATTGATCCAAGTAGGCGTTGTAATACGAGTACTTGTCTGTCTTGCTTCCGTTTACAGAAGACACAGGTTCGGACTCATTATCGTCTATCTGGCTGTCTGAGTCACTGACCGTTTGCAAGTCCTCTGAATTCTCTACCGCCAGTGACAGTGTTTTTTAACTTGTCGAATAGGTAAGAATCGTCCAATAAGCCCACAATGCTCTGAGTTTCTGCCGTCGCCGGATGGGACGCAATGTCCCGGACCAACGAATCTCTCCTACTTCTCCCCATCTCTAGATGCCTGGATAATACGCTGGGTACGAGAAGCCTTGTCAGTTGCTGCAATCGTTCATTACGTGTCTATAAAGCCAGGTATTCTTAAATAACAACTAATATAGAGGCAGGCAATTTATCAGGGTAACATAAGCTAGCACCCTGTTCTTATACCTGCTGTTTAAACAGGCATGCCGTGCCTAATATACACACTGCAAGACAAAACATCTATGGCGTCCTGGCCTTAACCGTATCGCCACACGAGCATAATACTTATTCTCCGTTGCAGCAGAAAGACTCACCCTTTGACACTCTCACATCTGTGTAATGGTTAATTTTCTCTATTTTTTCACTTTTTTCGAGCGATGGGAGCGAAATACGCGAAAATTTTCTGCCAAACCAAAAGAGAGTGCAATGAGGTCTTAAGGCTATAGGTACAGAGGTAGAAGGATAACTAAGAGAGTCTGCATGAATAGCGTGAAAAGAGTTAAACTAGATTCCAAGATGGTTAAGCAGATTTGCACACATTCCGGATCCTTTCCACGCAGACGAGTCGTTGGCAGTGTACCTGTTGAGGCTATTGCCCGAGTATAAAGATGCTAAGCTCGTCAGATCAAGAAACCCTAAGGACTGGGAGGCTAGTGACATCTTAGTAGACGTCGGTGCCCAGTACGACGGTGTGAAGTTCTTCGACCACCACCAGCGTGGGTTTTTGAAACATTCAATGAGAACTACAAGACTAAGCTTTCAAGTGCCGGTTTGATCTTCAAGCACTACGGCCGCGACATCATCAAGACTATTTTAAACGGCAAATCCAGCAGTGCTGACATAGACTTGCTGTACGACAAGGTGTACAAGCAGTTTGTAGAGGCACTGGATGCCAACGATAACGGTATCAACAAGTATACCATTCCTAAGGACTCCAGGTTAGAACCCAATTTCAGGGACAACGCCATCAGCATCCCCGGAATCGTTTCAGGAATGAACCCTAACTGGAACGAGGATTCCTCCGATGAGTCCTTCGACAGATGCTTTGCTCGTGCCAGCACGTTTATCGGCGAGGTCTTCGTCACACTGGTGAAAGGCTACGGCGAATCATGGTTGCCAGCCAAGGCCCTTGTCGCGCAGGCGATTGAGGAAAGAATGGACGTTGACAAGAGTGGCAAGATCATTGTTTTGCCCCAGTTCTGCCCATGGAAGGAACATCTTTACGAGCTAGAAAGAGAGAAGAGCATCGAAAAACAGATCGAGTTTGTCCTGTTCACAGACTCCTCTGGCGCCTGGAGGATCTCCACCGTGCCTATCAACTCCACCTCTTTCCAATTTAGAAGAGGCCTGCCAGAACCACTGAGAGGCCTCAGAGACGAAGAGTTGAGCTCCAAGAGTGGCGTCCCAGGATGCATCTTCATCCACGCAGCGGGCTTCATTGGCGGTGCCAAGACCAAGGAGGCCGTCTACGAGTTAGCTAAGATGTCGCTAGCCTAATATGGACCTGCAATTGACTTAGCCCTTTATTTAACAAGCCCTCTATTTATTCTGTATAGTAAGTAAATCCCAATGCAAACAAAAATCTTCCCGTCGCGGATCCTGGAACATACTCTACTCGGTGAAACACGCACTTGAAAGCAACATAGAAACACAAGCCATAATACGGCTGTTAAACACAAAGAAGAAGTCCAAAGAAAGCACACAAAGTCACAGCTACCGGGAAACGTGCAGTTTACATAAGCATTGCCTTTTCATTCCGTTACAGCATTTCGCATATCTCGTTCCGGCTACACGCATTCTGTTTTTTTTTTTTCCTTTTTGTTAGAATACTGCAGATCAATCGCATTTTCCAACAGAACAAACAAGTAAACGTTTCAGTGTAAAGAAGACGGTAGTGGGGCCTTCCTAAATAGATTCGAAAACAAATAGTGAAGCAGGAGTCAAATGAAGGGTCTCCTCTGGTCCAAGAACAGAAAATCTTCTACGCCAAGTGCTAGCTCAGGCTCAACTTCCACGCCTCAAAAAACCTCTGCTGCGTCCACAACGTCGTCTTCTTCGTCACCGTCGCCCTCCCAGACTACACGAAACTCGTCAAGTGGTATCTCCCAATACATGCATTCCCACCATCATGGTCAGGGACACAGCCACCATAGAGGAGAAGATAGCATTAGGGATAAGAGGAAAAGTTCCATATTTGCATCCTCCAAACAGCACTTATCTACCAGTGCCAGTCAGGCAAACCTGGGAATGTATCGCTCTGAGACAAACGAAACTACGTCAAAAAGCGTTGGTTCTACGCTAAGAGACGATTCTGCATCAGCCTATTCTGAAGAGGTTACTAGCAATTCTTCTAGTCACAAAATCCAATCCTCCGGATGAAACGCCTAGCAATAAGAAGAGCTCTCACTCGAAAGACTCGTTATTGACCTCGCACTCTTCATCTTCATCTTTATCTCCTCCTCAATCTCGACGCAGCACTGGAACCGCACTGGAAAGTTCCTCAAATACTCCAAGTACCGACAAGAACCACATTAACAACAACCAGAACATAAGCGGTGGTAACGTGGCCGAGCCAAAGCAAAAGAATGCCATTCATTTAAATCCTGAAAATTATGATACAACAGTTTTCAAAGACTGGTTGGGTAAACAGATCTCATGGTCAAACCGTCGCAACGAACTACAACAGCTCAATAACGGCCTCCTCCTCCTCATCTTCCTCCTCGTCTCAGAACCTGCGTAATGATGCGTATTCAAGGACTAGGGAAAGCAGATTCTATACTGGTGATGGTTCGATTTTGAAAAACGATGATAATAACAATAATGCAACCAATGATATGGCTTTATCGAGAAATAGTATGGCCTTAGATCCGCAGATGCTGGTGCCCAACTACCGTCTTTATAGAGCCCAGTTGAAAGGTTGTGTTCTGAATTTGTACAAGAGTGGTTTAAACAACAGTATTAAATTTTTCGATCCGACATTACCGATTCCAAATAATGGTATAGCAAACGAAAATCAACAGCAAAAGAAACAACAGGCAAACGTCCAAGAACAAGGACAAGCACAAATTCCAAAGCAACCAATTGATTCTGCAAGCGAGCCGATCAAATTAGATTTGAAATATTTATCTGAAGTTTATCCACATCCAGATCTGAATCTAGATAAAGACGGAAAAATTACATCTGGCACAATCGAAAGTTTATGCCATGCAGTGTTATTTTACCCTAATTCGAAACATTCAGATATATCCAATGAAAAGTCATCGTCAAAAACCCATAGAACTGTATTATTAATTTGTTGTTAATGTTTCCATTGATAGATCATTTTATTAAATTTCTGAAAATATTTAACCAATATGGGCTTTCCTTTACCAAGAATAAATCTAAATTGACAAATAATTCCACCCAATTTTATAATATAACTCCTGGTATGGACGACTCCATGACCCAAAGATTAGCTTTAGTCGCAAAAACTATCCTCGATGTATTTCCGGGATTTCTGTTGGATGAGCAGATGCTCAAGGCTACAATATCTTTATTAGACACCATATCCTTGCATAACGATGAAATTTCTAATACTTTGAAAATCAAAATCGCCAATAAGCATAACGAATTAATGAAACTAACCGCATTTAGTCGATCCTCATCATCAACAACAACAGTAGCATCGGCACGTGAGTTAGAGAGTATTTTAGATCCAAGCCATTTTCTCTCTTTAGACATTAGGGCATTGGCTGATGAAGTTCATCAAGTCAATTTAAAATTTGACAAAGTTTGGGCACCGAAATTTGACTATTCTCTGCTCTATGATTCCAAGTTCGTTAACCAAAAAATAATTTCATTAAACCCACTAGTATTTAATAATAACCAAAACGTTCATTTCCTGGGAAGACTACTAATATCACATTTATTCCCAACAAATGCCACATCAATTAAAAAAATGACACCAAAACTAAAAGCTGAATTATTAAACAAATGGGTTCAAATCGGTTGCAGATTTGAACATTTAGGTGATATGGTATCATGGCTAGCCGTTGCCACTATTATCTGCTCCGTCCCTGTTTTAAGATCATCTTCATGGAAATATGTGCCCGATCAGTCACTCAAAACTATTTTCAAAGATTGGGTTCCTACCATCATTCAATTAGAAAGGCGACAAAGGTCATCAAGGTCCACAAGCAGTGTCTTCATTCTTGCTCCACCTAACTTAGATGACGATTTTACAAGGGCTAATGTCATTTCTTATTTTGACGACTTACTAATCCACGCTGATGATTTACCTTCTGATACGAAATTCAAATACTTGGAGAAGAAAATTAATAGAACCAAGAATGCTTTCCATAAGTGGCAACAAAGGTTACAATCAATAGACTCTATGAGAAATACGACCAGTTTATCCAATCATATCAAGGAAAATGATCCATCCACCAGCCTTATTTATCAGCTATGGAAATTCCACTTAGCGCAATCTCCGTTAAACATAGAGGGAATAATGAAATTGAGTGTTCAACTTGAACCTCCAATAGTTGACCAAAAAGGATACTCCACAATCGGTGCCCAAAGAAGTGCTTTAGTGACTGGAAGTTATTTACCCATCTTGTTCAATGAATTACTGCCAAATTATTCACTGTTTCCTAAAAATACATTAGTGGGCGCTGCCAGGTGATGCAAAATTACCTCCCCCAGATCTTCGGCCCGCCTCTCGAAATCACTTTCAATTAGCGAACCAATTCCAATTATTTCCAACAGTCACACCTTGAGCTCGTTTATGGATGGCACTTCCAGTGCGACAAATGACAATAATAAAGTTACTGGTATTGGTAAAATTGATGGCCCTGTGATTAAAGAAATGTCATCAAAACAGTCAAATAAACAGAGATTATTGAAATCCGTAAGAGATGTATTTAATATTGACATGGATGTGTTTCACATATCGGATGATCTGGTTTTCAAGTCTGTTTACGATAATGATGGTAAATCCCGTCCTGCTAGTATGGTTATAGAAACACCGAAAAGATTTTCACAGCACTCCTCTATGATCATTAACAATACCGCCACCTCAAACCAGACAGTTAGGGATTCCATGGATACCACTGGAAGATTGAGTAAAACCTTAGAAAATATGGATTTTTTCAATAATATTGGACAAGTATCTGATTCATTAAAGGAATCGATAATTCACGTGGTCTTAAAATCATCATCACTAGATAAGATATTTGACTTATTAGTATTAACTGCCAATATTTTTTCAAAATTAGTTGATACTAAAGACCTTGAAAACTATTATTATCATCAAAAGCAAAGAAATAGCTCTAATAAAGGACTTCCTGATGACAATGTTGGGCTATTGGACTATGCATTTGTTAAACTAACCATGGACAACGATACTTTTACGGAAACGTTTTTCAATACATACAAAAGTTTCACCACTACAACAGCGGTATTAGAAAACATGGCCAAAAGATACATTGGTGCCAAAAGTTGTAGTGTATCAATATCCAAGATTCTGGATCGTAATGACGATACAAAACTGAAAATGACAGAGGATGCTAACATAGCATCTTCATCGTTAGGCCTTTACAATCAAAATTTTCCTGTATGGGACATGAAGGTTCTCGACGAAAAAAATGTAAACCCTGTTTATATGGCCAAAATCCAAATTGGCGCCGCTGAAGCTATACTGCACTTGGTGAAAAACCATTACTCTGACTTTACAGACGATTTGTCCAGCAACTCCACTCTATTGGACATCATAAAAATTATGGAACAGGAGGTATCTACGGAATGGACCAGAAGAGTAGCGAACCTAAAGTTGCAGAACACTTTACCAGAAGATCTTATTATTGAAACAGAGAATTTATTGGTTACACTAACAGATTTATTTTACAGTATTAAGTCAGTGTACCAAAAGCAGCTTTACAGACCTATTGGTGTCAATAGAACTCAAAGGAGAATAACCGATAGTTTGGATTCATTTAACACTTTTTCTTTCACAGACTTTAACAGCATCCTTGAAGACTCTTCCTTCAATGATGACATGATTATATCTTTTCAAAAATTAAATTCCAGTAACTATGAAGACATACTTGAATGGATATATCAGTTAGACAATTTCATTTCCAAGAAGTTCAATTTAGTATCAAAAAAAGATTGGGTGGTTATTTTCCAGGAGTTAGAACTGCTTTCCAAAGAATCGCTGGTTTCATTTTTCAATTATCCATTACATTTCAAATCAAGCAAATTGATAAGCTCAGGATATTTACAATTAGATGAACTTGAAATTTCAAATATTTTCAGTTGGATTTCTACGTTAACTTTTAAGGACAATAATGGAGAAAGCACTCTTTTATTTAAAAGATTACCTCAGTCTATTCAATTATTGGTGAAGCTACACATGAGTTTAACCACATTTTTCCTGATGGAAGCTTCAAATGTTAATAAGAGCAATAATGAAAGATTGATAACTTGTAAAGTCATTTTACAAATATTGAATTATATCCGGTGGAAGAACGGAACTTTGGATTTATTTGATTCAGAGGATGACGAGAGCCCTCACGCTATATGCCCGCATATTCCATCTTTTATTGAAACAGCTATAGCGCATGCCATAACTTCACCCAGAGTCAAGAAACTATGAATTTTCTTGGATCAAAGCTTCTGAAAGTCTTTCTGATACTACGGCCGGGAATCAAAATTTAAGATCAATCAATAACATTTTAGAAAAAATAGACGATGCACATATAAAGAGCTTCATTGAGATTGATAATGTATTCAGTAATAAGTCTAAGAATTTATGTCCTTGTCCAGGTTGGTTTATTTCAAGATTATTAGAAATATCGCAGTTTGTTCCCAACATGAGCATTACAAATTCAAAATTAATCAACTTTGATAAAAGGAGATTTGTTAACAATATAATTTCGAATATCTTAGATTTGATCCCTAACGAAAGAGAAATTTTGTTTAATTCTGAGATGAATGACGAAAACTCCTCGAAAAGAAATAATTTTGGTCGTGTTTTGTTAAATGACTTCGAAGATTCAAATAAAACGTACAGAAAGAAGACTAAAATTGTATCAGTATCAGAAGCTAAATCAAAGAGGTTTCAAGAGAGAGGACTATTCAATGAAATCTTAGTCAGTGAAGTTGAAAAAATTAAAAGAGAAGCCAGAAAATTGGAGATTTTATTTGATCAAGAAAGGGATTCGAAAAACTCTGCCATCTTACAACAAACGGTGCCCAAGAAAAATAGAGGATCCGTTATTATACCAGGAAATCAAAGCCCAAGTGATAACAACGACAACGGTAATAAAATTACTGGTCAAACATCACCTCCCGTAGTTAGTGTTCTTGAGAGTGGTAATTCAGCAAGGAATAAAAGGGGTTCAATGGCTTCATTTTCGACGAATAGATCATCAGTCGTATCCAATTCCAGTCATAATGGGGTGAGTAAAAAAATTGGTGGATTTTTCAGAAGACCATTTTCAATTGGTGGATTCAACACCTCAAGTTCTAATTATTCATTAAACAGCATATTATCACAAGAGATTTCAAGTAATAAATCTATTTTACCTAGTATATTACCAGAGGTCGATTCGATGCAGTTGCAGGATATGAAACCCAGTTATAGTTTGAAAACATTTGAAATAAAATCGATAATGGAAATAATCAATCACAGAAATATTCCGGCTTATTATTATGCATTTAAGGTCGTTATGCAAAATGGCCACGAATATTTAATTCAAACGACTAATTCCAATGATCTCAATGAATGGATGAAGATGATCAAGGCCTCCAAGAGGTATTCGTTCCATTCCAAGAGATATAAGGGTAAGACACACAACAAGATATTTGGAGTTCCATTAGAAGATGTTTGTGAGAGAGAGAATACATTAATTCCTACAATTGTTGTGAAATTACTGGAAG
Source organism: Saccharomyces x bayanus (assembly GCA_019431265.1). NCBI lineage: Eukaryota > Fungi > Ascomycota > Saccharomycetes > Saccharomycetales > Saccharomycetaceae > Saccharomyces > Saccharomyces x bayanus. The sequence goes on along the minus strand of CP080208.1, from coordinate 481,330 downwards.
AAATTGAACTACGTGGGTTGGACGAGGTAGGGCTATATAGAATTCCCGGTTCCATTGGTAGTATCAATGCATTGAAGAACGCATTTGACGAAGAAGGTGCCACCGATAACTCCTTCACCTTAGAGGATGACAGATGGTTTGAAGTGAATGCCATCGCAGGATGTTTCAAGATGTATTTGAGAGAGCTACCGGACTCCCTTTTCTCACATGCAATGGTAAACGATTTTACTGATTTAGCCATAAAATACAAAGCGCATGATATGTCCTGTGAAGAATACAAGGGAATGATGAATGGACTACTGGGAAAGCTACCTAGGTGCTACTATCAAACTTTGAGAAGAATAGTGTTCCACTTGAATAAAGTACATCAGCATGTTGTTAATAATAAGATGGACGCATCTAATTTGGCTATTGTGTTTTCCATGAGTTTTATCAATCAAGAAGATTTGGCGAGTAGCATGGGGCCCCAGGTTGGGGGCAGTTCAAACCATTCTCCAGGATTTCATCAAGAATCCACATGACTACTTTGGACAGTAAACCAATCAGTATACACGCACATAAATGTACGCAAACACACACACATACGTTCGCGACAGATAATTCAATAATAGCAAGTTTTTCCGATCACGTGGGGGGACGAAGTTTTCAGTTTGTAGTGTATATTTACAGAGAGATATAGAGTATTATTTATTTTTTGTTATTGATGAAATTCGATTTGTGAACGATTTTAACTTTTGAGTTCAATCTTTTCTCCTTAAAATCTTCTTGTAATTTTTTTTTCCTTGTCTTGCATTAGTTGTCTTCTTTCTGCCTGATCTCTTGCCTTTTGGATATTATGTTTCATGGACTGGAAAATGCCCATATTTTCCGTTGATGAAGCGCCAGGGATGGGGGTCTTGGTTTGGCCACTTCTGTAATCTTTAACTTGGACCGGACCCACTTGTTTCTCAAGACAAGTGTTTGTAGGACGGAAAAGGCCCCGTTGAAGGCGAAGTAAAGCACGACGGCGGACGACAGGTTCATTGTGGCCGGGATGGAAATGATGGGCAGGATGGTGAAAAGACGCTTCATTGGGGAGCTGAACTGTTGAGCACCGGTCTCGCCACCCAGCCTCGTGAATGAAATGAACACTGCGGCGGTAATGACCTGCAGGCCCAAGTAAGGGTCTGCGAGAGTCAGATCTGGGAACCAGGCGGCACCTTGGTTGGTGAATCCATCTACCGGGTAGTTGGCCATGTGTCTCAGGGCGTTAAAGAACCCGAGAGCAATAGGTATTTGCAGCATGGGGGCGGCTAGCCACCTGTTCTTGATGCCGTGCGAAGAGAGCAGTTTTTTCCTTTGCATGGCGACCAGTTGGCCCTGTTGCAGGTCCGTGGTGGACATCAGCTTGTTGTTCAGGGCGTCCAGCTCGGGCTTGATGTGGGAGTTTCTCGCAACGGTGTCCGAGGATTTGATGTATAGGGGGAACAAGAGGCACCTTATGAGGATGGTGGTGGCAGCGATAGTGCCCCCACCAGGGCAAGCCCGAGTACACGTGGACGCTCTCCAAGACATGCTGAATGATGTCGGAGGGCCAGTACCAGGTCTGGGCCAGGCCGATGCTGTTAAGGTACCCTATGTGGGAGGACAGCTCGCCCACGGTTTGGGTGGTGTTGGCGATAAGGTCCGAGGCGGAAGCAGAAAGAGACGCGGACGACGAGGTCAATTCATCGATGGAGGGCAACTGGGTCTGGATTTCGGACACGTCGTTGCCGTTCGGGCCTGTGGAGTTGAATCTTTTAACCGGTAAAGAGATCCATGGCGGGATGGCTCGGGGCGACACTACGGTGTGGGCAAAGCCCAGTCTGGAGGAGACAGCGAGCCTAGACGTGGCGAGTCGAGAGGTGAGTTTGAACATCGTCGAGGAGGGGGAGGATCGTTATTACTCCGCTTACGTATATGTACAATATATACAAATATGCTCTACACCAAGAGATACAAAGGGACGTATAGAGAGACGTACTGGTTAAATTTTTCATGGCTCGGAGAGCTTCCGAGCTGTGTTGTTGGGTTAAAAACCAAAACTCCGCCTACAGAAAGAGCTTTAAGCAGCAGTGTAAGGAACACGGGAACACGGGAACAGGAGAAGAGGATACCACGACGCTCGAGCACGAGCACGAGCACAAACACAAACACAAACACAAAACGTTATGCTGAGTATTACGAGAAGACTGATGGGCACCGACGTGCGCTCGCGGCTCCTGCTGAGCAGTCTCAACGGAGACATGCCGGGTGCGCTGCTGCTGCTGCGCCAGCAGCAGCAGGCCAGCATGGACGTGGAGCTGCTACACACGGTGCTGGCGCGGGCGACGGCGCTAGCACACGTCGAAACCATAGCGTACGTGTGGTACCACCACGTGCAGCCGCGGCGGCTGGCGGTGGAGGGCCGCCTGTTGTGCGACATGGCGGGCGTGGCCCTGCACCAGGACAAGCTGTTCCTGCCGGCGCAGTTCCTACAGCACCACCAGACGATGGGGCTAGGCCGTGGCACCAGCGCCAGCGCCAGTGCTGAGGCCCAGGCGGTGGAGTTCGAGCTCCGCAGGGTCAAAGTGGAGGCCTTTGCGCGCGGAACTATGCACTCCACGGCTCTTAGCGAGAAGTGGAAGGTGTTCTTGCAGGAGATGGACACGCTGCCGGGGCAGCCGCCACTGCGGCTGCGGGACTTCCCGCAGTTGGCCAGGGCGGTGGGCGTAGCCGCCCAGCTACAGCAGCCGCAGGAGCAGGCAGCCGCGCTGGCGCTGTTTGGGCGGCAACCGCTGGTCGTGAAGAACGAATGGTCGCTGCCGCTACTGTTGAGCGCGGTCCTGTGGCATGTGCCCGGCCCAGCGCAGGCGCGACGCGTTCTAGCGGAGTTTCGGCAGTGTTATCGCGGGCTGCCGCTGACGGATGCCGAGGTGGTGATAAAGAGAAGAGGATTCGAGATTGATACTTGAGTAGAAGGAGAAAGAAAGAAAGAAAGAGTAGCAGTAACAGGTAGAAGAAGTAGCAAACGTAAATGGCTAACAAAGAGATCAATTTTTTCAAGGGACACCCAAGCTCGACGCTGCTGCCTCGAGATGAGGTAGTTCGGGCGACCGCGGCCGTGCTGGGTCCGGAGACCCGAGGAGTACGATAACGACCCCTATAATAGGCATCCGCTGACGTACGGGTCGGACGAAGGTGCTCTGTGGGTGCGGGAGCAGATCTGCGGGTTCTTGAATGACCAGGTGTTCAAGTTTGAGGGCGGGGCCCCCGCCAGGACGCAGCCAGACTACTTGAATCTGGATAACGGCGCCTCGTACGGCATGCTGAACATTCTTTTACAGACGACGTTGCCGCACAACGGGTATACCAGGCAGGCGTTCATCATCACCCCGACGTACTTCTTGATCAACGACTGCTTCACGGATGCCGGGTTCAACGGCAAGCTGACCGCGATCAACGAGAAGGGCCACGACTCGATCGATTTCGAGTCGTTGCTGGCCGCGCTGGACCACCACGAGGCGCGCTGCCGAGGCTCAGTGGCCGGCTCGACCGCGATCATCCAGGGCTCGAAGCTCACCAAGAAGATCTACAAGTACGTCATGTACTGCATTCCAACGTTTGCGAACCCGACGGGCAACACGTACTCGTCCGAAACCAGACGCAGACTCATCGACATTGCCCGGAAGTACGACATGCTGGTCATCACCGATGATGTGTACGACATCCTGGACTACACCACGCCCGCCGACCAACTGCCCTCGCCACCTCTGAGAATGGTGCATCTCGACAGGGTCACCGCGGCTCCGGGCGAGGACTCGTTCGGTAACACGGTCTCCAACGCGACGTTTTCCAAGCTGATTGCGCCCGGGCTCAGGTTCGGCTACCACGAGTCGATCAACGCGAACCTTGCCAGACAGTTGTCTAAGGGTGGCGCCAACGTCTCCGGCGGTACGCCCTCACAGTTGAACTCGATGATCGTGGGCGAGCTGCTGCGTAGCGGTGCCGCCCAGAGATGCATCGCGTACTTGAGATCTGTCTATTCCGAGAGAGCCGCAGTGCTGACCGCGGCGCTCGAGAAGTACATGCCGCCGGGCACGGAGATCCCTCCCTTGAACGGCGGCTACTTCAGCTGGATCACCTTGCCACCGGCCTACGATGCCAAGGAAATCGCCGGTGTTCTGGCGCAGAAGCACAACGTTATCCTGGCCAGCGGCTCGAACTTCGAGGTCGTCGGCGACGAGAAGAACTGGGGCCAGTCCTCATTCAGGCTGTCTATCAGCTTCCTCGAGCCGGACCAGATCGAAAAGGGCATCGAGTTGTTCGGCGCCGTTTGCAAAGATCATGCCGTGGCCAATAATATAGCTATGTAAAAAGGATATATATATGTATATATCTACACACACGCAGTGCCGGGCAGAGGGTAACTTCACTACGGCCAAAGGAATGGAAAAAGAAAAAGAAAAAAAAATGGAAATGAATGTACTAGAATACAACAGAGTAAAACAAAAGAACGAACAAAAGGCAATAAAGCACGAGCGCATTCGCCATTCACACCAGCTCGCCCAGGCACCCCCCTCCCTCCTCCCTTCTTCCACAATGAACATGCAAGACGCTAATAAAGAAGAGTCGTACTCAATGTATCCCAAGACCTCTTCTCCGCCACCACCCACACCAACAAACATGCAAATCCCCATCTACCAGGCACCCATGCAGATGTACGGCTACACCCAAGCGCCCTATCTATATCCAACGCAAATGCCCGCGTACTCGCTCAATATGGTCACCCAAAACCAGGCGATGTATCATCAGAATACTAGCCCACACTACCTGCCTCCTCAAAACAACGTGAACACCGGGAGCGCCAATGGCAACAACAGCATAAACAAGAAGAAGTGGCACTCCAACGGGCCTGCCAACAACAGCAATGGCCAGAACGCCAATTCAAACGGCACCGGTGTGAATTACAACAAATCTCACAACTACCACCACAACTACTCAAACAGCCATATCCCCATGATGAACGGCGCAAACAACGGCAGCAACAACACACCCGTCAAGAAGCAGGCCAATTCTTCCAGCACCAATGGCTCGACCCCTCTCCTTCATACAACTCCTCGCCGCAGTATGACTTATTCAAGTTCGATATAACTAAATTGAAAAACCTCAAAGAAAACTCGTCAAACTCCATTCAGCTGCCACTGTTCATCAACACCACGGAATCGGAATTCGCTGCGGCAAGTGCCCAGAGATACGATCTAAACTTGAAGTCTTTAAACTTGGACTCCAAAAGTTTGGAAGAACACACTAAAGAAAAGAGCACCACCCATCACCAAAGGGAAAGTCACACGATATCAAAAAACGGCGAAGAAACTCGAGGCAGAAGTGGAATCAGAAATAGATAAAGAAACCAAAGATAGAGACGATAAAAAACCACCAGCGAGCAAAGATAACCGCGAACATAAAAGGAAAGTAGAACCAAAGAAAGACGACACCGAGAAGGAACAAGGTGAAGAAGCTATTTTGGAGGCGTATCCAGTCCCTACCGTTTCGCCTCTTGTGGAAAATGAGGAGTTAGAAGAGATGGCTGACGAAGATACCGCCAAGGCGTCGTCGTCACCTACACTCCCTACTGCCAAATCTTGGTCCGCCATTGCCTCAGACGCAATCAAGAGCAGACAGGCCAGTAACAAGTCAGCCTCGGGTTCCACCATTTCCTCAGCTTCCGCTTCTACAACAGCAACAACCACGCCATTATCGACAGCAGCCACAGCAAAAACCAATTCTTCGCTATCATCAAAGCAACCTCAAAGAAAGGACAAAAAATACGTCCCACCTTCCACTAAGGGTATCGAACCACTAGGTTCCATTGCATTAAGAATGTGCTTCGATCCTGATTTCATCAGTTACGTTTTGCAAAACAAAGACACTGAAAATAAGATTCCATTACATTCCATCATTCCAAGAGGTATAATCAATAGGGCCAACATCTGTTTCATGAGTTCTGTATTACAAGTCCTACTTTATTGCCAACCGTTCATCGACGTATTAAACGTCTTGAGCACACGGAACACAAATTCAAGAATAGGAACCTCATCATGCAGACTATTAGATGCCTGCTTAACCATGTATAAACAATTCGATATGGAAACGTATGAAAAATCATTAGAAAGTGCAAATGAAAATGAAAAGTCTACAGAGACAGATTCAAAGAAACCAATCAAATCTAAGAATTTCCAACACAATGCTACCGCAGAGGCTGTCAAACCGGATGATTTTTACAAGACTTTGTCCACAATTTCTAAATTCAAAGACTTACAATGGGGCCATCAGGAGGATGCTGAGGAGTTTTTGACTCATTTATTAGATCAGTTACACGAAGAATTAATATTCGCCATTGATGGTTTAACCGACAACGAAATTCAAAACATGTTGCAAAGCATCAATGATGAACAATTGAAGATTTTCTTCATCAGAAACTTATCGCGTTATGGCAAGGCGGAATTCATTAAGAATGCAAGTCCCAGATTAAAGGAATTGATAGAGAAATATGGCATGATTAGTGACGACTCTACCGGAAGAGAACGGTTGGCATGAAGTTAGCGGTACTAGCAAAAGAGGTAAAAAGACCAAGACTGCGGCCAAGAGAACTGTGGAGATTGTTCCGTCACCAATTTCGAAATTGTTTGGTGGCCAATTTAGATCCGTACTAGATATACCAAACAACAAAGAATCTCAATCAATTACACTGGATCCATTCCAAACAATCCAATTGGATATTTCAGACTCCAGCGTGAATGATCTGGAAACTGCATTCAAAAAATTTAGCGAATACGAACTATTACCATTCAAATCCTCTTCGGGCAATGATGTCGAAGCCAAGAAGCAAACATTTATCGACAAATTACCCCAGGTTCTTTTGATCCAGTTTAAACGGTTTTCATTCATAAACAACGTGGATAAAGATAACGCAATGACAAACTATAATGCATACAATGGACGTATCGAGAAGATAAGGAAGAAAATCAAATATGGCCATGAATTAATTATTCCTGAAGAATCAATGTCTTCTATAACGTTGAAGAACCACGCCTCAGGCATCGCCGATAGAAATTATAAACTAACTGGTGTGATTTATCACCACGGCGTAAGCTCCGATGGCGGCCATTACACGGCAGATGTTTATCACAGTGAGCATAATAAGTGGTACAGAATTGACGATGTAAATATTATTGAACTGGAAGACGATGATGTTTTGAAGGGTGGTGAGGAAGCTTCTGATTCAAGAACTGCCTATATTTTAATGTATCAAAAGAAAAATTAAAATATGGAGCAATAATTATAGAGAATACATAGAATAATAATATAATGAGAATACAAGCGTTTATGCAATATATAAAAGAAAATGTCAATTGCATGTGTGGTTTTTAATCGTCGTTGTTGTGTGGAAAAAAAATAAAACTTGATTTCGCCCAGGATCGAACTGGGGACGTTCTGCGTGTTAAGCAGATGCCATAACCGACTAGACCACGAAACCAACTTTTGATGTTAATGTTACATTTTAACTAGAGGTAATACGACTGTATGCAAGGTACAAGTCTACCGCGTCGCAACTGAAAAGTACTTGAAAAGAATTATTGTAAATCATACAGGAGATTAGTATCACATTCAAAATTCTACTCCAGAACAGGCCTTGTTTGAATGAAGCACCCGGACTATATATGTCCATGAACAAATTAGTTTTAGGTCAATTAAGTTTTTAATTGTACGTCCAGCTCTTAAATAATAGAAAAATATGTTTACTAACATAATCTGTGTCACTAAAAAAATTCTATACTTAGGATACCATTGGGTTCCCTGTATCACTTAATAGTGATACAACATAGATCGGCATGTCGAAAACGATTACCTTGGACACAGATGCCTACTTTAGCAACTGTAGTGATTGCATAATGCATAAAAGTGTAGCTTTGGTGTATTGTATATAACGGTATATGGGACCAAGACCTTCACCAGAGGAAACAGGCAACGTAAAACAAACCGATAAAGAATCATGCGAAACGTGGAAATGAAAACGAAGAGACATATGCGCCTAGTCTTCCTTTTTCCTATCAGCAGTATTCGTCGTAAGCATCATGCTTGACAGGTCGCCCTTACTGATATCTTACAAACCTGTTATAGACAATATCGCTAGCGAAGGTATCGGGGCTTTTGGTCCATAGACCTAGTTAAAATCTCATTCGTATGCCTACATAGTACATATATTTCGGCGCAAAAGCTGGTTTAACTGCATTTACCATGGGCGGTAACTGTGATGGCCCGTCTCTAACCTCTCCACCGGAGTTTTAACAAAGTGGTGTTTTCCGCACTCAGTACAATTACCGATAATAGAGTTGCATTTCGTGTATGAATAAATTATTGTTTTAAATGCTATACAATTTTAAAAAGAAAGAACTTAAATGAATACATTGAGAAGTTTGAGATTAGAAGAGAGAATACATGTCCGTTTTAAACAGAGGCCGCTGTTAAAGAAGAGTAGTTTATAATAGCATCATAACGGCCCCGGCCAAACCCAAGGCGTTTGGAATTACCTTTCCATTAGCAGCATTGACGTTTGTTTCCACGTCATGTGTAGAGGAAGCTGTGGTTTTAGAAGTTGGCTTCTCGATAGTACAAGGACAGTTGGTGACTGTCAGAGTCGTTGGGGCTGTAACAGTGTATGTAGCGTTGTTTGTTACGAATGTGGTTGGTTCAGGACAGTAGGTAGTAAACTCGCTAACGACTTCATATTGTGTTGTGGTAGCAGTAGAGTTGTAGAAAACTGGAACAGAAGAAGAGGTAGCATGCCGTTACCGCCGATGGAAAGCGTCGCTCGATGGCGCCACAATGACAGAGGAGCTAGAGTTGGATACCAACCCGAAAGCGGTAGAGGCCATGGCCAATGGTAGTAGGAACTTTGCGTTAGACAACATTATTGATTATATTTGTTTGAGTTTACTGAAGTTTCTAGATAAGAAGGGTAAAGAGAAATCTCAAACCAGAATAGGAACCTGGTAAGAGCAGCGTTCACCTTTATATACATATAGTTACAGTTTGTCGGGGCAAAAGGGATAGAAAAGCCCTCATTTGGCCTCATCCAGCGCCTTCGAGAACATCGATACTATTCATGGCATAGTTTTTCCGAAGGAGATTATAACAATAGATCTTCTTATGGATCGAGGGGCAAGGGGAAGGCACGTCATTCTCATTTGTGAGGTCAATTAACCAGATTAGGTAACTGGGGTCCCGGGCTTTTCCGTAAAAATACTCGCGGGATTCGGGTTCGAGCCCCGATAGGGACTCCCTCACGCCGTTGTGGCATGGCTTCGGAAAGGGATTATCTGGCGATAAAAGGATCGGTGACAATAGTAGTAAAGGTGAGAATGAACAGTATGTGCCATACTATTCTTGCCCTTGTTCAGGAGGATTTCTCGCTCCTCGCAGTTGGAGCTAGAACGTAGGCTTGGGTGCATGCTTTAAGCATATGACTTGCGTGGCAAAGCAAATTACGTACCCTCGTGCGTGGGATTGTACTACTATTTGCCACATATACATTCTTCTCCCTATATTATTGTACCATTGAGAGACTCCCCTTTCCTGTGCCACTATTTTGTGTACAAGGGAAACGCCAAACTTGTCACGAGCACTCATTGTCCCGATGACGCTTTTTTTTTGCAAGTCGCGCTCACGTCAACAAACAAGTAATGAGTATGTGTTGGCCGATGATGAGGATATCATACAAGTGGGCTGAGTTAGAAGGAGTGCGAAAAACTTGATTGTTTTGGGAGAGCTCAACTAAGGAAAAATTCTTAAGTGTCACAGGAACAATGCAGAAATTTGATTTAGAGCTTTCAAGAAAGGCAAACCCTCTGCTCTTCAGTCCGGAACGATACGAAGAATATCCACTAAAGTACGATGAACTAAAGGAATATCTCTTTTCACAAAACCCATCTCATCCTCACCATAACAATAGGCCGTACACCTCAGTTGATTACTTTGATTATCTATTATATACAAGTAAAAATGATAACTCAGAAATAGACCTCGATAGAAAGCTGGTATCTGAATTTGCATTATATTACGTTCAGAAAAATCGCCGCAACTCTGATGATTCAGCGCCCACGCTTAATGATTTATTGAAATTAAAACTTGGCTCTAAGGAATGGTACGAAATGATGCTAGAAATTCTTGAATCTATCAACACCACAGGGATGAACCAGCTAACCAGAGAAAACAAAAATAACAGTTTCCCCAAATTCTAAAAGGGCCAAGTCCTCCACCAACACGGCCGGTGTTGACAACTTCAATAGCAGTACCAATCACGCTGCTGATGCTACCGATGACACGGATGAAGTGCTGCAAGAATTGACCTCCTTTTTGATGTCAAACTCTATTCAAAAAGGTATCGATATCAAACCCATCCCATTAGACGACCCTGTGAATTTTTTGAAAAATGGTATAAATTCAATCTTGAACACTTGTGTCAACCTGGAAAAAGACTACACCGTTACTATCCGCTTCATCTAACTCTTCCGCAGATCAAGGAGAAAAATACTTCTAACAAACTAGATGAGTTGGAGACGGCGTTTAATGATTTGCAACTGGCACATAATTTTTTGACCAAGCAATTTGAAAACGATCGTGCCGAATACGTACAAGACATTGAAAAACTGACACGAACTAACAGGGAGTTGCAAGATAGACTACTGAACTATCATTCGAATTTGAATAAAACAGAAAAAAAAATATACGACTTAGAACAAATGAATAAAGAATTAGAGGAAGCAAACAGCAAGTTGAGTTCAAACAAAAGTAATTTTAGTATATCATCACCGGTGAGCTCGCCAGCTACGTGGGATCCGGCTTCTCCCCTCTTCTATAGGAAGTCCAACAGGTGGCTCTGGATCACGCTCACTTTCAATAATGACAGGTGAATTTAAAAAAGTGTTGACGAGTACGCAAAGAAAATATGAAAGGGAACTGGCTGAAGAACGTGAACATAGATACAAACTAGAAAAGGAATTAGCTATGCTGAAAAGTGAAAAGGAAAACAGCTCATTCGCACTCAGTGATGCGCAACAATCAGATATGCTATAAGAAAACGTCATGATGCACATAAACATCTCATTATAAAACATAGATACATAAAATAAGAAAATACTCTGTAAGACTGTTTTGATATTACAACCACCTCTTCTTTTTTTCTTTCTTTATATACCATAAATAATTCTCTTTTAAAAAAAAAACCAGGTTTTTCCCCCCTTCTTTCTTACATTTTTCTAAATTCGCTCAGCACAGGGTATATGGCTTCAAAAGCTTGATATATTTCTTCTCTTTGCTTGGCACCAGTAAGAACGATCTTACCAGAAACGAAAATTAACAGCACAATCTTTGGCTTCACCATTCTATAAATTAAACCAGGAAATAATTCGGGTTCATAAGAGGAGAAAGTACCATGACTGAATGCCAACCCTTCCAAACGTATAGGAAACTTGACGTCACACGAACCGACAATATTTTGTATTTTAAAGTCCGTGAACTTGGCAGCAAACCCAATTTTTTGAATGATTCTGGCATATTTTCTACTGGCTAATTTAGAGTCATCTTCACTTTTGGCACCGGTAACGACCATTTTCCCCGATGCAAAAATCAGAGCTGTAGTTTTTGGCTCTCTGATACGCATGATAACAGCAGCGAAACGTTTAGGGTTATACTCTGCATTACGCGCATGTAGTGCCACTGTTTTCAAGTCCAGCCTACAACCCAAAGTCACAGTGGCCACAATATTCTGCAATGTTGGAACAATACCAGATGTGGCAGATGTATCCTTTTCAGATTCTGGGGCCGCCCTCTTTATGTCTTCTTCACTTTGAAAAGTAGTTGCTAGCTTTGTACCATCGGGATTCTGGTTTTCCCATACTTGTCTGGTATTTGGATCAAACACTATTTTATTTGCCTCTTTGAACTCCTTTAAACGTTCCTCATCGGCCATAATTGATAATTTCACTACGGTATATTGTTATTATTCTTTGTTTAGCCCAAAAAAAATTGTAGCCTTTATTTCTTTTTTTCCACAAAGTAGTTTTTTCACTAATAGTCGTTTTCTTTCTTATATGATACCTTCCCCCCTTGATTGTATAATCCAAAAAACAGTCACTACTGCTATTTCTACGTTGCCTATTCCTTCGTCGCCATTAAATACGTTTCAAGACGGAAAACTCACTTAGAGAATCCTTGATATGTTAAGTTTTATATGTTTGTAGATCTTCAATTTTTTTTTTTTTTCCAAAACGCTCGCGTAAGGTAAACCCAAAAATAACTATTTACGGTCATTATTAAATACGTGAAGGTGATGAGTTAGATCTGTTAACAATAACGACCCCGATACTGAAACGATCAAAGGAGATCTAGAGCGGTGACAATCGAACTATCACTGAGCATTTCCTGAGGAAGAATGGAAAATTCTGGTCAGAGACTTAGTATATCACAGGTATACCAACTAGCTCACGAATACCGAGACCATGCATACTCTGTTGCAAGCAAGATCAGTTCCGAAGAGGAGCTGAAGCAGTATTACACCCTGATAAATATGTCTATCCGGATGTTTCAAATGCTGAAGGGGAAATGCACGCTCTCCGTCGTGGAGGATAGCAAGATCACGTTTGAGATGGTGGAGTTACTAATACATGAGACGCATAACTTCGATTTAGCTGAGTTGTACATTTCAAGTTTGAAGGAACGGTTGCAAACGCACCAGAACAGCATGTGTTGTGGTGGAAGAGGTCATGCATTGCGAGTTTTTATTAGTACACGATCTACCATTGATGAGAGATACGAAGTTCCATTACAAGATTGCGCTAAGAAACTGTAATGAGTTAGTGCAGTACATGACGAGTTTAAAGGATGAAGTCTACCAAAATTGGGCATCAGTATTCCAGTATGTTGGGGTGGCACTTTGTATCAAACTGAAACAGCACCGTAGGGTGAAAACGAGTTTCGCTGGGTTGCTCGTTGCAATGCGGGGATAAGTCACAATGGAAGTGGTTCCTGAACTTGTGCTACGTGAACTACTTACTGAACGAGAGGTTCCCCATCCCTGAAGCTGCAATTGAAGAGTTGAGAAGCACGGAGTTGGACACGGTGGGACCCAGGCTATATGCATGGAAGTTGGCGTTGAACATGGTGATCCAAGTTTACAAAGACGGGAACATTACAGAGCATCTGAACGAGTTCAAGAGATTTTTCGATGTGAACAAGCAGTCGTTGGTCAATGATGAAGACAAAGGGTGCATGATCAGTATTGCACCTGGGATGACGTTGAAAGTGGACCTGCCAATAATTTTCCACTACAAGGAACTGAAAAATATTCTGTTGTTACTGCAAAGCGTCAGCTACATCGTGAACTGCTACGATGGGAAGGGGAACTTCTCGAGGAAGTTTCTGCCCAAAGTGCATTCCGACGACGCAGAAGCTGATGAAGACTATCGGGACAGGCGGCGTGTCGATGAACGAGCTGGACTCACGGGTCCAAACGTACAAGAGCATTCTTGATTTCTGCGACTTTTACAAAGTGTGGGAGGAAATACTGCTGAATGGCGCCGTGGTTGAGGCGGCGGCGGCGTCGTCGTCGTCGTCGTCGTCGTCAAATCTGGGACCCTCTCCGGCATACACAAAGTTACTGCAAGCGATGAAGGTCCAATTTCAAGGGCGGAGGGGGGCGTGGAGGAGTACACGCGCCTGGCGCAGTCTGGTGGCACGTCGAGCGAAGTAAAGATGATATCGCTGCTAAATTGCTACACCGGTGCAAGCGGCGAAGGTGAGCCGGTGTCCGGGAGACAAGCAGGCCCAGCTCGTGGAGCAGTGCAACAAGGTGTGGCAGCAGGTGGAGAGGCTGCTGCGGGAGACGGACCTGCAGTTCAACCCCGATATGGGAGTGCACGGTGATGATTCTGTGGCTGTTCAGCCACTTCGAGCCGTTCAGTTGGAACCCGCTGCCGTGCAGCGACAAGGAGCGGGCCGAGTACATGTCGAAGCTTCGCGAGTTCTACTCGAGCAACAAGTTTGCCAGTGGCGGTGGTGCCGTGGACGAGCGGTTCAAGCTCAAGAAGGCGTTGCTGTTGCAGGTGCTGGTGAACTACCTGGGCGGGCGGATGCTCGAGCACGACCTGGAGGAGATCCGCGGGATCTCCGGCAAGTGCTTTGACATGTGCCGGCACCAGGGCGGGATGGACAAAGTGCAGTACGTAGTCGGGATATGGCATCTCATGAACTGCACGGTGGGCATGCGGGGGCAAAGACGTTGCCCTCACGAACGCGAAGCTGGAGGCGCTGGTGAAGCAAATCACCAGTGGCGAGCAAAGTAAGGCCAAAAAATAATTAAAAAACTGATATTGTTTATATATTTATACTTACTTACTCATATGCACTATACAATTTCGCCTTGTTTTACTTTTCTACAACGCCTGGGCAGGGGACTTTTTGCCGCCTGGCACAAGAATGGCGATGTTGTTGCCGCTCAAAAGCATTCTGCCGTGGTGTTGCATGACCTTCTTGTTCTTGGTCTCGTCCTCCGGGTCGATGAGCCACTCAACAGCGTCCTCCAGTATGACGTTGACGAAGTCGTCGAAGCCGACCAGCGTGCCCTCAAATTCGCGGTTCGACTGCAGCACGATCAGCACTCTCTGGTTGATTGTTTTGTCTATGACCTCCAAGGGCAAAATCTCCGGTAGACTCATTGTGTGCCGTTCTGTGTGTGTGTGGTTTGCCCTGCATGAGTGCTTGTAGTAACCATCCCAATCGTGCGCCTTAAGCTTTTCGCCTTTTTGCCTTTTTGTTTGCTTCGACCAAAAATAAACAAAAAGAGAACAAAGGACCGACATCCGTTACCCGGTAGACAGAGCCCACATGGTAGCGCCGCCGGAAAGCGAGTGTTTGGCGATACCCTTTGGCCCGAAGATCCCCACCGGCACCCAACCTCAGACCCCTCGCAAACCCTCCCACTATCGCAAAAACACCCATGCCAGCCCATTCCCACCCTCGCGACACAAAACCCTCAGAGAGAGACCTGTCTCCCACTCCCGGCTGGGTAACCCCTCCGCTCCCAAACAACACAACGCTTACAACTTCCACCAGCCAAACCCACTCCTTGTCATACCTTGTTTTTAGTTATAGTTATAGTCCCAGTCCCAGTCTGGCAAACACCGCACCAGTCGACACTGACACACGCTCCACGCCAATCCCACGCCAGGGTGCAAAAACCACTTCCATTCTGCTCTGCCCGCGGTGCGCGATTACTGCTGCAGCACTAAACGAGCGGGTGCGCTGTGACTGCCGACTCACGCCAGGCCGCTATTTCCCCTCCTTCCCCGCCTTGGCCGCGCAAGCCGTGCCGGGCCCGTAGAGACGCGCTAACTAGGTGCGCATTGGCATTGGCGCCGGCACAGTGGACGAATGCACCCGATTTCTGCTTGGCTGCTGCTGCTTAAGGCCCGGTATGGTGCCAGCGATGAGGATGGGCTGGAGTCTTCTCGAGGCCATGGTTATATATAAAATGCTCAAATGAGCAAAAAAAAAAAGAATACAGGGAGGCAGATTGCGTCTTGCTCCGGTCCTCACGCTAGCTCATCACTTTCATACATACATACACTACACTTACACATACACTTACCGCCATGGCTAACAAAGTTTTTAACGTGGCTGTTTTCTTCGTTGTGTTCAGAGAGTGTTTGGAAGCCGTGATTATTATCTCCGTGCTGCTGTCGTTTTTGAGCCAGGCGATCGGGCACAAGGACCCGGTGTTGTACCGTAAGTTGAAGATCCAGGTGTGGACCGGGGTGGTGCTCGGGTTCATCATCTGTCTGGCCATCGGTGCTGGTTTCATCGGTGCGTACTACTCTTTGCAAAAGGACATTTTCGGGACTGCCGAGGATCTGTGGGAAGGTATTTTTTGTATGATCGCGACGGTAATGATCTCCATGATGGGGATTCCGATGTTGAGAATGAACAAGATGCAGAGTAAGTGGAGAGTGAAGATCGCGCGGTCTTTGGTCGAGGTTCCTCACCGTAAGAGAGACTACTTCAAGATCGGGTTTTTGAGTAGAAGATACGCCATGTTTATTCTGCCCTTCATCACGGTGATGAGGGAGAAGGGTTGGAAGCGGTTGTTTTCGTTGCCGGTGCCGGTATCACCACACAGGGCTCGCATCGCCTCCGCGTACCCGCTGCCTGTTGTGGTCGGTTTGATTTGTGGTGGTTTGGTCGGGTTCCTGTTGTACTACGGTGCCTCCAAATCTTCGCTGCAGATTTTCTTGATCCTGTCCACCTCGATTTTGTATCTGATTTCCGCCGGTCTTTTCTCCCGTGGTGCTTGGTACTTTGAAAACTATAGATTCAACCTTGCTAGTGGTGGTGACGCCTCCGAAGGTGGTGACGGTAATGGGTCTTACAACATCAGAAAGGCCGTGTACCACGTCAACTGCTGCAACCCGGAACTGGACAACGGGTGGGATATCTTCAACGCTTTGCTCGGATGGCAAAACACCGGGTACCTGTCCTCCGATGTTGTGTTACAACATCTATTGGCTGGTGCTTATTATCGTGTTGAGTCTGATGATCTTTGAAGAAAGACGCGGCCACTTGCCCTTCGCCAAGAACTTGCAGATGAAACACATCAACCCAGGCTACTGGATCAAGAACAAGAAGAAACAAGAATTGACCGAGGAGCAAAAGAAACAATTGTTCGCCAAGGTGGACAACATTAACTTCAACCAGGACGGTGAAATCAACGTGCAAGACGACGAGGAAGAAGTCCCTGAACAAACCACCACCAGCCGTTCCTCGTCCGGGAACGTCGTCATGGACAAGGAGGCCCCACACGTCAAAATCGAATCCATTTAAGGAACCACGTAATACGTAGCTGTGTACGCTTTTCCTTTATCTCTCTATCTTTATAAGTATACTATATATATATAATAATCCTTCATACCGCTTATAGGGTCTTTGTCTGTGGGGTAACGCAAAACATAACAAGAAACAAACAAAAAAAAAAAAAAAAAAAAGTATTAGCTCAATTAGCTAACAAGATCACCGTTTTTTTCTTTTTTTTTTTTCTTGCGCCTCACCTCAACACATCGAGTATATAGTTTTACCTGTTTGGCATTCAGGGCTATTTCCAGTAAATGGACATATTTTCTTCTCTTGCTCCCCCACACAAAGAGGTGTAAACGCAATGGGCTCAGAGCAACCGTACAGCGAGGCCGGAGAATCCACCAAAGATCGGTTCAGCAGGCTGACGCATCTCGTGCAGGAGTTCCTGCAAGATGACGACGTGCCACAAGAGTTCGTGCCCTTGCTCCAAGAGTGCGCAGAGATATGGGCCAGCTATACTAGACGCATGCCACGACATAGCTATGCAGGCTCCCCAGAGAGGACGCTGGCCATTTGTCGAAGGCGTACCTCCGGTTGAATGAAACGGCGTTCATTTACTACATGATTGTGCACACGATCTTGAACGATAGTGTTCCTAAGCTAGGCGGGTTCTCGAACGCCGACGACAAGAATGCCGGATTGGCATTTGTATACTGAGAGGCTTCGCGCTTTACAGAACGACCCTAATATTGGGAAAATACGTAGCGTTATTGGGAACTACCCTAAACTGGCGCCCTTGCAATCTATAGACCCCAGCAAGTTGAGCTCGTTGTTGCATTTCCATGACGACGCATTCTTGCTCGTCGATGTGCGGCCCAGACCCGAATTCGTCAAGGCCCAAATCAAATGCAAACATATTATATGCATCGAACCTGTTTCGTTCAAGGACTCTTATACAGACCAGCTGGTGGAAAGGGTCTCCTTGACCACGTCACCACAGCTGGAAATTGAACTCTTCTCCAAAAAGAAACACGTTCAAAATACATCGTACTCTACACTGATACGCAATCGCAAGGAGACTTCCAGCAAAGGCAAACACGCATTCTTGCCAACATTCTGTCCCAACATTCTGTAGCGAAGGTGCCCATTTTGGAAAAACGGGTTTTCCAACTGGGTCAAACTAGGTGGCGCCTACCAAACGTTTTCTGCTGGACAAACTCAACTCGCATCGCCGTCTCCGTTGCCATCCTCTGCCATTCCAGGCACATCTGCAGGTTCATTTAGCCAGACTTCTCGCTCTCCGCCCAGGGGGAAAAGCCCCACCTTAGTGTCAATGAAGGCGCAATCTCAACCTTTACAAGCAACCGTCCAGACTCCTCAAGTGCCCTTATACTACCCAGAAATGGCCACCTTATCACATTTTAATAAAGACTCTTCCGTTTTGCACACCCTCAGCCCTCATCCTTTAATTGCCGTCCCCAAGGAAAAGCCATCAACGTTTGTCCATGATAAGGTTACCAGCATAGAAACGCTGTCTCCAGGTCCCCAGCTACATCAGGCCAATGTGATTCCGCCGCGTATTCCGCCTTTACCGCAACAGAATTTGTCGCTCTCCAGGCCGCCTGTTCAGAACAGCCCACAGATTTTTGACTTGGATTTTATTGTGGGGTTAGAAAATATGGGCAATTGCTGCTACATGAATTGCATACTTCAATGTATGGTAGGTACGCACGACTTGACTCGAATGTTTTTGGACAACACCTACCTTAATTTTATCAACTTCGATAATATGAGAGGTTCCAAGGGATTGTTAGCTAAAAACTTTGCCAATTTGGTTCATACTATGCACAGGCATGGTGCGTTCAAGCCTCCGAATGCGAGAATAGCCCCGGTCCAGACCATCCAATTCAAGAAGACTTGTGGCCATATCAACTTTATTTACAGCGATTCGATGCAGCAGGATTGTCAAGAATTCTGTCAGTTTTTACTTGACGGATTACATGAAGATTTAAATCAAAATGGTGGCAAAAACATCTGAAACAACTGTCTGAAGAAGAGGAACGGATGAGAGAAAACATGTCTATACAGAAAGCTAGCGCTCTTGAATGGGAAAGATTTTTGCTAACTGATTTCAGCGCAGTAATAGATCTGTTTCAAGGACAGTACGCGTCTAGATTACAATGCCAGGCCTGTGAACATACTTCTACGACATACCAAACGTTTTTCTGTTCTTTCCGTCCCTGTCCCACGCATTATGACCTGTAACGTGTTGGATTGTTTTAGAGAATTCACTAAATGTGAAAAATTAGGCATCGGTGAACAATGGTCGTGCTCTAGATGTCTAAAAAAGCAACCTTCCACTAAGCAACTTAAGATTACCAGGTTGCCCAAGAAACTAATCATTAATCTGAAGAGATTTGATAACCAAATGAATAAAAACAACGTGTTTGTACAGTATCCTTGTTTCTTGGATCTTACACCATACTGGGCCAGAGACTTTCAATCATGAAGCCATAATTGATGAGGACATTCCCACCAGAGGCCAAATTCCGCCATTCAGATATAGGTTATACGGGGTTGCGTGCCATTCAGGAAGCTTATATGGTGGCCATTACACATCATATGTCTTTAAGGGTCCTCAGAAAGGTTGGTACTTTTTCGATGACACAATTTATCGACCTATAAGGTTTAATAATGAATTTATTACACCAAATGCATATGTTTTATTTTACGAAAGAATCTTTTGACTGGTTTGTTATCAGAAGTGTACACAACCTACTTGCATTCATATACTTTAACATAAGTATAGTTATATAAACCAAAAAAACAATAATAGAAATAATAATTAAATGAGTCTGTCCTATAACGGCCCATCAATTTTACTTGTTGAACCGGATCTTTTTATATATACTTTCAACCAGATTAGCATTTTAGTTTCCTGTTGATTCGCTCATTGGAAAAGGAGCGATGCTGCAAATTCTGCATTCCCATTAGTCTGTTTTAAGGCCTTGACAACAGCGTCCCTAGAAAATCCCAAGTCCATAAGCTGTTTGATTGTGTTTTTCGGGGAACATTCTCGCTAACACCAGCTGTGGTTCTTCCTGTAGCCGTTGGTCTTGCACCTGTCTTTGGAGCAAGCGCCGGTACAGCACCGGGTTGCGGCTGCAAACTAGAGCTTGTCTTGGTAGGTGAAGCAGGCTTGTTAGACGAAGATGCGACCGACGTTGGTCCTGGTAATTCCTCCTGAAAACTTTTTGGTATTTCTGCTTCACTTAGAAACTTTGTCTCCACATCAGCTATCTTGAGAACATTATCTTTCAAGTCTACGCAAGCCAAATGTCTTTTTAACATGTCTAATCCAATTAGAACATCAATGTCTGTATCTAGGACAGTAAAACTACATGGAATATACTGCGTTTCTATCTTGACTTGAGCTTGGTGGATCTTACCAATGATTTTACCTGTTCCTACACCACGAGCTTCCCCAATAAACCTCTTGTCAATCATTTTCGTTAAGCCAGTCTTCTCCGCTAATCTGGTGGACATGATGGTTGTTTGGGCACCAGTGTCTACAAATGCTTTGACAGGATAGTTATTAATTTCGATACTAATATAAAGCATGGGGACTTGAGTGAATACTTCTGGTGTATATTCGATGGCATTGCGCAACTGTTCATCGATCGCTTGTTGGTCGACAAGCTCTGCTATTCTCTTTTTATTGTCAGGGTCGTCAGGATTAGACATTAGCCTATTATATTCATCTTGTGGAATGCCAAACGGGTTCATTGCGGTGCTTTGACCACCATAACGTCTCTGCAAGATGAGCGGGCCCAATCGTTCCTTAAAGCAGCTGTTGGTCATTTACTAAATCATTCAATCCGGGGATTTGAGATACAAGATGTGATCTGAGCATTTGATTACTCAGCAACTCCTGTCTGAATTGTTCAACGAATACCTCGTCGGACATATTGGTAGCATCTGTTTGAATAGAATCAGAAATCTTGCCTCTAATCAATAGTAAGTCATCAGTTTTGAGCCCTAATTCTTTCAAAGATTGAGTTTTGCTTGAGTCTAAGATATCCATATTGAAGTATAGGTCGTGCTTTGCCTTGTCAAACCCGCAATCGGCCTGGAGTAACGCTATTAAATCAGTCAAAGCCATGTCCTCACTGACTTCTGATTGGGCCCGTATATTTCACCAGTAAGCTCGTTTGAAATTGTCAAATCCATCTCTATATCTATTTATGTTTGTCTGTTCCTTTCTGATCTATGACTATTTTGGTTTATAAACCTTTCAGTTTTATGTCTTCTATTCAACCAATTTGGTCTGTTATTCTCTTTTCGGTGGCAATGAATGAATCCCTTAAGGCGGGGTGGCGTCAGAAATTCATATTAGATCAGTTTGTATAAAACAATTTCGAGGATAAAGGAGTTTTATTGTCCTACATATGAGAGGGAGAAGCTACATTCTCCATTTTAAACTATATGCTCAGTTACAGGAAGGTTCCAATCAATGAAATTAAAAAGAGACCACAATGAGCTAACAAAGGCAGACAATAATGCCGATGGCATATCGAAAGAATTAGAGTCTCCATTGGTGGAGGTCGCCCTTCCTGAGGATTATATTGCTAGACATGAAGAAAAAGTTCAACGTAGCTTGCCAACACATTTTGGAGAGAGACCCGTCGCTTTTACCTTTGATAAAGAATAACGAATTTTCGCTATATTTAAAGGAGACCCAAGTCCCTAATACACTTGAGGACTACTTTACAAGACTTGCCAGTACGATCATAGTCTCAGCAGATTAGTGGCCTAGCAGCGAAGAGTATTAAAGGAAGAGTTGTTGACCATTATGGCGGTACGTTTCCGGACTACAAAGTGCTTTTCGAGGACTTTAAAGACCCAATTAAAAACGCAGAAATTGCAAAGTGTGGGTTAAGTAAAAGAAAAATGACATACTTGGAATCTCTTGCAGCGTACTTTACTGAAAGCAATAAGGAGATTGAAAAAATTCTTTTTGGCCAAGAAGATAATGATGAGGCGGTGGTTGACAGTCTAGTTACAAATGTTAAGGGGATTGGTCCATGGAGTGCTAAAATGTTCTTGATGTCGGGGCTGAAAAGAATGGATATATTCGCTCCAGAAGATCTGGGTATTGCCAGAGGATTTTCAAAGATATCTTTCAGATAAGCCAGAACTAGAAAAGGAACTGATGCGTGAAAGGGGGAAGTTAAAAAGAGTAAAATAAAACATAAAAAATATAACTGGAAGATATATGACGATGACATAATGCAGAAATGCTCGGAAAGATTTGCACCTTATAGGTCTGTGTTTATGTTCATACTGTGGAGGCTCTCGAGCACAAATACTGAAGCTATGATGAAGGCAGAAAAGGATTTTGTGAAATCTTAACTCAAGATATCATGTATTACTGACATTTATATAAGTAAAAAAAATAAATACACCCTATCATTACGTGCGATGCTCACTTAAGAATACATATTTACAGTGTCTTGTAGGAATAACCCCGAGATAAAATAGAAAGAGCACCGCACATACCATTAAATCGTCGAAATGACACAATAGAAAAAGGAAAACTAACTGGCCTTCAACTCAACATTCCCGTTCACTATAGTGGTCTTGAGGCTAGCTTGGAAGCTTCGCTTAAAATTTTGCCACTAGTGACTTTGCTTGAATGTGGCAAAGTAATGATCATGTTTCTCAGTGGAGCTCTTGGTTTTCTTAGTTGAGAGGCGAAAACCAAAGAACTTGTAAGCAATGCCAAAGCACCAGCTTGATGGATAGAGGCTAATGAAACTGGGACTAGATACAATATAGTTAAAATACCAAGGGTGGCCTGTAATGTAACGACGCCCATCATGACATGTAAGGAAGTCACTGCGTTTTTGGGAATAACAGCCTTCTTCTTGATGGCATACATATGGGCAGCTAAAACACAGATGTGAATGCAACGTAGGCACAGGTTCTATGTACCAACTGAACTGTAACTGGATTTTCTAGCAAATTCCTCCACCATAAATCTTTCTTGTCTTCCCTCCGAGAGAAATTCTCGTCCATTAATTCACGAGAACTGGGGAACCACTGTTCGCCCATTTTGGGCCAAGTGTTATAGATCCAACCGGCATCCAAACCGGCAACCATCCCACCGCTCATGGCGGTCAGAAAAGACACCGCCAATAAACCCAAAGATATCTTTCTCATTGGGCCTAATTGCCGGGCTATCCAATTTTTTGAAAAGGCTCAAGGCTTGGACAGGATTCTTGATCCATTTACATTCTCTCAAAGATCTCTAAACCAGTCCAAAGCATACCCATGTACAGGAAGAAAGCGGTACCTAGATGTGTAGTCAATCTGTACTGAGAAACAGTGGGCTTTGATTTTCTCGCATCTAGTTGTTCTTGATCAAGACCGGATTTCACCATCCACCAGCCAACGAATCCCTGCAAACCCCAATAAACCTGCTAATCCAAACAACCTTTTATTGACATGGCCTGAGGTTTTCTTGGACACGGCAAAATATAAACGGCTGGTAAGATGAAAACTGCACCAATGGCACGGCCCCATAACCTGTGAATCCATTCCATAAAAAAGATAAACTTGAATTCGTCCAAATCGATATGGGAGTTCAATAACTTGAATTCTGGCGACTCCCTTATACTTGATAAACTCTTCTTCCCATTCCTTCTGGTTCATAGGAGGCAGCGTACCTGTAATAGGCTTCCATTCTGTAATACTCAACCCTGATTCCGTCAGCCTAGTCAACCCACCAAGAACAACTATACCAAAAACCAGTCCAGAAGTTCCGATTAACCAGTAAGCGACATTCTTTGAGGTTTTCAAACGCGATTCCATAGGGTTTGACTCTGAAGCAACGTATGGTCTCAAAACAGGGGAAGAAAAGGAAAAAGGACGGGTGCTCGTAGATGTCTTAAAACTAAATGATGGAACCTTCCTCACCTGTTGTTTAATAGAAGAAAGGGCTCTCGAGGTCGTGACACTTTGCCAGGCCAAACGACTCGAGGTTCTCGTTAATAACCTGGCTGCTTGTCTACCCACTTCTATGTTTCTAAAAAGCATAATGTATGGTGGTTACAACTCCTGTGTGTAATTTATAAAAAAAAGATATATAATTTCACCCTGCTAACAATAAATATAAAAATAAACAATGAAAGAGAAAGATCAAATGCTTCAAAAGGCAAGTTTAATTATAAATTGCAAAACAATAGACCTTAGTAATTAAGGTCTTTTTTTCTAGCTCCTTGCAATATACGAAATATCCGAAAGCCGTAAGCCGCGATAATTGCGGTTATCCGCCTACCATATTCTTTTAGAAACCATCTTATAACGAGCGACATTCTCGAGTGACCGTGGGCTTTTGGAGTCCTTTTGTCTTCTAATGTCATTGATACTGGGAGGAGTACGTAGGGCCAGGCAAAATATTTTCCTTTTTCCGTATTGGGAGACGTTGGCGGGGTCCCTAGTTGATTTTCTTTGTTGTGTTCTGAATGCAATGTAATTCGTGTAGCGATGTCGATCTTACCCATGCCACCCGAGAGTAGCCCTGGGACGTATTCATTTTCTGTGACCACAGTGTTGAGATTTTGATATTTGGACTGTTGCTCGATGCGTTTGCCCCATTTGATTAGGATAAGATCTAGCACAAATTTGGTTAGTAAGGCTAACGAAAACACCGATGCACCTATGAAGAAAACCCTGAATAATAATGGAAGGTAAGAGGACTCTGGTGATTTGAAAAGCGTCGGCCTGACCATGACAATGAAGAGTACAACAAACGCAGGTAAAGACAATCCTAATCTATCTTCTAGTTTGTGCGTTTTTGTGGAGTAGTCTTTGTAGATGATGTAATAGAACTTATCGTATATCTGAGGACGGATCCGATTGAACTTCGTGATGTAGGCATGCTTGGCCCAATCCACTATTACTTCACTTCCAACGACGCTAACCATTGGCCCACAGAGGATGTTGATGACTACTGTTACTGGTGACCCTAGACTCCATAAATTGGTACTTGTACTTGATAGTGAAGATGTCCATGACCGAAGGTTCCTCAAACCAATTATTGACAATAACAGTGTTAGCTTAAATCTCTCCACCACGTCTGCAATAGTAATTTGGAAAAACCCTTCTTTATCAAATTTTTTCAATACAGATGATTTAATCTCGGCAAATTGCATAGATAGTAACAAAGTTAACAAAGCATTGGAATATGAATTTACGGCTATGTTTATTGAGATCGCTTGGTAAACCAGTACATAACCATGTACTGTAACATATGCCAAGCATATTGACAACAATAAGCATTTATGCGGCAGTATGCGTGTAGAACTTTTTTTGGAAAGCATAACGGTTAGCAGGCTTTGACCTAAAGCTTGCCAACATTTTGTCTGCCATTTCCAGCACACTGAACAGCATATACAGTTTCATCGTACTCTGTCGCTTTATCCTGTGGTACAGTTTTGAGGTATCCAATTTGCTCAACAAAGATGGATGAAATTGTTATGATGAAAATCATACACCTTTCTTTATATTCCCTTGAGGTTATCTCGTATCTAAATGGTACGTTTGGTATGTGTCCAGACCTCTTTGTTGCAAGCGGTAATGTTGACGATACTTCTTAAACTGCTTTACGTACCCCTTTAATCAATCTTATCGGTAACACTGTAAAGTAATACAAGAAACAGTCCAAACTTGTCAAAAGTGCAAAAGAGCATGAATTTCTCCAAAAACATGGGTATCCTTACCATGTTTAGCAATTGCTCTAATTCATAATCATCTTCCTGTTCATCCTCACGTTCCGCTTCACTCCTATCTTCTTTCCCTTCAACACTCTTGCGTCTATCAATAGTGTTCCATAGGAAGGACCATTTTCTGTCCAGTTGAGATATTATGTGTATAGCTGACGGTGCACTATTCCTTCTATGTAAACGCTTTTTAACTGTGTCCTTCGCTACTCCCGTATCCTTGTTTTGCATGGGAACAGTAGGCGTCGTTAGAACCGAAAATATTAACTCTGCTATGTGGATCAGGTCGGCACTCAACTTTCGTTCAATTAAGTAGCGCCAATATCATCGATAAGTAGGACAGTTTTTCTTTTACACTCTTTCCGATATTCTTGTCCGAAATAGGAATACTACAATACAAAATCAGCTGGTAGCCTAGAGTAAGCCATCAGCGATGAAAAAAAGAGAGATATCTCAAGAGGAAGCTGAAATTGTTTACAGGCATTTAATCTCAGTTTACAATCTAGGAGATTCTGCATATTTCTTTGAAAAGATACAACATAATCACCAGGTAGAAAGATGGCGACGATTGAAGATATAAAGGAAGCGGCGTTAATCCCTTTCCAAAAGCACAGGCAACTTTCCATACATGAAGCAGAGGTAATAACTCTAGAGATCATCGGTCTACTGTGTGATTCAGAGTGTAAGGATGAGGAAACATTGAAGTATTTGAGTCGATTTCTCACTCCCGATATGTATCAAGACCTCGTGGACGAGAGGAATCTAAACAAAAGGTGTGGATATCCCCTTTGTGGGACAGCACCAGAACGGATACGTGATCCCTTTTCAATGAATGACACTACCAAGAAGTTTTTATTGGAGAATAACCCATATGCATATTTATCACACTATTGTAGCAAATTTCACTTTAGATGCTCCCAGTTTTACCAAGTACAGCTATCAGATGAAGCATTATTTGCCCGTACGGGGATTCATTTGTTTGAAGACCCCGAACAGGACAAGCATGATGTAGATTTCAAAATAACCTTGTTCGAGGAGTTATTAAGGGAAAAGGCATCTGAAGATGACATCAAATCGTTGATATCAGGTCTCAAAAAAATTAGGGTTGAATCCTGATGATGATAATACAGACAAAAGCGATGCAGAATTAGAAGACGATCTATCAAAATGGTTAGCCCAAATTAAGATTGTTGAAAATGATAATCCAAGCGTTTTAGGCGATTTCACCAGGGAGGAATGATGGGTTGCATTCGCCTCGCCTATGTATGACGGCGGAGTTTGGACGGTTTATTAAATATAGAACAAAGTTATTCATCAGAGTAGGTTTATATTTTATCAGGTATCTCGCAATTTAATATTGAGTTAATCGACTTCTTGGCGCCAGGATCATTAGAGAGAGACTGTTGTCATTGGTATTAGAATGGAATTCAGTCCCTCAAATTTCCAACCTCAAGAGTTTATTCCTGGGGCCGTATGTGTCATTTTCTATCTAGGTAACAATGTTTAGTTTATAGAGCATTTCAGGAACCAATAAGACCGTGATAGATATCGCGGATTACTAAATATTAAATTTTCAACTGAAATCTACAGAAATTGTTTATAATTAGTAGTTTAGTAAGTAGTTATAGTTAAAAAATAAGCAGTTCTTTTTAGTAAAAAAAATTATAATAGCGGTGTTGGAACAAGATTCAACTATTGTCCATCTATTACTATTATATATACGGGGTTGAAATATGACATAAATTTCAAGA
Organism: Saccharomyces x bayanus; assembly: GCA_019431265.1. NCBI lineage: Eukaryota > Fungi > Ascomycota > Saccharomycetes > Saccharomycetales > Saccharomycetaceae > Saccharomyces > Saccharomyces x bayanus. Next base: position 453,891 of record CP080208.1, on the reverse strand, counting down.
CCAGTAACTTAAGATTCAAACTGTCACCGAAAAGTGAACAAATCGAAATAAATAAATCAAGTAATACTGACATCCTCATGTTTACGAAGAAAATGTTTATAGAAGTCCCACGGCAATACAAGAAAACAGTTTTGGAAGCCAGAAAACTATAAACATCAATAATGAGGATAATATTGCTAGCAGAATGCAAAAGAATATCGGTGGAAATGAAATAAACTACAAAGAATTATCAGATGATGAGAGTTGGAGCGATTGTAGCTCCCATGATTCTACAAATGACTCAGTTACAATTGCAAGCAAAAAGGGTGATGTAACAGATGATACAGTCTTACAAACACAGCAAAAATTATTCGAAAATATTATTGAGCCAGAAGTATTACCTGGACACATAAACATTGAAAAATATGTGGAGTCTCAAAACTCAGATAATGAAACATCACAAGGCGTAGAGGTTCAACCTGGATCAATTGTCACATCATCAAGTGACAATGATACTCAAAATGATGACTATTCAACTGACAAAGAAAGTCATCGCCTGCCCCTAGTTGTAAACGTTATGGACAATACTGACCAAACATATGATAAACCAAACAAGGCAGAAAGCAAAAACAACTCTGATACAAAAGTATCTCACCGAAAGATAATAATGAAGAGTGAGTACAATTGGTAGATAGTAGCAAAGCAGAAAAACCGAATGTTACACTAGAATCATCAGCGATAACAGATGAACCAATTTAGATAGAAACCCCAGCAGTAAACAAAGCTGGATTCTTAAATAAAACGTTCAATTCTCTTTCATAAGAAAAGGAAGTGACCTGTTGAAAGCAAGACTCCCTTTAATAACATAGTTGGGGATAATAAACGTCGAAGAAAAAATATAATCAAACTTCTTCCGGATAACACAGAAACAAGTTCTACACCGAGAATTAAAACCGTCCTCTACAATGAAGCTATTTCAAGAAATGCTGACCTCAAAGAAATTAATCTTCTGTCATTCGCTTAAACACTATATCAAAAATGCAATTCTCTACTGTCGTCTCTATCGCCGCTGTCGCCGCCGTTGCCTCTGCCGCTGCTAACGTCACCACTGCTACTGTCAGTGAACCACTTTGGTCATCATCACTTCTTGAAAAGACCATATCTATTTTGAAACTGTCTCCTCAGCTTTGGTTTTCACTGCTACCGTCACTGCCAATGACGTTGTCACTCAATACACTACCTGGTGTCCATTGACCACCGAAGCCCCAAAGAACGGTACTTCTACTTCCGCTCCAGTTAAGTCAACTGAAGATTCAGAGAACACCACCTCTGCTGCTCCGACCCACTCTGTGACCTCGTACACTGGGGCTGCCGCTAAGGCTTTGCCAGCTGTTGGTGCTTTGTTGGCTGGTGCCGTTGCTTTGTTGTTGTAAGTTTAGTTTATTATCATTTAGACTTTTTTTTTTTTTTTTCATATATAAACTTTTTTAACAATAACAAGTATATAACTAGGATTTAGTAGAAATTCATCCTTAATTTCTTCTTCTTTTCTTGAAAAAAAAAAAGGGAAAAAAATAATGACAACATAGAATGACCACACTTATAAATAAGATGGCACGAATGTTAACTATTTTTTCATTAGCTTGTAATGTTCTCACGGTAAGTGCTAATGTACTAACGAAAGTTACTGACAGTATTGCCTACCGGGATTACTACGAGCCATCAAGCATATGGGATAACGTCACAATATGTCTCTCTAACGTAACCGACCTCAAGATGATAATCGATAAGTCGTACTACGGAAATAGAGTGTCCGTGACCACCATATGGGTTGATTCAGGCGCCAACGATGCCGATAGTATCGACCCTGAATTGGCCATGAAACTGGTTAAGTGCGTAAAGGACAATACGGGCAGCTCGAACGTCCACGCGTTCGGCCACAACCCCTACGCGGCAGTCGCTTCTTATGAAGATCATGTTTACGATGAGTTTTATGGCTACTTCGGCCATGGCTATCCCCAACACTATGAGAAAGACTACGAGAGTGACGGTAATCCCGATGACACTGGCGATATTGATGGCAGCCTTGTGGCTAAGGGCAATGGTAAATGGCTGGATAAAATAGTACCCAACCAAGGGTTACATTGGGCAGGACTACGAATATTGGAATACACTATGATAGAGACCTTAATAAAGACAACCCACTACTATCACAGATGCATCAGTTGGAACAGAATACGATGCACAATCAAGAATTGGAGTTATAATTTGGTATGGAAAGAATATTTTCAATGTATACTCAAATAAAAGCACCAACAAGTGCGTATCCTCAACCGAAGCGGAACTTCATGCTATCTATGAAGGTTATGCTGACTCAGAAACCCTGAAAGCAACCTTAACAGAACTTGGAGAAGGTAAAGATAAAGAAATTACAATGATTACGGATTCTAAACCAGCTATTGAAGGCTTAAACCGGAGCTATCTGCAACCCAAACAGAAGTTCACATGGATAAAAACCGAAATAATTAAAGAGAAACTAAAAGAGAAGACTATAAAACTAATAAAAATCAATGGTAAAGACAATATAGCAGATTTACTCACAAAACCAGTATCAATTTCTGATTTTGATAGATTTATTAAAGTATTAAATAACCAGATAACACCACAGGATATTTTGGCCTCAACGGACTATTGATAATTAAAAATACTTAATTAAGAACCGAACACACAGCAGATATCTGTTGGAGTACAATAATATATCTTTAAGGGGGCATGTTGGAATATGTGACTTCGGACATTCCTTAGCGTGAGTCAAAAGTTAATCAAGAGGGCAAATTCTAATTATAGAATTTTCCGAACAATAAAGATCTATTAATTGATCATAACTCAGTATATAAGAGAATGAGTTACACCTGTTAACTTATTATCGATGTTCCGAATTATGTCTGAACCATTGGGTTTCATATAACTAATCAGCGTGTGTTTTATATACCTCTCTTATATAATTTAAGAAAGAACTGCTTATTCTTAATTATTACAACTTACTAAACTAACTAATTATCAACAGAACTGCTAGTTCTCAACAATTACTACCTACTAAACTGACTAATTACCAACAACATATGTGTGTCTGAAATCGCCAAGTCCAACACATCCAAAATACCGATCATGTCGAGTAAAACGAGCTACTCAAGACACTCTACCACTTTCCCGCTACTCTCCTCTGGACTATCATACAAGTTCTTGGTCTCTTGGCCCAGTTGGTTAAGGCACCGTGCTAATAACGCGGGGATCAGCGGTTCGATCCCGCTAGAGACCATTTTTTCACTCTTCACTTTCATACTGCAAAGTGAATACAATGTTTTTTTTTCTTATGGTACAACCAAAATATGTATACCAGCCGGTGCTCCAAGGAATTTTTCCTTCCTTTGCCGTCACACTGGGAACTTCTTAGCCAAAGTCCAAAAAATTTTTTGTTGCCAGTACTTCAAGCTATTCCTACTGTTACTCTACTTTTGTGAAACAAGTCGCTAAAACTAGTGTATTCTTGAACCACACCAATCTTGTGATTTGAAGGGAAAATCAAGTATTCCGCGTTCAGATTATAAGCCTGATTCCTCTTCTTTATTATGTATTACAAAGAGAAGGGATGGATTCTCTCTGTCATAGTGTCCACGCTAGCACCTACCGGATCTTGTTCCTTGCTCTTTCTTACCTCAAGCCCCGCGTACCATTTCCAATGATGAGAATTAAAAAAATGTGGTTCAGGATACACACTCGTTCCCGAAGGAACGAACACAATGTGCGAGAAAATCCTGATGGCACCGCCAAATTAGACCGCCGAAACGATCAACTTGCACGTTTATCCGACTGATATGTGCTATCCCGGCCGCCTCCATCACGGGTCACCTTTGCTGCCGCTGGATAAAACTCCCCTAACAGCGGTGAAGGTAGGAGCCCCAAAGGGACCCAGGACTACCTTGCCGCACCAGACAGAGAGACGGATTCCTCGCGCCTCCTGCCAACGGGCTGCCCGCAAAGATCGATTTATTATAGCCGGGACACTTCAGACCGGACTCCCCCGCCTCCGAACAGACAATTTCTGCCCAGGACAAATTGGCGACGGGGAAAAGACGGTTGCCACAACAGGGCACGGTGCGAGATGGAGAACCATCCCTTGCCCAAAGGGCGTGCAGTCCGTGTCTGGCCGCGAGGAAGGATTTGTTCCTCGGCCAAAATTCCCAACGTATCCCATCCCACCAGAAAGCCATTACAGCCTGGCTATTTTCGCGAAACCTTCTGTATTGTTCCAATAACTGCTTTGAGGAAGAAAGAGTTTCTCTGTCTGAAGAAAAAGACAAAAGGCAAAGGTAAAGGCTTTACAGAAGAAGCTTTTTTGGTGATGAGATGAAGGGCATAGCAATTTGGCAATCGTGCGCTTTTTATGAAAAGAAGATAAAGGGACCCGGAGTGGTGGTAAGAATGTCTAAGGCTGTCAAACAAGACAGAAGATGATATTGTCAGGTTGTCGCAGGCTATGGATGTCTTAGCCAAGTTAATTATTTCGAAGCAAAAGGATGGATCTCAGTTACAGGTGGAGTATAAGCACAAGCTAAAAAGAATTGGAAAAGGTCATCAATCTACTGTTGAGTCTGAATGACAGCGCCGGCACCAGCGTGATGGACGCCAATGGTCTTGACACGATGCTGCGGAACGGCATCGAAGTTCTGGAAAGAGACGATCGGAGATACGCCCTAATACCCATAAAACCCAAAGAAGAAGGCGATTCAACGGATACACCCCGGGATGCAGCCAGCAAGAAGAGTAATAAGAAGAAAAAGAATAAGATAAAGTGTTCATTCTGTCACCAGCCCGGACACACAAGAGCACGTTGCGAAACGAGATTGGCACAACCGCCAAAGGAATAACGAGAGACCCGTCGAAACAGAGAACCCTCGCACCTGTCCCAGCAACGGGCGGAATGCACAACATATAATGGCCTGCACATTGACATATTCTTATATAATATATGTATGCATACGAATGAACAACAAGATTGCGTCTAAAGAAAGAAAAAAAAAAATGGGATTTAAATAAATGAATCAGTCAGTTATACGTATATAACAAAAAAAAAGAAAAAAAAAAAAAGGAAAAGGCGTGAAAAAAATGGTAGATAGTCTTATTTCCCTCCCGCCGTTGTTTAGTTGTTTTTTGTGATTTTCTTAGTTTTTTTTTTTTAGTTCGTTCCATTTATCAATTATAGTACTTTAGCAACTTCTTCGCAACAAGAACGATAACAAAACAATCGTGCTTCCCCCTTCACTTTTGCGTTTGTTGTTGTGACGACTAATGACTTTATTGTTTTTCCTGTTCTTGTCTTTTTTTCAAAACTAATGGATGGCCTGTTACTCTAAAGTAGATATCTTTGACATCATCAGTCATGGATTCAAAGTGGGAAGATGCATCGTAAGATCTGGACAAGTAGATGTTATCCTTGGACCCGTCTTCCTTTGGTTCAAACAATTCAGCAATACCCATGAACTTTTCCTCAATGGGTCCTAGAAGCTTAAAGGCAGGTTCTAATTCTATATGTGGTTTATCAGTTTCGATGATTGTGGAAATAATGGCTAGATAATGACCCTTAGGAGCAAACGTTGTGCGCATCTGAAACAATGGCAATGTATATATCACTCTTTCTGCCCAGTTGACTTTGTGGGATGATGATTTGTAAAGAATCCGCGTTACTAGTGTTTGGAACTGGGTGATTTAAAATACAAATGGCTCTGATGACTCTTTGGCCAGTAGATTTACATTTTTCAGGGAAGTAGGTTGGATCAGCGATTACTAATGGAGCTTTGAAAGTTCCGAGTTTAGTTTTGACACCTTCAAACTTACCTGTATCTTCTTTGTACAACACTTCATCAATTGGTGTATCCAGCATATAAGTACCACCGTAGATAGCCGATAAACGAGCAAACCCTTGTGGGAGTTCGCCTAACCCGTACATAGGGTACAAATATGGTGATTTACCGTAACGGGCAACACTTTGGCAATATAATAGAATTCTCTCGAATGATGGTCTAGCTGGTTGTTGCAAATAGTCGTCATTGGTCCACAAAGCCATTGCGTGGCCGATGAATTCTTTAGTGGAGTTACCTAGGCCGAATTTGTAGTACACTTCATCCATGGTATTCTTATCTAAATCCAAACCTTGATGAGAAGACATTTCGTCCTCGTTATAAGAGCTAATCCATTCCAGAAATTTCTTCATTCTACGCTTTTCGAAAATACCCATCAATGGTGATGAAATGGCTTCTAATTCATTAGCTGGAACTTTGTAGATTTTACCTTGCTTGAACACGTAGGAACCGGACACTTGTTTGAAGTCAACGTATCTAGTCACATCAGTATGTATTAAAATGTTTGTAAGTTCTCCATTGGCCATTAGGAATTTAGGAATCAAGTCGACATTCCAATCTCTATCTTTTACCAAACTTTGCCTTCCCGTTCCTCTTTACTGATAGGATTCTGCTTGAATTTTTCATACAGTTGAGATAAGGTCACAGAAGCAGCTTCACCACCATAATGGTCTTGCTTGTCGATATGCAATACTTTTTTTCCATCTACAGAGAGTAAACCTGATAGGATACACTCGGTAATACCGGTACCTAGGACAATCACGTCGTAGTCTGTATCAATAGTCTCTTGATCCATTGTGTTATGCTATGCTATTCAAGTCGTTACTCACCTGGGGCTTTGTGATGAGAAAGAGGGGGAAAGGGAAAGATTAACTATAGTCTTTAGTTAAAAAAAAAAACGTTTTATTGAAAACGAGATAATGTCCAGAATTTGATGAGAAGGCATAACCAAGAATGAAACAAGAGCTAACGAAATCAGATAGATCAGCCGACGTGTTGGAACTGTAATCACAAACAGTCCCCCGTCTACAGGTTTCCCACCACCAAAAGTGGAGCCCGGGCCAGGAGAGGGGAAATACACCACCAAAGGTGAGATAAACGATTGGTTGTGGACGGGTAACTTTGTATGTTCCCCATTGTTAGCGTTTACCTATTTACGCACAACCACCTACTAACAGATGACAGTTTGTACAGTGCTTGGTAGGGGTAGAATAGGATATAAGAAGTGTATATGGAGTGCTTTAGGGAAATTTCTACTAGGGTTGGTTTGATTCTTCCTTTTTTTTTCTACCGCCGTCTTTGAACGACAGACATGTCTTAGTTTGTTTTTTTATGTTTTGCGACCGGGTTTGTTTCCAGCCTAATTAAAACAAGCCATAAAAATCTTTCTGTAGCAATTATTGAGATGATTGCGAAATGAAGAAGAAAAAGAGGTGGAAACATATCTGCTAGAAATACGGCGCACTCAATATGATCATGCACCCTACATGGCGTATAAGAATTCATGTATTATATATTAAAGATTTTCTTTTCTTTTTACATTCCATTAAGCTTTTACTTTTTGAATTCCGTGTCACTTCAGTGACAGGTCACTATAAATATATCTTGCATTTGAGGAATATTTTGCGGACGTCCTCTTTAAAAAAATATTGAAGTTCAAAAATACCAAGGATATGAACGTCATTGCAATGTCTTGAAAAAACGACACTCAATATAATAAAAAAAAAATAAAATTTGATTTCGCCCAGGATCGAACTGGGGACGTTCTGCGTGTTAAGCAGATGCCATAACCGACTAGACCACGAAACCAACTTTTTATTGTTATCTTTGGTTCAGTAAGAGTACCCCACATTGAGCGTAGAAGTTTGAGGTCTTTCCTGTCTTTCCTATTAGTTACCACTTACTCACACTCCAACAGGCGCATTTTATGAGAACAAAATCAAAACAAACATGATTTCATCAAATCGATGAACCACTTATGGGTATGGAGAATTAGTATTTTGAGAAGTCGTGATAATTACAAAGTATAAGCAATTCTTAGAGCATATATAAAAAAGGGATGTAACCCCCCGCTGATGGTAAAAGCATAGTTCTGTTGGAACAAAATTCAACTATTGTCCATCTATTACTATTATATACGGTGTTAAAAGATTGCATAAATTATGAGACCAGTGAATCAAGATTCACATTGTCAAAAATTAATTAAATCTGAAGCGCAAACATTGATATTGTAATAGGATCAATAGATGAAATATATAACAAATTGAAAAAAATAACTTATAGTATCTAAAAAAAAATTTTATTTTTTTTTAAAAACCCCAAAAACCAAAGAAAAAAATCCAGTATAATCACATACGTAATATTATGTATGACATTGAATAAAAATGGAATCTCAAACACTCAATCCAAACCTACTAAGTACAAGAAAATTCTTTTGTTAAAGCAAATGGCCGCTATGAAAAACACAAAAACAAATACCTCTGGATACCTGTTATGTAGAAGGTTAGTCGCAGCTCACTTTTAATGCGAGAATCATACTGACACCTGTTCATACTAAAGATGACGAAATTTGTCCGCACAGGCAGGTAGAAAGGCGGTCGGTGACTGCTAAAAATTATATCCTCGAGAAACTATCCGTATATCTTTTGGTACTGGGGTAAACAAATTCTGCTTGAGAAAAGCAATAAAACCACTCCAACTTATTTATTATGGCCAAATATCCAGACGTGGCTGCGTTTGATTTAGATTATACCATCTGGCCTTGCTATTGTGACACTCCATTTGCATGGTCCCTTCAAGCCGGTGAAAAGTAAAAATGGCGAAGTCCTCACAATTATTTATGTAGAGATGGTTACGAGCTCACAATTTATAAGGACATTCCACGTATACTGAGCGATTTAAAGGAGAATAAAGTTAAATTAATGACTGCATCAAGAACATGGGCTCCCTGAAATTGCGCAGGAAATACTGAAAATATATAAAGTCAAGTACAATGGCTCCTTAGTTCCGTTGGCCGATTTATTTGATGAGTTTCAGTGGGGTGAGAGAAGTAAGATCGGCCATTTGAGGGATGGTTTAAAAGACCTTTATGGCACTAATGATTTAAAATCAAAAAAATATCTGTTTATTTGATGATGAAAGTAGAAATAAAGAAGTAGAGAGGTTCGGCGTCAAATTCGTTTATGTAACTGATCCGGAAAATGGACCTTCTTGGAAGCTTTATCAAGACTACCTGGATGGAAAGGCTTGAGAAAAATTGAGACACTTAACTTGTGTTATGTCCTACTTCTTCACCTGCATATTTGGCTAAATCCCGTGGGTTTGATCATTTATGATCTATGTATATACAGATTTAAGCGAGCTAGGTGCATCATTCTTTAAGAAAACATTGGAGACAACCTGCTTCATATTAACGGATTTTTCTTTCCAACTAGTTGCATTGACTTTGCAATCGCAAAACCATATGTATATACTTATAAATTTAGGAAAGATAAGCAGATTCTGTTCATGCCATGGTTGTTTCAAGAGTAATTGGTAATGACCTGCTAGAAATTAGATATTAAAAATATGCGGGATAATAACCATTGCAATTGTATGATGTTATGGGACTCCATTATTTCATGTATATATATATTATATATATAGATTATACTAGGATATTCTCCTCATGGGTTTAGGAACCCACAGAAAGGAATCTAAATGATTTTGCGTACTATCATAAATGATTCTGTCTTCCTCTTTTTATATGTTATCATTCATTGATCCTATTACAATATCAATCATTGCGCTTCAGCTTCCATAATTTTGATCTTCTTGGTAAATCATAGTTTATAGTATTTTTTGGTCAATCAACTATAAAATATATTAATTGTAATAGATGGACAATATTGAATCTTGTTCCAACACTAACACCGTATATAGTAGAAATAGATGGACGATAGTTTATTCTTGTTATAGTTTTAATAGCAATAGAAATGCTAAACTCGCTACACAAATCCCAAAACACCAACAGCACCACACCAGAGCAGATAGCTAAACGAAGCATATTATATTACTCGATAAGAGACTCCTCCTCATGACGAGATATCATAAGAAAAGAGCCTTGTTGGCGCAATCGGTAGCGCGTATGACTCTTAATCATAAGGTTAGGGGTTCGAGCCCCCTACAGGGCTTTATTTTTTCCTCCTTTTTAATCTTCATAAATCAACTTCCAGTCGCTTGAGACCATTGATGACCGAGGTATAATACTTCATCGGTCCATCGTTCAACAGGTCTGGCACTGAACGATAGATGATGCGATTCTGTTTGTATAGTTAGTAAAGTGGTCTTGGCTGCACTCTCACAGAAGATGAGGGCTTCAACCCTTAAATATTATATATCGTAAAAGATCCACTTACCGAAACGTTGGAGGAGCTTTAAAATCCAAGTCACTAGTTATTTCTTTTATCTTGTGTATCTAATCTAATTTTCAAACAAAGCTCATCTACATTCGCCCTTCATCTAAACTACTTATATTTATAAATTTTGTATGCTAACTCGATCAAATTATAGCCAAGGTCCTTGCCACTTTAGGTGCTTAGTTTTTTTTTTTTTCTTCGATTTGTGATTTACAACATCATTGATGCTTAAAGCCATTATCAAGAGTCTATGCTAACATACTCTCCTTCTCTGCGATCAATCGCTTAAAATATTTCAACAACTATGTTCCTTGATGATGGTAATTTTTGAGAATGTGTACTGGTCCTTATACAGTAACTTGACGACAGAGGTCTCAATGATGAGCTGCTTACGGCCAACTGTATGACGAGGATACCCATGACTCATGCAAATGGCAAAGTTATGAGGAAAACAAGGGTCTCCATGACTCACGCAATGAAAACATATTTACGAGAAAAACGAGGGAGGATGACTGCTAGTGCATCGGCGGCACTCTCGTATTTAAGCGAGTATGAACACCACCAAATAGGCACATCTAGAACCTACACAGCACATTTTTCTTTAAAAAAAAAAATCAGTTGAAATATCTACATGAAAGCCCTAACAGTGACAACCACATTAGCTGCACTTACTGGAGCCGTGCTGGATTACACGCCTCTGGGAGAGAGTAATATGACAGCCTTGATCAATTGCCTGGGAACGGAAGTAGCCAAATACAAAATTATCAATGAAAGTGGTGTGACTGTTATACTACCTAATGTGGAACGTCTCCTAAACTTCCAAGGTGAGGATGCACTTCTTCACGCATGTTGGCTAAATCTTCATACAAACAGCACCGTACTATTAGGACCTAATGAAGGATTTGATTACTCATCAAACAGTTCACTGTCAAGTTATGATGGACCGGTCGGTAACGGTTTGCGCTACCACGAGCCAGACAACGGAGGGAGCATAGACACCTATTATTGTACAACAGATAGCCACTCAACCTCGACTAGCCATACTCAACTTAGCAATCTAGTTATGTATGGCATAATAGATGGCAAACCTTCTTATCGAAAGTTTTAAAAATCTCAGATTTAAAACATCAGATTTTCCTTTTGTCTGTTGTATCCAATCTAGTTGTGGTTCCTACAGACTTGGTTACTTGTATGTGCCCGTTATGGTAAACTTTGGGGAACGTGAAAATATTTTTCGTATGTTACCTCGTTTCTGTTGGAACAAGATTCTGTATACGGTGTTAAAAGATGACATATATTATGAGACCAGTAAAACTAGATTCAAAATTAAAAAAATTATTGTAAGTAGGATATTATCATATACAATGTTAAAAAATGAACAGAATCATTTGTAACACAAAATTCCAGACCTTTTTGGATTCTAATCCACAGGAGAATCTCTAGTATAATAATGTTGAATTTTATTCAACACTCATCATTAATATGGGACAAAATCTGAAATCAGAATAAAAATAATAATATATTACTACTATTTATATAAAATTTTTTATCATGATACAAATGACCAAATCTGGTAATTAGTGAAGATAAGATTAAAGATCTATTAATTGATCAGAAATTAGTATATAAGATGAGTTCTACTGATAACTCATTAATAATACCTAAAAGAGAGGTCCCTCTTTTCTTATGTGCTAAAGTCTAATCCATTAATAGGTTTTATACTGGATCCTCATTGAGTATAGTTTATTTCAGATCAACATAATTAATAAGATATCAAGGCATCCTTTTTTAATAAAAAATGTTATTCCAAAATCACCTTATTCCAACAATATTGAAGGTCCATGCTAACTATTAACCATCAAAATTGAATGATGATCTTTTGGGATTCCATTTATTTTTAACGTTGTAATATTATGTATATATATCATACTGAAGATTCCCCTCTTTTATATGTTCTCATTCATTGATCCTATTACAATATCAATCCTTGCGCTTCAGCTTCCATTAATTTCGAGATTTATCTTTTTGTTCTTGTAATTTATGTCATCTTTTAACACCGTATATAATAGTAATAGATGGACAATAGTTGATTCTTGTTCCAACACTAACTATCTTATTTTCCGACTTGTGACAGTAGCGTAATTTATGGCTCATGTTGAACCAATTGACAGGGCTCAACAAGAGAATAATCATTCAAAAACCTGCCATCTTAGTATAGTGGTTAGTACACAACATTGTGGCTGTTGAAACCCTGGTTCGATTCTAGGAGGTGGCATTTTATTTTTTGGGGACCATTCATTTTTTATTTGAATATTTGTAACTAAAAAGGCGGTGCGGTGTCGCATAACTTTGTTTAGGTTGTATTCTTCTATTTCTATATATTATCCTATATTCTACTTTGTGACGAAAGACGCAATATCAAAAGTGAAGAAAGATGAAAAACCCCAAAAATTAATGTGAAGAAAGACAACTTCAGTATGATCAGATAAAATAATAATATAGTAATTTAACATAGTTTAGTATAAAAAAATTGATAAAAAATAATAATACTAATAATAATAATAGTAATGATAATAATAATAAAAAAACAAACAAAGAAAATCATATTTTCGTTAATAATAGTAGTGTAGAGTTATCATTCTTCCATTTATTCAAATCTTTCACAGGTTATTACTATCTTCTTTATTCCATTTTTTTCCTCGAGTTTCTCATGCTTTTCGCAATTTTATTGAAGTGAAGGGAATTGTTTTTGTACATATGACGAGTGGCAACTGGATTACCTCTTTCTTTTTTTCCTTATTTGCTATTCTTCAACTTAATGGGTTGGTTGAAAAAAATTCTATTTTTATATTTCTCCTATTCTTCCTCTACTACTCTCTTGTTAAGTATTTCTTTTTTAACTTTGGGTTAGAGTTTGATTCTCTTTATTTCTTCTTTCTACCTCCGGCTTGCCTTGGTAAACTTTTCTGAGCAGGTTTTAAAATTTGGAAAGAACATAATAAACTTTCGTCAACACTCATCATTGCACCCGCGTTATCAAATTCACCACAATAATTAGGAGCACTGAAAAGTGTCACCAACTGTCTCTTACTAAAGAATTCGTAACCATCTTCCACGACTTGATGGGCTCTGCAAATCAGCTCCATGTCTTGTTTCTGTAAAAATCTATTCACTACATCAGGACCAAAAGTGAAAGAAACACCTCTATCATTTTCACTCCAACCTACGATATCTTTATCCGGATCCGACCACAATAAATCACATAACAAACCAACATCGGGAATATCCGTTGGTCTCATTACTCTTCTAATTTGTTCCATACTGTTCAAATCTGGTGAAAGACCACCATGCATACAGAAAATCTTTTCATCGATGATTGCGGCAATTGGTAAACAATTGAAACAATCTGTGAAAGTTTTCCATAGTTTGATATTATAACGTCTCTTACATTCATCATAAAACCCGTAAATTCTGTTAATGGAAGCACATTCATGGTTACCTCTTAAAATGAAAAAGTTTTCTGGATACTTAATTTTGTAAGCCAATAGCAGACAAATTGTTTCTAAAGATTGCTTACCACGATCGACATAATCACCCAAAAATAGATAATTAGATTCCGGTGGGAACCCACCATATTCGAAAAGACGTAGCAAATCATAATATTGTCCATGAATATCACCACATATCTAAAATGAAAGAAAAAAAAGATAAAAAACAAAATAAAGTTAGTAAAAAAGATCGCTGCTAATCCTGGACTCATTCCGTAGACTTCCAAGACAATAATCGCGGGTGTCAATTGCACTCTGTTTCTGCGTTATGCCTCTTGCAGATCCACATTTCTCGGGTTTTGTCCGCCCTTTTCTGTCTCGGGCCCAAAAAAGATTCTGTTTTCTTCATAACGAAAAAAAATGTCTTCTTTTTTAGTGAGCAAGGGGGATTTTTTTTTTATTATGGGAGGCGCCGGCCGGATGATACAAAATATAAGGAAATCTCGGTTAGAGACACGCCTGTAAACCAGAAGAACAAGCGTAAAACACGCCCATTCCCTTGGCTTTTATATCGGCAAATGGGTAGCCTAATAGTGGTAAAACTTGGTCATTATTTCAATTCGACTGCGATAATCTCTAAAACTGTCTTGGAACTGGCACAGGAGGAGAAAGACTTAAAAAAGTTAAGCTCTTACAAACCCTGCTTGTCTCTGGTTCTGGTTGCATAGTTCAATATTAACATACTTTGATTGGGGCTTCTAGCTCTAGTAAAATCGGTTGCTTTATGAATATGGATCTGGCTTTTGAGCATAAGTATCTGATTTCGTTTTCCTCTAGATCAACTTGTTGACCTGGTTTAGATCCTCTTACCTTCTAATAATCTATCGATGATATTGTCAACGTCAACTGGTTGTGAGTCCATTTCTTTAATCTAAGTGTATATTGGTGTAGTCTGCGTTTCCTCTCCCCAGTTACTCGTTCGTTCACCTCTTGCTTTTTTTTTTCAGTTGTGGTGTTAACTTGTGTTACGTTGTTTTTTTCTTCTTCTTTTCTACTTTGGATTTTTTTTTCCCTCTCTTGTTCCTTGAAACGAAAGCTAAAAGAAAAAAATAGCAAGGGCAAGAGAAAAAAATGGGGGAAGAGCGAATTAACAATGAGTGTTATCTATATAAGGGGTAAACAGGCTACATTCCTGGTTGATACTCCCAAGAAACACGACAGAGTGGTGCTGTATTTAGTTTTAAATTACAGACACAAATCGAGTGTGGTTCCTGCTGAAATCCTGAATGAGAGAGGGAGATTTGGAAAATAATATAAAGGTTTTACGGTCCGGGCCCCATAACAGCATGAGCCAAATGGGCAACCAGGAGTCGTATCTACACACCAAAACCCGTTACTGTGGTTTACAATAACGTGCGTATAGTGTAGATCCTTTCCCCCTTCACAATCTCTACCTCAATCCAGAAATGGAAGGCAGACGGTACACTGATATACTCACAGCATTACCCTTGCTTAAAAATGGAGCAAGTAGTTGAAGGAAAAGTCCTGGCGTACCTTGCTAGGCATTTAACAAAGTAAACTCGGTCGTAAGGAGAACATAGCTCAAACCTCTAGCAAGAAAAAAGGAGAAAACCCTGCAACATCCTTAACTAAGTCTTTCGGAAAGGGACAGATACACCTACGTGCCGTAAATGAGTTTCGATCTAACACAGCCTACTAAGCGCTCTTACTTTTGAGACGGCTTGAGTAGTATCAGTCCTTTTATAGATTCAGAGCTACTACACATGCAGTTCGGGAAAGATTTCGAATTTTATAACGCTCTCTTGGACCAGCGGTAAAAGCGCACTCTTTCATGTTCTACGGAGATTTGTTCAAAAGCATTTGACAAACTATAGTAGATGTGCAAAGCCGCGAATATTCCGCGGATACGTTTATCCCGCGTTCGAAACTGTACGCGCAAGTAAATCAAAATAATTTACTATGATGAATGACATTACGTGAACAATCTCTGATACAAAATCGAAAGATTTTAGGATTAGAAAAACCTATGTTGCCTTCCTTCTGAAAAATTTATTTTTTAGCTGGGTATATTACCATACTAACCTACCTTAGGGCCACATGGCACAAGTCATGCCCATTCTTACCCACCCTTCTCTTACATATCTAGGTATGTCATCTTGCTCTTTTTTTTTTAAGTTCATGCCGAATCAGCAAAACCGAGATTAGATGATGAAAAATTACCGCTTTAATGCATAGAATATATGCCTCTTCTTATTCCTATCGTTTCCCTTACGTCCTCATGGTGCATCCGAACTAAAACAACCTCGATATTAGTTGCATAATACAAAAAGGGACCAGGCGAACGTCGCTAGTACATTGTCTACCTTCACTCCCATCACTCAGTCCATCGTTGCACTGTTTTTTTCCGTTTCTTCAGGCTTAGATAATAAAATATTCTTTAGGCAACATTAAGGTCCGGAACACAGGCTAACGTCTCATTGATACTCGACACCACAGCGCTTTACATACCCGAATCACTACCTATTGGTTTCCATCGGCGTCATTAACATTTTCTTAGACTCATAGACTTTTCCAGGTTATGCTCATCGTTGCTCAAAAAATACTATAGTCATATCCAATACTTTTCACTTTGATCTGAAAAAAAAACACCCTCACGAAACATTGGTAACACATAGAACCTCTACGTTTTACTGATGATCGTGTTACAGCCATCATCCAGTGTTTGTTATCCATTGAACCTGCCTATTGCGCCCGGACCGCATCTTGATGAAGCAACAAGAAAGAAACTAACATTGGAGTGCAGGACCGGTGCTGCTGTAGAGCTAGCCCGTTCAGGTGTATTCGTACATGGCGGTCTCACACTGCCTCTAAACCTGACAGTTATAAACTCTCTGCAGTTGCAAAAAGAATTAATATTATATTTTGGCAAGCATAAAAATAGAAATACAGATTTCAAAACGTTAGCTGATTGGATAAGCCCTGAGATATTCTTCCTCGATTTGATTTCAAGGACATGGCAAAGAGATAATAACCACAATAGATACGGCCATCAGGAGGTGACTCGAATAACGACCTGCACTTCAAAGAGAGGTTGCTCCATTCGATGTGCTTTACAGAATCAAACATCTATATTTTTGGTGGGCTCATAGTATCACCCCAAAATGGCTATGAACTGGTAGGCACAAACGAATTATGGAGGCTAGATCTCAAGACAAAGTGCTGGTCTCTGCTAAGTAAAAACCCTCAAATTACAAGACGCTTTAATCATAACATGCACATCCTAAACGAAAACAACGAAAACCAAGATACAAAACTAGTTATAGTAGGTGGGTTGGATAATATGGATATTCCAATAAAAAAAATCGATATATTTAACCTACGAACAAACACCTGGGAATCAGAATCAAAATCAGAAACAATACCGGATTCAAAACGGTCATCCAAGATTTGGGTTAACATTGACGGAATGCCAATTTCTTTATCTCATGATTCTAATTTTTCAGTTTTAATTGAGAATAATGAAGCCAGAAGTTCCGACATTAGCATTATATTATCCTCAAGACACGAAAAAGACATCCAGGAGGGGAACCAACGATGACAGCTTTTCGAACTACACTCATAGTGTAGACGAACAATCAAGAGTACCAAAACATCCACACCATAGTCACGGCGATCTGAGGTACTTTGAAGGGGAGGACACAGAAAGCGATTCAATTAAAACACTTATGTCGCCAATTGTAATCTTACCGTTGCTCGCAAAGTCTGAGGGTGCTAGAATGACGTCGAATCCTACTCAAAACAACAAAGGAAACTCTATCCTACAAATACCGTTTCATTTACAATATCCCTCGGGTAATTACTTCAACTATAATATCGTTGTCATAGGGTTCTATCCAGACCCTCAGCCCTCAAATTTGCATTGTTTTATTTATAATATTGCTAGTGGCAAATGGATTAAAGTAAACATAAGCTGCACCGAATGTAGTACGAATATGCATAGATTTTGGAAACTCTTGATCTGGAAATCACATCATCAAGCTCTATTGCTTGGTACTAAATCCAACGATTTTTGTTCACCTAGCGTTCAAAAATTCGATCATATTTTAGCATTTTCGTTACCAATGTTGAATGGGTACAATAAATTAATTAATGAAAAGAATAATGGTACAAATAATAGTACAGCCATCAATCGTAACCCCAAGTTGAACTTGAGTCTCTATGACCACCTCCCATACCCTACTTCACCAATAACTGATCAGGAAAGCTCGCACACCATAACTCAAAGCGCACACCGCAGATGACTCTAGGCTCCCAGACTCTGCCTCAAGCGCAACCTCACAATTTGAAAATTACTCTCGCTATATCACTGTTCCATTGGAAATGGAATCAACAAGCTCGATATTTCCATCATATGCTATGGTTTTAGGTAAAGATGCCTTAGAAATATTTGGTGAAACGTTATCCGATTTTGAATTCATTACTGCTGATGGTGATTCGATCGGTGTTCCAGTATACTTGCTGAGGAAAAGATGGGGAAGATATTTTGATTCCCTTTTATCCAACGGTTACGCCAAATACGTCATTTAACTATGAAATAAATGGAGACCCTTCTAATATTATTAGCTTTTTCTCCCTCACCCCTGTTTCAAAGGGCCGCAAAGTTTGATTACTCAAACCAATCGTCTAATGGATCCTTGGAAAACTCTTTTCGAAAACAGAAAATAGCAAATCAAACAGTAATATAAACTTTAAAAAACCACATAGCGTGGATTTGACGTCATCAAGGTCCTCACCTAAACAACGGGCCCTTTCGCACAGCAGAACGTCTCCTTTAGAACCAGCATTCTTGACAAATGATGAGGGAGGATAGAACAAACACACCAAAGCGAGGAAGAAATTGCCAATAGTGACCTGCAAAAACAACAGCATTTCCAACAATAGGCCAACATCCACCACTTGTTCTTCCACAGGTATGGTCTTTAGGGTCCCATTCCAGGATATAAAAGAATTCAAAGCTGGGACTTTCTGAACAGTCTAGCCACACTACCCGGGCAAACTCTGCTTCACCTCCCCCCGTACGTGAAAAATCAATCCACTATGGTAGCATTAGTAATGATATGCTCTCCAATACACGCCCATCATATCGAGGGAGCCTCAACTGGTAGGAGCAACCAGAAATAACTCAATAGATGACGTCTATTCATCCATTCGTCGTGCCTCACATCCTCTTCAATCTCATATCATGGCGAAATCCTCACCCAATAGTATATCAAATCCCAGTCCAGAGGAAGAGTCTTCATCGCGTAGAAAATCATCTGCATTAAGATTCATAGCTAGTCCACACAAGTCGAGACAACCTTCTTTTGCCTCTACCACTAGTACTGCTTCTATTGTAAGTTCCACTTCAGGGAGAAGACGAAACTCGAACCAAGTCTCTCATTTGGGAAGTTCATCAAGTTCACCTATTTTGCCTGTGTTAAATATTCTGCTACCTCCACAGGAAAAGATTCCGTTGGAACCGCTGCCACCAGTTCCGAATGTACCTTCAAGAAGAAGTAGCTCCTTGGCAGACTATGTCCAATTTAGTAGAGATAGCCCAACCGCGTCAAGAGGTTCTTCCCATTCTCAACTAGAAAATCAAGCTGTTCGGACATGAGGCGCGTATCAAACTCTTCTTTACTGAGGAGTACTCTAGATTCACAATTACTGAATAGTTCATGTGGTAACGATATTCCTTATGAAGCAAGTATTGAAGAATATGGCATGATTAATGGCAGAGGTGAAGAGGATGACAAAGACAATGGAGACTATAACTCTTTTTTACCCTCCAACATAAGGCCTGTATTTTCCACAATAAACGCAGTAAGTATAAATGGTGATTTTAAGGAAGGTGAGCTCATTTCCGCAAAGTCGTATATCAATAGCGAAAAAGGGTAGACGACTCTCTTATATTTCCGAACCCTGAAAGTGTTGAAAGTACTAATTCGAATAACAATGCAATCATTGAACTAGAGCCTTTATTAACGCCAAGATCGTTATATATGCCCTGGTCTACTGCCTCCGTAAGAGCATTTGCAGAGTTTTTTTACACCGCACGGATCAATGGTAAGTGGCTATTAGCACCAGTGACTTTGGACCTACTCATTATGGCTAAAACTTTATGAAATTCCTATCTTATATGAATTGATTACAGAAGTACTATACAAAATAACCAGCAAAAAGAAGAAAGCCTACTTAGTTACTTGCGAGGCGTTGCTTAATTTGTTTCAGTCCAAAAATCTCGAGATATTGCAATGAAAATGAAGGCAAAGATAAGGAGGATGTTAGATTCTAATGAATCATATCAAGATATCCTAGAAATAAAAAAATCTCTAGTAAACATAGACAACGGATACATTGATCCATACCTTCTTTCGAAACACGTCTATGGCACAATCAACAGACGACAGTAATGTGGATACCGAAACGACTGATATGCACCGTACAAGAGTTTCTAGTTTAGGATCTCTTGCCAGCAGGGCCGTTCCTACTGTTTTTGCTGGTGGCCCTAGGGACAGCCATAATTCGATTGGTTCAA
Organism: Saccharomyces x bayanus; assembly: GCA_019431265.1. Lineage (NCBI taxonomy): Eukaryota > Fungi > Ascomycota > Saccharomycetes > Saccharomycetales > Saccharomycetaceae > Saccharomyces > Saccharomyces x bayanus. The sequence goes on along the minus strand of CP080208.1, from coordinate 433,511 downwards.
TTGCTTTTCCTAATAGTTCAAGCGTTCAAAATTTCCGACGCTCTGTCTCTTTATTCAGTCCAACAGTGAAGAAGAAATCTAGCTTAAGTAAGGAAACGGACCCGTTAGATACCTATGATGAAGATGCTGGTGATATCCGCAATGATAGTGAGATGGTAAAGCAACATCCAAACCCTCCAAGTACAAATGGTATCAACCCCTTTCATTCGTAGGACATCTGTGGATCCCACAGATAAATCCCCTAATGAATTTGATGTCGGGGGCAGGTCAGGCAAACCTTCTTACGATAAAAAGGAACAAATCGAGCAAACCACACTTCAGGGCATATCAAATCTAGATAAAAGCAAGATTTCTACATCGCAAAGGGGAAGTAGTAGCGATGAGAAAAGATTTACAGGGGGTCCAATGATGTATCGAAAAGCAGTGACACGCAGGGGGTCGGAAGTTCATCCAATTTATGAAGACAAACCCATTTGCTCGTGATGAATTTGACAGTGACTCGGGTTCCTCCTCTCACTCCGATTCAGATGATCTTGATTCACAACTAGGTATTTTACCATTCACAAAAATGAATAAAAAACTACAAGAACAGACATCCCAAGAATTTGATGACTCGATCGATCCTCTTTATAAAATTAGTTCTAGCACACCAGGCTCTTCAAGAATACATGGGTCATTTTCCAAATATATTAGGCCCTCTTCGCAAAGAGAGGATGCTCCCAGAATATACAAATATTTCTAGTTTGGAAAACATGGTATCACCAAATGCATTACCACCTGTTGATTATGTCATGAAATCAATCTATAGAGTTTCGGTGTTGGTCGAATGACAAAAACTTAATGATACGTACTAAAGAAGCAATTGGATTGTCAAAAATTTTGAAAAGATTGAAAAAAGAAAGTACTACAGGATATTTCACGGATGGATGACGAACTGAGAGAGGCTGGTAAACCAGTGGATATTTATCCACGAGGATCCTCCTCTCCTACCTTGAGTAGACAGCATTCTGATATTACAGTACATTCATAAAACAACAGGGGAATGCAAGACCAAGCTTGAAATTGGCAACAAGTTCTCCGATTTCAGAAGCATTCAAGAAAACATCGAGCAAATTTATCCAGCCGGGATCGGCTCAAATTTCACCTAGAACGTCTGTGGGTGATTTTACTGCATCTCAACAAAGGAGACAGCACATGAATAAGCGATTTAGTACTCCAGACGACACACTCTACATCTGCTTTATTCATGAATCCTGCAATCATGCCCCCTGCAGTGAATGCTGGGCATAGGGAGAGTGAAGAAGAGAATGGGGAAGGGTTTGCTTCCACTACCAAAACTAACAATAAAGGGAAGACGTACCTTCAATCGATAACGATAATAGCGGAGCCTTGTTTCCCTTTTTTGGCAAACGAAAGTGAAGTTAAAAATGTATGTCTCATCAAGAACAAAAAAATAAAAAACAAAAACATAAATAAAGGCTCATGACGGAAATTATCGAACCACTATATTGATAACGCGAGAGCAAGTTTTAACTATGAGTTTTAAGTAGACATATGAGCTATATAAAAAAACTTTCTAAATAGTCTCATTTGAATAGATCTACACTGCAAAAGATTCATGCTTCATATCGCTGGTTTGCCCATTAGCGATGAGTCAATTTCCGTTCAAAGACGTGTTTGTGTATCGTGCAAGAAAAGAAAATATAAAATACTAGTGCCACCTTGAAATCTGACTTATGGGTCCCTCAAGGATCTCTCAGTGACTGAAATCCTGTTAAAAAATGGATACCATTAGCAAATTGGCAAATGAAGAAATGCTTTCTAGTAGGTGGACCGCTACAAAGGTGGTGAAGAAGACTACGACACAATCCTCGTCGACTCGAAAGAGGACATCCTACGTAAACAGTTGTAAAGATAAATCTGGGTAGCTAGAGTCATGTTTCAAACACTGATATTCACACTTATATTGACCTGGTTTTTAAACAACAAATAGCTATCTTTGGTTTCAAAATTAGGGAACCTTTATTTATGCCACGAAAAGGCATTTGTCTCTCCTCCGCTGTTCACAAGGGACATGAAATAATCGATAGAGTGTCGGGCAGGGATGTTTGTACGTTATTCTAAGGTGGGCCAAACTCAAATCAAAGTAAAAGTAGTATGCGCATAAATATTATTTCTTGGAAAATTATAATATATAATCATATTATTAAAATACACAATTATAAAAGACGAAACCTCGTTAAAAAAAAAACGAAATCCACTTTCTTTGTGGATTTCCATTTATGTTTCTTTTCTTAAATTTACAAAGCCTTTCTTAGCAGCGGCAACTGGAGTAACCTTGGCATCCCTGTTGAATCTTGGTCTTTGTGGAGGAGCTCTGTTTTTTCTGTCTTCTCTAGATCTAACTCTGACGATTCTGGCGTGAATAGCACAAGAGACACAGTAGTGCAACTTGTTGTAGGTCTTTGGTAGAGCGTATTCAGGGTAAACGGAAGCTTCAGACAAATCTCTGACAGCAGCAGCTTCAACGATGTTTCTGATAGCCATTCTCTTGATGGCCTTGTCCTTTGGAATGGACTTGGAACAGTTGACACATCTGACTGGCTTGACGTGACCTCTACCCTTCTTGTTTCTACCGCTGGAAGCTCTCTTTTTGGCATCTAAAGTTAACAAAAGGAAATACAATTTCAGTAATTGTTAGTAAAAAGTAAAAAAAAAAAGTTAGATGATATGAACTTGGCTAAGGGGAGAAAAGATAAACGGAGTTCGCGATTGAATTGTTATTTAATAGTATTGGCCTTCATAACTTCGGGTGACGTTCATTGTTATAGGGTGACGCTCTGAGGTCAAAAAATGTATAGCTTTCGCGTCATTTATATATCAATTGCTTGTGTCACTGCTTTGACAACACTCCTCCACTGTTCACCTAACACTCATTCGGGGCACAATCTAATCAAACATGGGCGCTCCCGTTACATTTAGTTGGACTAAGCTTTTCACTAACCCATTGTTCCGTAACAGATAATTCCTGCCTTGCCTTTCCTCACCATATTAATCGCGTCAATAACATACTTTTCTTGTTCGATTATTTAAGTATCTCTCCTTTTGGGCTACTAATCAAGACAAACGCTCAAATGATACAATTTAAGGTAAATATTACTATAAAATTAACAGGCTACTGTAAGGTTTATGATAAACGCCTAGCGTTATTTCCCGGCACTTTGGCGCATTTCGCCAGTACCTGTTTGAAATTTCAAGCAAATGGCGTGAAGGAGATGCCCTCGCGCAAAAAAATCCAAAAAAAAAATGTAACGCGAGAGAAGAGCTGCGGGATTTTCTTGAGTGAAACAAAAAAAAAAGACTAATCTAAACTATGCTATGTGTGGATGTATTACTGGGTGTACGGATAATCAGAAACAACAGTCTCCAAAGCCGGATCCCGATTTAGTGAGCCCACCAAAAAGAGGCGATTGCCTATTTCAACTTTTGATAGCTTAAGTCACAGAAGAGCCATTTCTTGAAATGCTATCCATATGCAGAAGGGGCAGAACAATGAGCATAACCATCACCGGCCTTCCATCCCTAGTGTACGGCCGGCATCGAATCAACGCAGGACAGAACGTATTATTAGTTCCGACGTCCAGCTAAAGTAAAGATAAAATAAGGGGTTAAACCAAGCCATTTACGTTGCCGCCTTCATTCAATTGACACTACCCTTGGATCCCATGCGCTGAAAAGCAAGAATAACTGGAGGTATTGCACTGCCAAACTCCCTCGAGATGGTTACCGAAATACATGCTTCAGCTGCAAAGTCCTTTCTGATCCTAAGACGAGCCTTTAGTTTTAGTTTGTAGTGTCTTCCCCATATAGCATTCGTTGCTCCAAGCTTGTGTTTACGAACTAGCGCACATAGCCGCCCGGCGATAATCGCCTTTTCGGGTGTCGTCCGTCGGTTAGAGTCGCGGGTGTACCCCAACGGTACGGAAACAGGGAAAAAAAATCAGCGGATAATCCCACGGAAGGTGGCTTTTACCGTTCCGAGGGCTTTTGACTTCAGCTTATTGCCCGGGGCGGCTGGCAGTGTGGTCATATAAGATATATATAGATAGTCGGATAAGACAAGAAGGTAGGGAAGCACATGCGGGATGGGTAGCATCAAATACTGGCAATGCTACTCTGAATTTGAGTGTGTTTCAATCAACAAATTTTATAGGCGTATCCAGGTACAAGAGAAACAACTACGCCATAGACAGCAACATGTCTTTATACCCTTTACAAAGATTCGAGTCGAATGACACGGTTTTCAGCTACACGCTGAACTCCAAGCCTGAGCTGGTCAGCGAGGGCCGTAATAATGACGACCAACGCTTTACTCTCCAACTCATACCAAACGCAAACGCCAATGCTAAAGAAATTTATAATAACAATATCGAAATCATCAATGATCTAACAGGCAACACTATTGTCGATGGATCAGCAATCGCTACGACGGCATCGAACCAGCAGAAGAAAGGAGGCTTTCAATATCGGATTATCGTACCGAGAACGGCAACTATTACGAGTACGAGTTTTTTGGTAAATCGGAATTTAACGAGCCACTGTTTAGTAACAATGTCGTGGAAGATGATGGGGAAAATGACGTCGACGTGAACAACAACAACGACAGTGATGTATTGATGGTGAGCGATGATGATTTGGAACTCGATGAAAGATTCTCCTTCCACAAACAGCAGTCTCTTGACGGGCTAAATGGGGCCACCAGCACTAATACCCTAAAAGAATCTAGAAATTCATGAGTTTATAATAGCTCCAATCGATAATAACGATGACGACCTCGAGGACTCGTTTACCAATGCGCCTCAATCGAAAGAAGAAAGTAAAGGATTACTTCAAACTAAACATATTTGGCACAAATAGCAGTAGCAATACCAACAACAATAGCCTGGGTCCCGAACTTACTTCAAACGAAGTCTCTCCCCCTCACAAAAAATGTTCAAGAATAGATTTTTCAGAAGCAGGAAAAGTACTCTTATCAAGACCCATCCTCTGGAACAAGAAAATGAAGTGCTGATAAACTCCGCCTTTGAAGCGTCTTTAAGTGACGATAACGACGAAGATGATCACGCCATCATAAACCCTTTGAAATTGCTTGGTAATAATAAAAGGAAGCATCTACTCACATCGCAAGTAAAATCTCAACGAATCCATTCAAGTCAAACAACGAATTTGAGGTGTCCGAACCAATCTCAGATCCATGCGATGATTCAAAGAAAGATCTACTATCCGTCATATCAGGGCTCTTCCTCTCCTTCTTCTCCTTCTGCACCATCACCTTCAATATCGTCCTCCTTCTCGTCTCATAGCCTAATAACAAGAAAGAAGGCAGGCAGCTCGCAAAGAAAACCCGTGGAAGAAAAGCCCTCTTTGATCCCAGATGCTACCAAAACAATTCGGTTGTGAATTTTGTGATCGGAGGTTCAAAAGACAAGAGCATCTCAAGAGACATGTTAGATCTTTACATATGTGCGAGAAACCTTTCACTTGTCACATTTGTAATAAGAATTTCAGTAGAAGTGACAATTTAAACCAACACGTCAAAACTCACACCTCTTTATAACAAACACCTCAATACATCACCTTCTCTTGAAAGGATAACGAGCAACCCAACCCGGAAAGGGATAATGACACTCACTAGTAATGACTTTGAAATGAAAAAGACACCTTTTGGAGCGGGATGAAGGAACAGGAACAGGTTTTAAAAGCATCAGTGCACCTTCTCTCGTGTCCCTTGATTAATAATTTAGAATAAAAGTATTATAGATTTATATAAAACACACTAAAATATTTACTACATGATTTGTTTCGGCTTAGCGAATGAAGATCTACTGCAGATCAACCATTAACGTCGTAATGCGGCATCATATAAAGAACTGTAAGTCACGTGACTTTCGACTTCGGGTTAGTGACGATATGGCGACGTATATTCCATATTTCTCCATCAAACTGTGCATTTATTAAACTATAATAGTCGCCTTTATATATGCCTAAGTACAAGACGTGTAAAAACATTCATGCATCCTACCATGCATCCTTTTTTAGTTGCGGGTTGATTGATAATCCCTTTTATCAATATACCTTTATAGTTGAACACCTCTTCTCTTTAACTCATTTAGTTCTGCAACTGTCAAAGATCGCGATCGTTCATGATTCTTGTGATTACCGCCAAAGCCTCCTAGTTGTTCGTTATTCCTATAGCCATCCTTCCTCACGTCTTTATCATCACCACCATTATCAGTAGTAGTAATGGCATCGGCTTCCCTCCTTTCTTCCTCTTAGTTTATTTGAGGGTATAGACCTTCTTCTACCTACATTAGTGGAATCTAGGGCGTCCTTTAACAAGTCCCTTGAATAAAGGACTTTTCCAAGGTGTTCATCCTTTTGGCAACTACTCTTAGCATTGAATTCAACAATATCGGTTAAATTTGATGTTTCTGTCGTAGCCTTTTTTTCATCCAAGCGTTTTGGTAATACTAGAGTTTTGAGATTCCCAATGGGTTGATCAAGGCACGGACTTTGATGTATCTTCAGTCCGTCTATGTTATGTGGAGTTATCGTCGTCTCGCTATCATGAACGCTTCCATTGGAATAGATTGATTTATTTGGTACATTTTGTGGGTTGTTTGATGGCTCATCAACTTTTGAAGAGTTGTGTCTCCTCCTATGGCCCCGCATTCCCGGCGTTTAGCATTAGCTCCTCTTCACCCTCTGACGAAGATGGAGAAGACGAAATAGAAGGTGGTTTGGAATTGGGTGTATTCCTAACTTTCACGTGGCCATATGGTTGCATATCCAGGAATGGCCTTATTTGGTCTCCGGTAGGTAGATCTCTTAACAGTACACCACTTCCATCTTCTGAATCAACACCAAACTCAAAAGGTAAAGATTCTGTTTCTGAATAGCCACTATTAAAATTACTAGAACTGTTCCTGGATGGAATCTGAGATGTACCCGAAGATGAGGAGGATGATAATTCTGAATCAGATGCGGAACCAGAACTGGTTACTGAGGACTGACTACTGCTATCATCATCATCACCATTAAAGTGACTAAAGAAATTACCTCGACGTACTTCAAACGTTTGCGATTTGTCCTTAGATTGCTTCATTCTTTGATATAACGATTTTATAGGAGAATTTCTAGAAGTGGGTTTACCTTCAACGTTAGAATTTTTATCCAGAGTATCAGTTTTCACGGATGGTATGTTACTACCATTTCTTGAAGACGGCCTCTTTGAGTAGCTAGTATTAGGGGTTTCTTTTAGGTGTCGGCATTTCCAAATCCTTTGGGGACTTTTCGTTCACTCCACTTGGACGTTCGAGCTCTTGGAAAAGCTATCAGGTGTCTTCGTTAAGTTTTGGTTGCGCGAGTTCATTCGGCTACTTCTTGAAGATGGTCTACCGGAATGGAGTGACATCAAATGAGATGAGGAATTCCTAACAAGATTATTGTGGTTATTATCATATCGGCCTGATGCATAAAATGATGATTTTTGTTGCGGCAAAACAGGACGAATAGGGCTTGGTTGATTAGGCAGTCCACCAAATATTGGAGATCGTCCTAGTCTTGTCGACGAAGGTGCAGAAGGAAGATTCGGTGTAGACAGAGTAGGATCTCCCTGCTTCGGGAGAGCTCATACCCATTTTTGCCATTGCAAAATTGTCAATGTAAAAGCTATCTAATGATGCAAATGATGAGTTGATTGGTAAATTCACCATATTGCTGGGGTCGTGTTTATCATCAAATTTGCTTAACTCTTGTTCTAGTTCTTTTTGGTTAAATGGCCGTCATTTGTATTGTCACGGAAACTCTTCGCCGTTACTACCATCAACAGCATCACTATCTGCGTTGGTCGTATTGGCACTTAAGTCTTTGATATTTGACAAAACCGAGCCTTCGCTCACAATGACATTAGCGTCACTTCGGCTTCTAGAAGTCTCTGTAGGATGAATATAGTTCATATGTGACGGATCCACTGGATCCTTTAGCGGGATGCTCTTCAGTACAGACTCTTTGATCTTTTTACCTACACCAGGAAACAGCATTTTTCAGTTCATGCTTCGAAATAGAGATAGGTTCAAACTGGTCAGTTTGGTTACATTGAAACCGAAGTTTTTGTTCGAGAGTGGAAGCAAGCAATTTGTCGTCTTCCTTCGATATATGATCAAAATCCCAAGAAACAAAAGGATGCTTTTTAATCTCCGGTATGGTCATTCTCTTTTGAGGATTTTTTCTCTAACAGTTTCAATAAAAGGTCTTTGGCCATTTCGTATTCTTCCTTACAAGATATATTAGATACTTTGTTGGACTGCATTTCTTTATAAGACGGAAATTTTAAAGGGTCATTGACAATCTTTTCAAAAAGTCTCAATTCAAAATCGGAGAAAAATGGTAACATTCCAAAAATTAGACAGTATAAAGTGACACCCACAGCCCAAATGTCTATCATGAATGAAATGCAAGAGCCACGAAATAGGTTTTCCTTTGTTAGATTATACTTAGCAAATGCATCCTCACCCAAACACATCTCGGGCGCAAAAAAAGCAGGAGTACCCACCGTTTTTGCCAATTCCAACTCATCCAAAGATTCGCTACTATCTGAGCTATTGGTGCTCGTCGCAGCTAATGAAACTCCAAAATCTGAGATCTTAACAGTACCATCTTCTGATATCAATAGGTTGGCAGGTTTGATATCTCGATGAATGATTCCTTGATAATGTAGATATTCTAAACCGAGCACTACGCCTCTCAATATATCTCGCGTTTCTTGAAAACTTAGTAAAGATGGGCCCTTGGCATCTGATTCCAAACAATCCGGCGGACACCATTTAACTTCACCTCTTGCACAGTACTCTAGAACTAGATAGATCTTCCTTGACTTTAAGTCATCTAGTACTTCTATCAGTTGTACTACGTGTTTGTGATGGCATTTTTTCATGATAGCAATTTCACGTTTGATTTTATCATTTTCAAATATTTTGCTTGATTTGATGAACGTGAAAAATTTCCTTTGCTTCTTTTCATGCCTATCGACGATCTTAATTGCCACTAATTGCTTACTCAATATATCTCGTGACAACTTCACTTTCCCATGCTGCCCATGACCTAATTCCTTGATGATTTCATAAGTGTTTAAAACTTTCCTTTTCGATACAGGATCATATGTTAAAGGATATTCGATTGGTTTCTTTGACTTTATTCTTAGTTGCGCTTCCAATTGAAGAAAACGATGACAGAGTAGTTGGAGTTTTCGCCAAAGAACTACTTATATGTTGTTGGTGTTGAGGATGGTTCAATTGTCTTACCCTTTGTCGCTCTAATAGCATGTTTAATGAATCTACTGACGAAGAGGCTATGGATGCATTATCTGCTATATCTTCAGACATAGCTGGTAGATTGGTAGCGCTGGTCTTAGTCGGACTTCGGAGGGATGCGGTACTATTACTACCTGATTCTGTCAATTCTAGTTGTAAATCAGAAGGTATATCGAGCTCTTCGATGACGTCTTTTCGATCACGAGTGCCCATTCAGAATTCCTTACTAGTGTGCTTTCTTTTGTTTTATCTTATTCTATAATTACAAATCTTACTGACAAAAACCCAAAATAAAAAAAAAAAGGAATCAATACTGTGTCTTAAAACATCAATTTTTTCCCGAAAGTACGTATTCAAGCCACAAGCTATATTTAACTTGACTTATCCTGTTTTTTAATGCAAAAAAAAGCAAAAGTATAGTAACTAAGTGCTTTTAAAGGGAAGAGTATAAGATGAATGAAAGTGATGATCCCTTAAATAAAGGATGCTTAGCCAATCTGAAGACGTAGTTTGCTTTTGATCAGATTTTGTTATGCGCCTTATTCCATATGCTGATATTTCACCACTAAAGGAAAAGTTCTGGAACAATATTGAACTTTACTAACTGAATTCCTAGTTTTCGAACCTCGATTTGCTAACTTTCTTTAACAAAAGGTATTAGGTTAGTTTCCTATGCTCGACTATGAAAAAGTAAAAAAGAAAATAAATGACTGTTGACCCGCAATGACTCAACGATATCCTCTTAATCAAGCCTGGCTTCACTGGATTGCTGCCAACAGCATGTCAAATTGATACAAACCCAACTACACACTTTCCTACCTTCCCTGGGAAAGAAAAAAATAGCAGCATTTTTAGTCGCTTGGTACGTGCCAGTTTTCTTTTGTGACTACACATGGTAATAAGCATTTGAATGCTAAAGATGAATCAAAGTTAACATAGCCCATGGGATGCCGTACATATATTATATAATGGGTGGCAGCCTTTTGGGGTATTTGTGCCTATTGCGTCTCCTGTTGTGGTACTGAGGGAAACACATGTTTTTGCAGCAGTTCCTTAGGGTCCGTATTAGAGTAGTTCTCTTGTTCTTTGCGGTATCGTTCCCGATTCATTTGTTCCGTTTTCTTTCTTTGAACCCTACTCTCGAACATGATTTTTGCTAGTTCATACTTGCGGTTTTTTCCTTGCAATTCTGTAACCTCGTCAAGAAGTTTCCTATACATTGCCTGGGTTTCCAGTAAGGTGTCTGCGTCCTCCTTTACCTCTAGAGGGACATCAGCAGGCTCAGCTGGAGCAGGCTCTGTACTTTCTGAACCGTCTTTCTTTTCCTTATCCTTTTTGGTGAAGATTTTAGTTACCCAACCATCCCAGGACCCTAATCGGCTTTGGGCAGACATTAAGGTATCCATTTTCCTCTTGACCACTTTCAATTGAGCCACAGCATCGTTATACTCTTTACTGTAGATGGGGATAGCAAACTGAGGGTTATCTTGTAGATGTATATCGCACGTGTATAGCCAGTCTGGACCAGATGCGTTATAAAGAACGGTTGTAGATGGTTTACTGCAAATTGCGCATGGTTGCATGTCCTTTAGGGCAACTTTTCTAGAAACATATTCGTTTATCATTGTTTCTACGCTGTCTTATGGACACTTCCGTCGGTTGGTGCCTGGTTTGTCTCCATTATATCGCTCATTTTCGTCATATTAACTAAGTTGTATCGTAAGCTTGAAAAAGGAAATTTTTTCTGAATTAAAAAACTAAGTGATCATATAACTTACGATGCCAAGCCAATTCAGTTATACTGATGTTTTGAGAAATCAAGAATCGTTTTTGTTGGATTATGTATTTGTGCACTCTCAACTTATTTTGGGTGCAGCCTTTAAATAATGAATCTATAAAGTTCCCGACAATATAGGAAAATGAACTATCTATATCTACAGTCTCCTCTGTGCCCTATCCCAAGCAGAACGAGTTTTCTTGGCACCACGTCTTGAAGTACTGTCTTCTAGCTTCCTCTTTGAACTGAAGATACCAAAATCTTCACCACCAATAACATTCACTCTTGCGCTTCTTTCTCTTTGTTTCTGTTTCCTCTTATCGTTCTTGTTTGTGACATTCACTCTTGTGAAATTATCTTCCTCAAACGAGGTGACCTTACGTTCCTTTTCTGTATCTCTGGAAGATTTAATACCACCCCGTCCGTGATTTACAATGTCAGCACCAATAGACGTGCTCCAATCTGGTTGGTCGGATGATTCTCTGATATATTCTTCCATGGCTTGCATACGCGATTTATTGCTACGATCCTTATGTTCTCTGGCATTGAATTTGTCTTCAAAATGTGTTTGTTGTGGTGGTAAAACGGCGGTAATCTTTGGTGGTCTATATACACCCGATTCGTTCTCGCCATCTTCTTCCCCATTTTCTTCCTTCGATGCTTCTTCAGCAGTAGCTCTGTGTGAAGATTTTTTTGTCCGTGTTGATAATGCCCGCAGGTATTTGGTCTGTATGCCATCTCTTCATCACTTGAGTCTTCATCTTCACTATCTGCTCCATCGCCGTGGCTTACCAAAGAAGATCTTTCCAGCGCACGTTTCTCTGCGTCCTTATATTCCTTCTCCATCTTTGTGTATGCTCTAGTTAGCTTGTCCAATTGATAAGACAGCTTCTTTTCCAGCGGTTTGACACCACGTTCCAACACTACACGGTGTTGGACAGAACGTTCACGTGCATCCATTGCAGTGGGATTCTTACATTTTTCGTCTAGTCTGTCGCCTATGAGCATCATCAACGAATTTATATACCCCAGCATGCTCCCGTTCTTTAAAGATAGTAGCGATACTTTCTCAGTAGGCTTATTAGCGCCGGAAAATAGATGTTCATGCATTTTGTTATTTTCGGAAACCTCATCGCTATCAGGAATTACTATATAGATCTGAGAGTTTCTCCAATGATTCTGATGTGGCAGCAAGTGAACCATTTATTTCCTTTAGTAGTGTGTTAAGTTCAGACATTTTCGACCTCGCGTTCAAGTCGATTCTCCTTGCTTCCTTCACCTCTTTAGCCATTCAATAAGTATAGCTCATCGATTTATTTTCTTTTAGTCTTACGAGAAAGTCGTAAAAAATTTTATGTCGCTGGCAACGGTGTCAGGATTAGCCTGGTGAAAAATTTTCCAAAAGGCGATGAGATGCGCTTTTAAAACTTTTAAATAGGCTAAATAGTGGATTAAAACAGGAGTCCTTTACCCAATATTTGTTATCTCTCTCACTAGCTAAGTGAAGTAACTACACAAGACATTTGATACTGTAAACCAGAGCAATGCCTCAAAACGATTATATTGAACGTCATATTAAGCAACATGGTAAAAGATTAGACCATGACGAAAGGAAACGTAAGAGAGAGGCGAGAGAGTCCCATAAGATCTCTGTACGTGCTCAGAATTTGACTGGTTGGAAGGGTAAACAATTTGCCAAGAAGAGATATGCCGAAAAGGTATCAATGAGAAAGAAGATCAAGGCACACGAACAATCTAAGGTTAAAGGTTCATCTAAACCATTGGACACCGATGGTGACGCTTTGCCCACATATTTGTTGGACAGAGAACAAACCAATACAGCCAAAGCTATTTCTTCATCGATTAAACAGAAGAGACTGGAAAAGGCTGACAAGTTCTCAGTACCACTACCAAAAGTTCGTGGTATTAGTGAAGAAGAAATGTTTAAAGTCATTAAAACAGGTAAATCTAGATCCAAGTCATGGAAGAGAATGATAACAAAACATACTTTTGTTGGTGAAGGATTCACCAGAAGACCAGTAAAAATGGAAAGAATTATTAGGCCAAGTGCATTGAGACAAAGAAAGGCAAATGTGACTCATCCAGAATTGGCCGTTACTGTCTTCTTACCAATTCTAGCTGTAAAGAAAAATCCCCAATCTCCAATGTACACTCAATTGGGTGTTTTAACCAAGGGTACCATTATCGAAGTCAACGTTTCAGAACTGGGGATGGTTACCGCCGGTGGTAAAGTTGTCTGGGGTAAGTATGCCCAAATTACAAATGAACCAGATAGAGACGGTTGTGTCAATGCGGTTTTGCTTGTATGAACAAAAGGCGTTTTGTTTCTTTTTTTTCTATTCCAGTGGTTCGAATTAGGTTTACTTTTAATTTAATAATGTAAGATACATCTACAAGCACATAAGAACAGGTGTATACATCCATATATGTCGGGTTCCAATTTTGGTTTTTCTTTTTACTTCTCGTTATTCTCTGTACAATAATAAATCAAATATACTATCTACTTTTCCTTTTATATAACAAATGTGTGATTACACCACACTACGGGATTTTGGGAGGCCAAAGAACTAACAATGATGTACAATACTATTTAAAGTGCTAGTTCATTGAAGGCGATACTATTTGTGATAATATTCCATAGCTCGATTTTATCGCTCAAGAGACGGATGATCTGAAAAAGAGTACGAAATATTTATAAAAAGCAGGTACAATATATGTATATAGGATAAAAAAACACATTAAAATAAATCTAAAAGTGTATATAAAAAAATAAGAGGCGTAAGGCAATGTAAAGGTATTGGTATCATACATTTTTTTGATAAAAAAACCTCGCAGGACGAGTTTAGAAGGAAATTTGGGAGATCATCAAAATTAGCATTACCCATTTTCTTTGAGTTTTCTTGTTACTGTTTTCATTTATGTAAAAAAATACAACAATGGTTAACAATTCTATGAGTGCGGAAAAGGATCTTTTTTGACATTATTGGTTCAATATAAAACAAGATGATTACCACAGAGAAAGAAGTAGAAGAAAACAGAAGCCAAAAGTGAAAAAAGGGGAAAAAATATTGGTGTAGAGACGATCATTCTTGACCGAAACCTATAGTTTCCTCCACAGCCAATGTTAATTTCTGTTTCATGCTGTCGTAATCGACATATTGTGGTAAATCAACTCTGTTGAAACATGTATGAGACTTTGGCAGCTGTTGTACTTCACCTGCCTTTTCAATGGTAAATCTCCTTGGACCATCGGAACCTTGTAGATCCTTGAACCCATTAACAGGTATACGAGAAGTACCAGTAGTGAATTGCAATAAACGTGCCCTTTGTTCATTATCCCATTCACTGACACATTTCCAAAACCATTGAATAACTTCATCTGACTCTTGATAACCACGATAATCTGTATGCTTTTTCCAATCTTCGATATCAATTTCTGCGATACCACCAATCAACAATTCTAGTTCACGTTCGTCAAACACGGTCACTAAGTCTTCGGGGATTAGTTCGTTGAAACCATCCATAAATGCCTTAAATTGTTCCTGTACTCTATCAACGATTCTCCACTGTGTATACAATTCAACATACTCTTTCTTGTTGCCATCAGTAACTTCGATATTTCTTCCGTCTGGTTTCAAGTCCACTGTTACGACTTCACCAAACCTTTCATCGTCGGCACTAAATGTGAGGTCCAAGACACCGTCTATACTATTTTCAAGCATCCAGTTTAATGAATTATACACCTCAGCGTCAACACCCTCCATATCTTGCAATACAACTTTTTGCGTAGCATCATTTTATATAATGCACCAACAAAGAATGCATCCAAAAATCTTCTATGGAAAACACCTAGACCAACAACTCTACCAATGAACTTGAAGTAGTTCAAATGTTCCGGGTTAATACCACTATTGGGGTTGATTTGAATGGTGTAGTTATCATAAGCAGAATATTCGAATAAACAGTAAAATGGATTAAACATTTCGTGTGATAGTAAGAAGAAAAATTCTCTGGAAACACCACCGTAATCTAAACCTTCCTCACCATCGAATTTAATCATTAATCTTTTCTTTAAATCCTCTGGTGTTTGCCTCATGATTTCTTGATAGGCATCTTCGAAAATGTTCTTTCTACGTACTTTGATATGGCATTGTCCAGGCAATATTCTAAGAGCAGGTTGAGATCTGAAGTATATAACCTTACGTCTGAAATCACGCTTATACTGAGGAACATTTTGGTCTAATGATGATGGTAATCTTGGGTCATCCCAAGTCGTTGTTTTTGTGTTATGATCAACGAAATATACACGGGCCGTATTCGTCAATCTCATTTCCCAGCCAGATGGTAAAGGACCCAATTGGGATACGGGTTGTTGTTGAATGGTAGTATTCGTTGGACCATAAGTACGTATATATTGCTGTCTTCTTGGATCTACCCAAGTAGTTGTCCTTGTGTTATGGTCGACAAAATAAGCTCTACCTTCTGGAGTAAACCGTTGTTCCCAACCTGAGGGTAGTTCACCTAAACCTGATGTGGTGCCACCTGTAGCGGCAAATGCTGCTGCTGCTGCACCGTTAACAGGGGGTATATTAGAGCTACCTCCAACTTGAACCGTTACAGAGGAATTGTCGGAGGATCCACCAGGTAAAGTTCTTCCTCTATGCTGCCTTCTCTCTAATTCGGTATTTGCATTTAATTGGTTACCACGTTCAGCTTCTGTTTGATCGAGTGTTGGACGCTTCCAAGTAGTTGTTCTTGTGTTGTGATCAACGTAATATGTACGACCAAAATTATCAGTCCTTCTTTCCCAACCAGGTGGTAAGCGACCATATTGATCTTCGAATGAGGAGTACTGTCTTGTGCCACTAGAAGCGGAACTGGCGGGACGGTTGTTTGTAGCAGCCGTATTAGTGGCAGCGGTTGTCCCACTCTGTAAAGTTGACTCCACTGCTTGAGCGGTACCCCCTCGAGGCATGAGAAGATGAATGATTACGGGTAGCAGACGAAGTATGGCCATTAGCTCGAGGAGTGGAACTTGTGCCTGTACTCGATGATGCAGCATGACCAGAGGCAGTTTGTGAATGTGAGTTTGAAGAAGGTTGTTTGGATAAAACGACAATCAATCTACCACTAACTGCCATTCCGTCATTAGATTTTTTCAAGTCACGAGTAATGGTTTCCTCACGAGGTCTGCCACTTGATGTAGCAGTATCTTCATCCAGATGGCCTAAGACGTCGCCCACGCGGACGTTAACGACACCAAGGAACCCTTGATCCTTCTTTTTGAATTTCTTCTGGTCAAACACTTGAACGGTCAAGATCGAATTTTCATTAATGTCATCGAATTTAAAAGGTTTCGTTCCAATAAGGATTTAGCGTTTTTTTTGCTGCAGAAGTAGATTTGGTTTGGTAACCATCAATGGTCAAAACAGCAAAGGGGTCCGGAGAACGGAACACATCCCTCTTATACAGTGACTCTGCGGCCACTAGCTTGACAGATATTGATGAAGGCATTTTTGTTTTCACCTCTATGTTTGTTTTGTTCTTTTCGATAATCTACCTATGCTGAACAAGCTAATGAAGAAAAGGGGAAAAAAGAAATAGGGGAAAATAATCTGATAATATATCAAACTGGAAACGCACTAACAGGTAATTCGTGGCTTATGAATGTGAAGGGCAGTATATCGGAAATTCCAACTAATTAGCACTTACACACAATAACAAGTAACAGTTTCCTGCTGATTTATTTTGCTGTGTACTCACTCTTTAAAATGAGAACCAAACAAGAAGAAACAGAATCTTGTCTCACTTGCAAAATATGCTTCACAAAGGATAGTATTAACAAACTCGTCCGAAAGCGTAGAAAGGAACTAAAAACACTTATTATCTTGAAATCGTTTAACTTAACAAAATAACCGACTCTTGGAGCTCTAACGAAGAAATAATGAGAAGCAGCCTCAAACGCAACGAAGTTCCTTTATCAATTAGCAGATACGATATTCGAATACCCTTGAAAATGGTGAACCGTCTCTTTAATTTGCCGAGACAGAAGCCCCCCATCCACGAGAAGAACTACAACCACCGTCAAGATCACTACAATTTGGCCTTTACTAAAAATTTCCGCTAAATTTTTTGTTTTTTCCCCCTTTCCCCAGAACGTCACTTTGTACGGCAGCGAGGTATGTGACCGAGACATGATCACGTGACTGTGCGGCAGAAGCGTGCCAGCAAAAAAACTTTTTTTTTCACTTCTCAAATGTAAACAAACCAGCAGTAAGCTTTCCAAAACAAATAAACATTAAAACGTAAACAATACAAACAGAAAATGCCTTGACCTCATTAATGGGTGCTGTATCTGGGTGAGTTACTTTGTTTATTTGTTATGGGGCAGTAATTGCTGGAAGAATGTTGGCTTGGCTGGTCAAGTGGGGAGGGCTTGGCTTGTAGCCATGACGATAAAGCTGGACAAGCGTTCTTGCAGTTTACGTAAACAGCTGTAGTATTCTTTGAAAATATATAAAAGACTGGAGGTATCCCCTGTGTGTTTTGGTTTTCTAGTTCTTTTCCTTGCCTGCCTTTCCATTTTTACCAAGGTTCTTCGAAATAACTAATAAAAAGCGGTAATAGAAACAGCACGTACTATTATCATTATTATGCAAGATACCAAGTACTACGAACCAACAAACATTTTTCGTCAACCAGCCATTAATATCAAAAAGCGGTCAGAGAAAAAGAAAAGTTTTACAGTCAATTACAACCTCATCCACATATAAAAAATCGTGGCAAAATAATACTTCAAAAATG
Source organism: Saccharomyces x bayanus (assembly GCA_019431265.1). Classification (NCBI taxonomy): domain Eukaryota; kingdom Fungi; phylum Ascomycota; class Saccharomycetes; order Saccharomycetales; family Saccharomycetaceae; genus Saccharomyces; species Saccharomyces x bayanus. Next base: position 415,538 of record CP080208.1, on the reverse strand, counting down.
AACTCACCCATTTTACGAAAGGCATCCGATAACTTCAATGACTTTTACACAACAAAAAAATTAAGATCTGATTACTGGAAATTATACGGTATTGATGAAGAGGAGCAGTTCATACCTTCAGATATCTCTATCGTGGACAACATAGTCCTAGTATCCACAATGAGCGATAAAGATAACTTGAAACTCTTCGAAATTTCCAGCGTTAAAAAACTAAAGGAGTTACAAACAATCAGTGTTCCTGGCACACCCATTACTTGTATTTGCTTATTACCTATGGCAGATTTTCTCACCTAGTGTTTTCCGTAACCCTCGGATAAATTCTAGCCATGATCAATTGATCTTGACGGGTCATCAAGACGGTGTGGTTAATTTGATATCTACTTCGATATATAAGGGTTGTGCGAAGATAATAAAAAGGTTTAACCATAATAAGTTCCTGAAGTCTACCGTGTCATCATCAACGCCGATTCTAGAGATATCACCAAAGACAGCACCGATTTTAAAGGTTTCGCCATGGAACAAAACTGGTTTTGTTTCCCTTTTAAATGATTCTTTATTCATATACGATTTGAAATCGAATACGAATTCAATGAAAACACCTATATTTTTGCAGTCATACCCAGGTATAAATTCCTTTGCTGTTAACGACTTTTACGATCCATTCTTATTGGCTTTGGTTGGTTCAAAGTTTGGCCCAAACGGTGTCTCGCTGCTCGATCTAAGGACAAACTTATACATTCCAGATATTTTTAGATAATAACACTGTGACTGGAACAAGTGAAGACCACTTGCAAAGGAAAAACACGAGTTTGGATTGTGTCTGGATAGATAATCATTACGTTGCGCAGGGTTTGAACGATAAAATTCAAATTTGGGATATTCAGTCTTGCGACAGCAAACCTGTTTGTGAACTGAATGCGAATAAAGGGTACGTTGAAAGAATAAAATTTGATAAAAAAGACAGGTTTGTTGTATAGCAGTGACGACCAGGGGTTTGTTATTTGCTGGGATTTGCAAAATTTACACAATATGAAATATGGGGAATTAATTCATGGGTTTAACTCAATTAACCTAGACGGGATAAACGAAACATTGTTAACCAAAGAAGTCTTTCAATGTGGTAATATTATTGTAAGCGGTGTGGATAATAAAAAAAATATGCTTAGAGAGCAATGAGATTTCGCTCAAGGGAACAGGGTGTGGTTTTTGTTCTTGGAGACGACGAATGAGGGAAGTTTAATAACTCTCGACAACTTCTGTGAACTGGGATTACATCAAATCTGTCAAGTGAAATACAACGTCAACACTGGTAAACCAATCGACATTGACGATACTGCAAATAACGAAATTTCTGATTCATCCGTTTTATTATGTTGTAATGAAAGCGATCAAAGTCTCACGGATAATTCAGACGATATGTTCTCAAATAATGGTAATTGGGATTGCTCTTCAGCAAATACTATTGGTGAAGGTAGATTGCACAGTGACCAAGAAGATGTTGTTCTTACGAAAAGGATATATTCCATGAATGACATGTATTTAAGCGGGTCTACTATTGACGCCACTGCTATATAATTTTTGAGTCCTTACATTTTACAGTCACTTGATCGTTGTTCATATTAATATGAGGAGGGTGAAGCCCATATAATCAAGAAAATTCACTCTTCACGGTTTCATGGAATATAAATCAACATCAAAATATATCTACGATTAACGAGATTTTTTTTATTGTTTGCCAGTTCTGAAACATTTTTATGTATAGTTTGGGTCTGTAGGATTTGGAAACAAGCTGCAGGGGCAAAATATAAACATTCAGTAAAAAGGACTTTCTGGTTCTTTTTAGTTCTGTAAATCTTACCTGATCATGAATTACATATTGTTAGGTATATTCTAGTGAAAAAAATGCAATAATATAGTACTTAAAGATAGATATAATATAATAATAATTTCGATGGAGGATTAAAAAATGTAGGTGGGAGTAGGTAGGTCAAAAGAATATACAGAAGTGAAAACCAATATGCTGACTTTTCTTTCTTGTCCCATTTTCTTCTTTTTGTTATTTTCTTCATCTTCTTTATATTCGATTATCTTAAAACGATAAATAAAAACCAATAAAGGGGAAACAGAAATACAATAAAAATACAATTTTAAAAAGTCATGAATTGGAAACAATGAAAAGGAAAACACAAAAAAGTTCAAGAAAGAGGAAAAAATGGGAGAAAGGAAAGATAAAGTTACCTTATTAACAGCAACAAAAGCAGCAGCAACAGTAGTTATAAAACCTAAAACAAAATGCCTCATTTTCGTTACTTGAATAAACATCGTTTTCTTGTTCGTAGTTTGTTGGCTTTGGTAATTGATATTCTTATTCGCGAAATTTGAATAGTGATTTGGTAAGTTATGCTCGTTAGTACTTCTTTTAGGATTGGGTTTTAAGCTTGAATATGTTACAAATGGTGAATTTTGGGGATGACTGATAGAGTCGTACGTTTGGCTTTGACTTTTCATTGGTCGTTGAAGATTTGAATGTGTTTCAGGAATATATTTACTATTGGGCTCATTTTTCTTCAAAAGTTGTTGTTTAATAAAACTTTGTGGGTTTGATGAAATTCTAGATTTCGAATTGTCCATGTTGTTATTGCTGTTTTGAGCTTGTTGCTTAGCTGTCGGCACTGGCGTAGTATTTCGGGTTTTTGAGTTCATATTAGTGTTATTTCTTGTCGTGTTACCATTAGCCCTTGGATTCGGATTGCCGTACCCATGCAAGTTAGCCCTTCTGTTGACTTTTATATTCCAGCCTTTGCCATTATTCAATTCCATCCAATCATAATGCCCATCATCCTCTAAATTGTTCAATCTCAAGGCGTCATCCATTAATGAGATTAAATAATCGTAATCGGGATCTTCCTCAAATTTTAAAGAACGTGCATATTTTAGATATGTGGCAAACTGATACGGAATAGCATTGTTTGATAAAAGATCATCGGGGTTCAATTTCTGTTTGGTCATACCAATTTTTTCGTATTTCAATTTGTTATTTGGTGCTTTCAGACCTTGCCATGGCAAAGACCCCCTTAAGAAGTAGAAAAAAACGTGACCGAGAGACTCTAAATCATCTCTACGCGACTGCTCTCTACCAAAATGAGTATTGATAGACATGTATCTGGCAGTACCACTCAATGATTTCCTTTCACGGTAGGGTATATGTTGTTTAGTTCTTGGATCTCTATATTGTTTTGCCATACCAAAATCTACCATATAAATTAAATTAGGATCATTATTGGAAGAAGAGGCGCATGACTTGGTGACCTTTCCCTTCAGTTGATAGTCTTTGGTATTGAGAAATTAAGAAATTATCGGGTTTAATATCGCGATAAATCAAATCATGCTCATGAATTGCTCTCACTCTATCAATCATCTGCTTGGCTACCATACAAGTCGTTTTGGCAGAAAACTTTCTCCCACACCATTCAAAAAGATCCTCCAACGAGGGCCCCAGTAAATCTATGATCAGAATGTTATGCATACCTTCTTGGCCGAAATAATAAGCATGAGGGATTCCGACACAGCCATTCAATATCCTGTAGGCTCTGAACTCGTCTCTCAATTGAGGAGCATCCGAGTGCCGTGGTTCGAATTTGATTGCGACGGGCTCGTTCGCCATTATTATGCTAGGAGTCTCTCTTGCTGCCAGTTTGGGATTGGCCAGAATGGAGTATATTCTCCCCCTCGAAAATCACCCCGAAAGAACCTTCACCAATCTTAGGACCTACAGCATAATGAATACCTACAATGTGTTGTGAGGAACGTTGGGACATCTTCCTCTTGCTTCTTTTTATACTTTTTCTTCAAATTGAGATATCACTTTTACCTAGTGGACCGCAACACTTATACCCTAAATAGCAAACAATTCTCGCGATATGGGATTTTCTTCCTAACTACAAACAGCAAATAATACCAGTACCAGTGTGCTGCAAATGCTGTCCTTTTGCTACTGTCCAAGCTACTCTTTCAACCCCCAATAAGAATGCCTAAAATTTTAATCTTACTATTGCTATTATCTATGACACAAAAGGAAAAATAGTAACGTCGTTTGATCACTCTTCACGACGCGACGATTTTTGAAAAAGCAACTTTTTTTTTGCATAAACAAGATCTAGCTGGTGTATTACATTAGGAGATCAAGGTGATATTGAGGATAATAGGTAGACTTTTGTTAGACCGGTGCTTTGAATATATTGAAACGAGTTAGCGTACATATTAACAGCAATGAGTAGCGATGAAGGAGAATCCTTCGCCACAGAGCAAACCACTCAACAAGTTTTCCAGAAACTAGGTAACAACATGGAAAATCGAGTTTGCTTTGATTGTGGGAACAAGAATCCCACCTGGACATCAGTCCCCTTTGGTGTAATGCTGTGTATCCAATGCTCTGCCGTGCATAGAAACATGGGTGTTCATATAACTTTTGTAAAGTCTTCTACGTTGGACAAATGGACAATTAATAATCTGAGAAGATTCAAGCTAGGTGGGAACCATAAGGCTCGTGACTTTTTCTTTTAAAGAACAACGGGAAACAGCTATTGAACACTGCAAATATTGACGCCAAGACAAAATACACGAGCCCTGTGGCCAAAAAAATATAAGCTGCACCTGGACAAAAAGGTCCAAAAGGATATGGAATTGTACCCATCGGCTTTGGTCTTGAATGGCCAAGACGATACGGATTCTCCATTGGACACCGATTCCGATGCCTCTAGATCGAATTCTAAAGAAAACAGCGTTGATGACTTTTTTCTCCAATTGGCAAAAACCAAACTCAAATTCCAATTCTAGTTCTAAGATTAATGTAAGTTCAGGTTCACTAGCCTCCAATAATACCCCAAAGACTACAGCGACCAAGGCAAGAAGCTCAATCTTAACAGCAAGCAGAAAAAAGCCGGTATTGAACTCTTCGGACAAAAAAAAACACTCGATTTTATTATCAGCAAGAAAGCCCACAAGACTAACTGCTAAGAAAGTGGACAAATCGCAAGCTGATGATTTGTTCGACCAGTTCGAAAAAGACGCTCAACAAGAAAAGGATGATGAATTCACCAATACATCTTCTAACGCCAAGGTTAGACAAAATGATTACGATTCCCAATTCATCAATAGCGGCAGCAAAAGCAACAATAATGACAGTATAGATGATATGAATACACAGCCTGATGAATTTAGTGACTTCTTGAATGACGCTCCAAGCAACTCTGATACAAATAGAAACCAGCATCAAGATACTCTAACACCGAAGTTTGCTAAATTAGGATTTGGTATGACCATGAATGACGCTAACGATTTAGCCAAACAGCAAAAGGAATCTCAAAAAGTAGCCCAGGGTCCAAGATATACAGGAAGAATTGCTGAAAGATACGGCACACAAAAGGCTATATCTTCCGATCAGCTTTTTGGTCGTGGTTCATTTGATGAGGTGGTCAACAAGGAAGCACATGATAAGTTAAAGACGTTTGATAATGCCACATCGATCTCATCATCCTCGTATTTTGGCGAAGAAGTAGACGAATATGGTAACCCGATCAATGGTGATGTGGGCGGCATGGGATCCAGTTCATTCGATGGTCGCAATACCAACGGTAATGGATTCATTGATTTCAATGCTACTACAGATGATGAATTACAAATGTTAAAAGACGTTGTTGAACAAGGTGCGGAAAAATTAGGTAGTTATCTGAGAGACTACTTAAGAAAGTGAGTCAACATCCCTCTTTACTTGAAACAACTTTTTTTTTCACTTTATTATTGTTATTATTTTTCAGTTTTATATCGTAATGAATATCTGTTCGGTACATAGAAACGGTTTTTGTGCACAACATCTACATATAGCAATTGCCTCGCCCCCCCTCTGTATCTTAGTTTGATGTCTTAAAAAGCCAAAACCTTCTTGAGCATCTGGAGTGTTGGTTTTGTTGACATTATGCACACATTGCCGCATCGCAGTGGGCAAGTCGCATTTAGAATATATGCCATCATTCGTTAGATGAACTCGAGTCGAAACCATCAATTACAGCAAAGGGGCCGTGGTCCACGTTTTGTAACGTTTCCTTACTTTGCACCTGTTAAGGTTCTAGAGTCGTAAAAAACCAGTATATTGAGTTCATGTTAACACGTTCAGCGCTCATGATTTACTGCAAGTCAAGACGATTAGACAGACACATACAGTTTTATAAACCAATTTGGTCTCCACCCCTCATGAGATCTTTCTTAGTGTGCATTAACAGGCCCCCTCCTCATATCTGCTGGACCCCACCCACATGTTTGCGATTAATGAAGAAGACTAAGCGCAGATGGCACCTGTCAGTCTAAAGATACGAAAAAGCATTCAGAAACGGCATAGAATTTAACTTAGGATAGTAATATAATTGTCAATTATTTTCGTACACAAAAAAATAATATTATATAAAAATTAAAAAGGTATGGTTTGGTCCCTTTACACTGGTAGATTGTAATACAATTGGGAAAGGAAACAATAAAAGGAGCTTGTAAGAAACAGAAAAAAACAACAAAAGAGACGAAAAGGAAGAAAAGGGCAAAAAGCATACAAATATATTTAGAATATAGCTATATCCTTAATTTTCTACCTTGTTATTTGTAGAACCAACCCAAAACCAAGATAAGAAGCGCAACCAATATGAATAGACCCATGCTGGAGGATTCGTTTTCTGCAGGCAGGGTTGCAGGTTCCTTTATTTGGCTCTTTGGAGTTGGAGCGCTGTTAGAGGCGTGCTTCTCATTTTCTTGGGAAACAGTTTCCTGGATGGCAGGTGGAACTTCTTCTTTCTTTATTTGAACAGGTGGCTCGGTTTCCAGTTCAACAGGGCTTTCTTTTTCGTCTACCATTGAAAAATCTTCCCTTGGCGCACTTTCTTGGGCCACGGGCTCAACGACATCCTTGCTATCCTGTGTATTTTGGTTCGATGGTTGACGTACGTCTGGACTTATCAAGTATTTAACTTTTATTTTTTTGGAGATGGCCTGTTGTTTGAATTCAGCCTCCAAGTCAGACCAAACGTCTGCCACAGCCTTTCCATTGAGGTCGTAAGGGAGAAGGCAACGTAATAACCAGAAACTTGTCACGACACTTGAAGTCCGCGGCAGGCTCTTCAGTCAGACCCAGGAAGATGACCTGGACCTGGATCGTCTCGCCAGGGGGCCACGACCGCCGCGTTAGGTCTTACGCAGTAGAACTTGGGAGCTGTGGTCTTGACCTTGAATGCAACGGTCTGGTCTGAGTTGTTGGAAATACTAGCGTATTCCGTCGATTGCTCCGTCAATGGAGACTTGTACACCAACACATCGGGGGAGATTTCAACAGCTGACATATTTAGTTCGTGGAAATTGCAGAATACCCTTTTACCTAGACTACTAACACACCCTATGCGTCAAAACACACCACACATTACACAATGCACTTTCTGCTAAAAATCCCGATCGACTATTCACCTTGGGAAAACAACAAGCGAAAAAAAAAAGTGAGGGCGAGAAGGCAGATCACCACGCACGTTTAAGGGATCTGAGAGCTTATCTTTAGCGACTACAAGTATAAACAGCGTTAAATTACGTGCCAGACAGCGTAGACAGACTAGAATCAGGAGACAACGAGCATTATGGTGACTAGTATTAGATCTGGCGTATTGACGCTGTTGCACACGGCGTGTGGTGCTGGAATTTTGGCCATGCCGTATGCCTTCAAGCCGTTTGGGCTAGTGCCCGGAGTGGTGATGATTGTGATTTGTGGGGTGTGTGCCATGCAGAGTCTGTTCATACAAGCCCGTGTAGCCAGGTACGTAGCGCCTGGGAAGGCTTCCTTTAGTGCGTTGACTCGGCTGATCAACCCAAGCTTGAGCATTGTGTTTGATCTGGCAATCGCGGTCAAATGTTTTGGGGTTGGGGTTTCGTACATGATTGTGGTTGGGGACTTGATGCCCGCAGATCATGTCCACGTGGACCGGGAATGCGTGGCTGCTGAGTAGGAACGTGCAAATATCGCTGATCATGCTTTTCTTCGTGGCTCCGCTGTCGTTTTTGAAGAAATTGAACTCGCTGAGGTACGCCTCGATGGTGGCCATCTCCTCTGTTGCGTACCTGTGTGTCTTGGTGCTGGTGCACTATGTGGCTCCCTCGAACGAGATCTTAAAGTTGAAAGGCCGGGTCTCGTACTTCTTCCCACGTCAATCGCACGACTTGAACATGCTGAACACTCTACCCATTTTCGTCTTCGCCTACACATGCCACCACAACATGTTCTCGATAATCAATGAGCAGAAGTCGGTCCGGTTCGAGCATGTGATGAAGATCCCGCTTATTTCTATCTCTTTGGCCCTCGCCTTGTATATCGCCATCGGTTGCGCTGGCTATCTAACGTTTGGCGACAACATCATCGGAAACATCATCATGCTTTACCCACAAAGTGTCTCGAGTACCGTTGGCAGAATAGCGATCGTGCTGCTTGTGATGCTGGCCTTCCCGCTACAGTGCCACCCAGCGAGAGCCTCCATCCACCAGATTTTACAATACTTTACAGAGGAGAATGCTACTACAAGTACTACATCGGTGGCTGGCCCCACTGGTCTCGCTGGCCCCAACGAAAGCTCCCCGTTGATCCTTAACAATAGCCTGGACATCAACGAGGTCATCGAAGAAGAGCCGATTTACCAACCCAAGGACACTCCCTTGAGGGGCAAGAGCTTTATCATCATAACGTGTGGTATCCTGGTTGCGTCGTACTGCGTCGCAATCTCAGTATCATCGTTGGCCCATGTGCTAGCCATCGTGGGTGCCACTGGTTCCACCTCTATCTCATTTTATTTTGCCGGGGCTATTTTTGGCTACAAGCTAATAGGAACAGAGCACAAGGCGGATATGCCCCCTCCCAACGAGACTTTTCAAGTATTCCGGTCTTGCCCTCTTTATTTTGGGGCTACTAATCATGGTTACCTGCCTGACGGCAGCTCTTAAACCAAACTAGAGCAAAGCAAAACTATATCCACTTATTTATCGCACTCCGCCCCCTCTCCCCACTTTATACGTACATAGACCCTTGAACCTACATACCCGCGTAACATCCTATTAATATAACCCCCAACCGCACCTACGTTAATCTAGAATTCCCAATCGCGTTTTACATTCCCCAACGCGTCTATTTTATTTACACAACCAAACTTACTGGTTTCGGAGTCGGGCCTTTTGCTCTATACGTAGTAGAAAAATTTCAGCGATTGCTGCTATATGCAAAGAACATAGTAGTTCTAGCAGAATCATTGAGCCCCGTTTTCTCTGAGGTGCCACTGTCTATTACACCAGCTCTACTCAACTAGCAAAACTGTCATAGGGAAACACGCTTTTACTATAGCTAGCTTACTAGTTTAGAAACTGCGTTTGAAAATTATAGATCAACGCCATTTCAGAAAGCACCTAAAGCACGTTCCTGAGAAGCATGTCGGTGTCATCCAAAGACAAGACCCCCTCCTCGCAAGGCCACACGTATGGCCACTGACCATTCCTTCAATATGAAGAACTTCTATGCTGATCCGTTCGCTATATCTTCAATATCGTTGGCCCTCGTCTCATGGGTCATCGCCATTGCGGGTTCCATCTCTTCTGCATCCACTAAAGAGTCCTTCCCACGTTTCACTTGGTGGGGGATAGTCTATCAGTTTCTGGTCATTTGCTCGCTGATCCTGTTCTATTGTTTTGATTTAGTCGATCATTACAGGATTTTCCTCACCACGTCTATCGCGGTGGCATTCGTATATAATACAAACAGCGCAACAAACCTGGTGTATGCAGATGGATCCAAGAAGGCTGCAGCTTCTGCCGGTATCATCTTACTATCAATCATAAACTTGATCTGGATTTTGTACTATGGTGGCGACAATGCTTCTCCAACTAACAGATGGATTGATTCGTTTTCCATCAAAGGTATCAGACCTTCTCCCATTGGAGAATTCGCTTCCACAGAGCTCGTCGTAGAGGTAATAGAATCACAACACCTTACCAAAATAATGTATATAATGATGCTGCCCGAGATTCAGGTTACGCGACACACTTTGATGGATATCCACAACAGCAACCATCACACTCACACTACGTATCGTCTACAGCATTAGCTGGCTTTGAGAATACCCAGCCCAATACATCGGATGCCGTGAATGATCATTTAAACACTTTACAACAACGCATCAACAGTACTAGTAACGCCAAAGATGCTAACGACGACAACAACAATCAAACTGCAAATACTAATGCCGGTCACACGTTTGATACAGACTTCTCTAACGGTAACACAGGAAACTACAATGGGTGACACTTTGGGGCTGTATAGCGACATAGGCGATGACAACTTTGTATACAAGGCAAAGGCGTTGTATCCGTACGACGCAGATGGCGATGATGCTTACGAAATTTCATTTGAACAAAATGAAATTCTACAAGTCTCTGACATTGAAGGTAGGTGGTGGAAGGCAAGAAGAGCAAATGGTGAAACAGGAATTATTCCAAGTAATTATGTTCAGTTAATTGATAGCCCCGAAGAAATGCATCGTTGATTGACTAGTCTGTATCACTGCAACGTAACTCTCACAATCCAAAAATAAAATAAATAATGAACGGAACGTCTTTGCCGATACAAACGTCTAACTAATGATGTTTTTAGAATATCTTGTTTTTGTAATTATAGGAAAATCCATTTTATACTACGTTTACTAAAACCTTCAGATAAAGAACTATTACCGAGTTGTAGCATTCTCCAACAATGTCAACATACATGCACTCTCATGTCAAATGACTTGAGTTGTATTGCTTATTAATATTTTAAAAGGTTACATAATGATTTAAAAGAATTTTTTTCGAAATTTTATTTAAACAACAACACCGGAGTTTGAAGCAACTCTTGGCCACAAATCGGCACATTCCTTACCGACTGGACCGGTGATGGCAGAACCCTTCATTTCACCCTTTGGGTTGGCGATGACACCGGCATTGTCTTCGAAGTACAAAAAGACACCGTCTCTTCTTCTCCAAGACTTAGCTTGACGGACAACAATAGCTGGCATAACCTTCTTTCTCAATTCTGGCTTACCTTTCTTAACAGTGGCCATAACCATGTCACCTAAAGAGGCGGCTGGCAATCTGTTTAATCTAGAACCAGAACCTTTGACAGCAATGACGTACAAGTTTCTAGCACCACTGTTGTCAGCACAGTTCATGATGGCACCGACTGGTAGACCTAACTATTTGATAAAAAGAACATAAGGAACACATAAAAGTGACCAAACAGTTGATTTGTTAGTAAATTGATCTCTTGTTAATAGACATTTGAGACAATGAGCTCCATGACACATATATTTCTTTGGACAAAAAGTTCGTGATGGAATGTTTTCGGCGTTTCTGGATCACTAGTAAGTTTTTAAAACAAAAGACTGATATCGTCTTTCCTCTATCAACCCAAAAGAGTTTCATTTGGACGCTTGATTGGTCTTGAATGATCCGATCTGCTTATTCTCTCATCAGGCGCGCTCATTACAAGCTTACTTGCAATATCTTTCCACATCTCCCGTTTCAAACTATCCACTACATTCACGCTTTTAGTTATTTTCGTTTCAGAAACTAAATACCCCAGTCACGATATCCTGTCTTAGAAATATTTTCCTTAATCCATGGTTGGTCATATCTCGTCTAATAATAATGATATATCCTCTCATTTGGATTTTAACATACAGAAATTCTGAATTTTGTACCTTGAGCACCGTTACCTGACATTTTTGCTGTATTATTATCGTGATTTCTCGATTTGCTTGTGAAATAGCAGTAAAAATCCACTTGTTCAATATTTCGAATCTAATATACTTCTTGATTATAACTCTCTTTCCGACTGAAAAGAAACTATGATTTCTTCCGGTAGAACTGAAAGGACGACGAGCCTGGCCGGTGCATGTTGGCACAAGCCCCTCTGCCTAGAAAGGAGACTGCCCGTCACATTCCCACTTACCTTACCAAGGATGCCAATGGAATTGACTAGCCGGCGGCAGAGGGAGAAGAAGCGTGTTGAGACTCGGCAGGCTGAATGCAGAAGAGGTAATTCAACCTTCCTCCACTCGGAAAAAAATCTTTTGAAAATAAGAGCAGCAGATATAAAAAAGGTATGGGTGTAAAAGGAAACGTTCGGGTGCAATAACAGGGCAAAAAAACGACCCTTAATTCTCGTCCATTCAGTAATAGAATGTTTCACAGGTGAAAAGAAATAATTTATTGCATCATAATGTTAGAAAGCACAAGTTATGTATTTGCCTTTTCAGATTTTTTGTTCACCTCCCTTTTCTTGTAAGACTAAGAATAATTAGGGAATTAATCAACAAGGAAATAGAACAACCATTTGTATGACAAGTGGGCCTGATAACCAAGGTTCAGAAGATGAAAACCTACGAATCAAGAGGGCGAGAATAGAACCGATAGAGCATAACGGTGATGAGGATGAGAGCTGCTTATCAAGCATAGATAATGGGGTAACAGAAAACCATGAAGAAGACTCAGAAGCAGCAGTTGAAGTTGTCGGAGAAAGATTTTTCGATAATGCTTCCGAGGACGATGACACATCTCTGTTCAGGGCACTCGAAGAAGGCTCTGGTAACAGTACTGCAAGCGCCACTCCGAACATTACCACCAGGAATGATGGGAGAACAGCAGATAACGGGGGATCGGATGCGAACGGCAATAATGCTGCCACAACACACGATGGGGAGGCCCATACAGTAGAAGTCCCTTCACAAACAGCAGACCCTTCAAGCGCTTCTCTCATCTCTCAAGAAATACCACCATTAATAGAATCTGCTACAAATATCAAGGGACGAACTGTCGACTTGACTGCAGAAGCCATAGACTTAGACGCCGAAGAGCAGCAAGTGTTGGAAATATCAGATAAGGATTTTCAAGACGAGAAACAAAACGCCTCCCAAAGAATATGGTGCGGCCAAGGACTATCGGTGCCCGATTTGCTTCGATCCGCCAGAGACTGCCCTCATGACCTTATGTGGCCATGTGTTTTGTTGTTCATGCCTTTTTCAAATGGTTAACAGTTCCAGAACCTGCAGGCAGTTCGGCCACTGTGCACTTTGCAGAAGTAAAGTGTATTTGAAAGACGTAAGGATGATAATACTAAGGAAAAAAACAAGTCAAGAAGAAAGGCGAAAAGCTAGCTGCATATCAGTCTATCTTTTCTCTATTTACATATATCGCATGCATATTCCCACAACAAATAGTGTATCGGAGCAGCTGGCTTCTCACCAGCAGACATGATTTCTTCATTGGCGTTCTCCCAATTTCTCGTTTGCTCTTTGGCCTCCCATTGTTTTTTCTGCAAGCAAGGAAATTAGTTAGTCCAAAAGTCCGAAAAAAATGAATCATCTACACAAAAATGGCTGGAGATGAAAAAAAGGGAATTGAAAAGAAAATGTTGATCGTCACAATCAGTTGTCAATTTACAAAATGATTAGCGATATTTTCTTCCCGTTTATTGCTGTATAGCGGCTACATAACTGAAGGGAAGAAAGTTGGAGCAAGTCACATAACCAGAATTAAACGTATCATATAAAAAAAAGGAAAGCCATTTAAGATCTTCAAAACACATATAACTAAAAAGTCAGGATTATCTCTCTATTCCTGTGGCTAATTTTTTGTTTCGGGTTGTACACTATTCCGAGCTTGCTTATGGTTGTTTCATATTTATGGCAATCATACTCTTCCTCCAATTTCCAGTGGATTTACCCATTGCATACCGGTAACTGCCTTCAAAATGCAAAGTCTCCCTTCACCGCGGAACTATTGCACAAGAGGAAAAGCGATGATATCCAGGATATCCAAAATAGCAGAATGATTGAGTTGCTACTGCAGGGCGCATATGATACGAAGAGACAGCAAACATATATACAGGGATACATTCCGGGCAGGAAGAAAAAAAGACCCACATCAAGAAATTCCTAAAGAAACAGAAAAAATCAAGGAAACCAGTCACGTTAGAACAAGGCTGCTTGTCCGGGCCCCGTAACTCTACGTTTCGGCAATTTTGCAGGAATTAGAGATTTGAGAGGTGCGAGATGTCCGCTCCACGGCATAAAACATGGCGTTCACCCCAAACCTGGAGAGAGATGTGCGTGTCAACAAGCCACTCTCTTCCCAAGCCCACTGACCAAACTCAGTCATGACCAGTCAGTTGCACTCGATTGGCTTGGGTCCTCTTCACGCTTTCTCGACAGTATTGCCGATGAGTTTTTCATCCCTTGTATTTTTGAGAGCAATAGGGACGGCTTCAAAAAGAAAGGTCGGTGTAGTAACTGAATAAGAACTCAATACTTTTATAAATGTATAAGCTCTCACCACAACGTCAATCCACACAATAACTAAAATATCCCTTTTTAAAGATATAGCTCTTTTTCCAGTCACGTGGTTCTTTTCCTCATCGCTTGCTCCCAGATCGATGCGGTATGAAAAGGGAAGGAGGAGTAGTGGTTCGATTTTAAAAGAAAAACTAGAACTTATCACAGCCGCTATTCAAAAACTTGGATTGTATCAGAACAAGTTTACCAAACAGAAAGCGACGTGTCCTGTTCGTAAGCGTTAAGAATAAGCCGGCTATTAATATTTAGTGCTATCTCATCTCACGATAAGCGAACAGTTTGGCCCAAGGAACTCTTCTAATATTTAAAAGAGGACAGATATTACTAGTGCTGTTTTGTTGTTTCATATTTTCGTAACTTATTTCTCTCTAGTATCTCTTTTTGAACTATTAGAAGTACCATTAAACACTTCTTTACCATTGAATTTTTTTATTGTGGTTACAGATTCACTGAAGTACATTTAGTTATTTTGCAGCAAACTTTAGGCATTCCAGATGAGCAGTGAAAGAGAAACACCTGCTCTCTCACAGCTCAATACGGCTGTTGGTGGGGACAAAGATGCGTCCCAAACTCTGTCACCGGAGAATGATAGTAAAGGGGAGTATAAGCGGGCGTGAGGGTGGCAACTTCCCCACATACATTGCCATCAACGAGTATTTTAAGCGAATGGAAGATGAACTAGATATGAAACCTGGTGACAAAATTAAAGTAATAACTGACGATGAAAAATATACAAAGATGGCTGGTATTTTGGACGTAATCTGAGAACCAACGAAGAAGGGTTTATATCCAGTAGTATTCACCCAAAAGATAACGGTGGATAGGACCCCAACGCTAATGAGAGCCAAGTCTACCAAGAGAGTTTATAGCCCCTTGGCACACGAAGATCCTCTCCTCTCTAGCACGTTTATCAATGAGAACGACTCCACCAGTGAATTGCCCACTCCACAACCAATTGAAACTGCTGCCTCCATTTCAAGAAGTACTAATGGCAAACTTGACAGAAACCTGTCCTTGAAAAATACAATGAGTGATATAGATAAAGCCTTACGGGAGTTTAAAGAAGGCTCCGAGGGTGCTCCGGATCGCTCTATCGCTTCAAGCAGGGACGAAGCTCATAGCATAACTCATGAAACAATTTTATCTACGACCGATGGGCTGGACGTGATCGAAGCGAACAACAAGCCAACAACCAGCGGATCTACTAAGCCTTTAAGCAACAGTATGGGCACACAAGCTACTTTCATTAATGGCATCGACACTACCAAACTGAACCCTGTTGAAGCGGAAATGTGGACACCTGAAGAAATAACAGCATATTTTATCATGGAGGGATATGATGTCCAATCCGCCTCTAGGTTTCCAAAAACATAAGATATCAGGTAGAATTTTATTAGAACTAGAACTAGTCCATTTAAAAGAGCTAGATATAAATTCCTTTGGTACAAGATTTGAGATCTTCAAAGAAATTGAAAAAATCAAAGAGGCAATTAGGACAAATGGTCACTCATTTAACAGAGTTAGCAAGGCTACTAATAACACTAACAGTCACAACCAATTGATGCCTCCTGCGAATGTCGACCAGAGGGTATCCTACAGGGGCCATGTCAGAAAAAACTTCACAGTCGTTAGATGACCTTCCATCACAACAGAATTTTACTGCTACCCCTCAAGGGTAACAGAAATTCTTCAACAGGTAAACATAGACCGAAATCTTTAACTCTTGATACTCAAGAAGGCGATTCCAGTGCTACTCCAAAAATTCAGATTCCTCAAGTTGTAGAAGAAATTGCTAGTAATGAATATTTGTTTGTTTCCCCAAGAAGGGCACCCAAACCTCCATCTTATCCAAGCCCTGCACAACCTCCCAAGTCACCCCTCCTAAGCAATAGAAAAGGCCTCACCGTCTCCCACCCAATTACATTCATGGCAATCACCAAGTTCATCTTACTCGGACTCAAAAAAAAATTTGTATACCGACCAATCTTCATCGAACTCTAATTCAAATTCCCGTTTTGCACTTTCAAAAAACAACCAAGGGAACGGGAGGCCATTGTCTCCTATCCCTCCCCCCACTCTTAAAGCAATTTCAAATTCTGCAGACAAAACGAAAGACACAAATACAGTATCTGCAAATAGAAATTCCGTTCTTTATTCAGGATATGCTGTTGACTCTTTCAACAGAAAATCTTCTTATTCCAGTGGTGAAGGAAGAGCACTTTCAAGAAACGTTGGATACACTCGAAAGACCCACATCCAGCATATACGCCGATGGGTCTACAATCGCATCAATGAGTAATGCTAGGCCAATACAAGACAATGAAAAGAAGCAAAAACCGACGAGACATTCTTCCTTGTTATCTTCAAAAGTCCAAAGGTGATCCCAAAAGGAACTCTTCTTTAAAGAGAAGCAGTAGCGCATCAAGAACCAGTTCATTCAGAAAAAGCACTTTTATGCTAAGTCCCTTTTAGACAACAGTTCACTGAAAATGCGGCTCGTTCTTCACCCAAGTCCTGAAGAAAAATTCTATGGCTTCAACGCCACTAGATAAAAATAGTTCACCCAACCGATAACAAATCTTCCAAGAAGGACAAATCAAAAGCAAGATCTGTCAGCGCCAAAGACGCTATTCATGAGGATTTTACAGAAGTCGTAAAGGATGATAAAAATAAGAGGTCTGTTAGTGAGGCTGTCAAGGGTGAGAACCCTCAAGGGAAAAAGTTTGCGCCAAATGACTACGAGACCTTTGGCCAAAAGAAAAAACAAACATCGGCGTTTGTGGAAGGGCTAAGAAACATTGGCGTCAAAGAAGCAATGAAAAATGCAGACTTTTCAGGTTGGATGAGCAAGAAGGGAAGCGGTGCTATGAGTACTTGGAAGACGAGATTCTTCACACTGCATGGTACCAGATTATCCTATTTCAGTTCCACAACGGACACAAGAGAAAGGGGTCTTATTGACGTCACAGCGCACCGTGTTATACCCGCTAAGGAAGACGACAAACTGGTTTCATTATATGCTGCTAGTACAGGTAAAGGTCGATATTGTTTTAAACTACTACCTCCACAGCCAGGTTCGAAGAAAGGCTTAACATTTACGCAGCCTCGCACTCATTACTTCGCGGTGGAAAGTAAAGAGGAAATGAGGGGTTGGATGGCTGCATTGATCAAGACTACTATTGACATTGACACTTCAGTTCCAGTCATTAGTTCTTACACTACTCCAACGGTTTCCTTGAGCAAAGCACAAGAAATGCTAGCAGAAGCAAGAGAGGAGACCAAGATAAGAGAACAGCAAATTTTGGAAAACGAAGAAGACGAGGACCAATTGTTATGGGATCAACAACAGCAGCAACAACATCATCAAGATGGTAACCAAAGTCAAGCTGACCGTACAATTTCTGCTTCCACCCAACGGACTTCCGATGAAGACAATACCATATCTACTCCAAATCTGTCCTCCGCTACCAATACAACCATTGGCTCAAATGGGTTTTCTAGTCCTTTCTTACTGGCTTCTGGGATGTTATCTCCTGGACTGGCTCGCAACAACAGTATGCGGGGGCCAGATAAGAAGAATAAACTCGTAACGGAGGAGGACTACTTCGGGCAAAATTTTGAACACAAGGGTGGCAAAATATAGTTCCAAAGCCACTTGAGGAAGAAGAGTTTTGGGGCGTACTTGTTTGCGTTTGTCAACTTCAATTTGCTTTTGTTTCCATAGGCTAAAAATCACTGGGAATCTGAAAAAAAAAAAGTACTGACAACAGTACACCTACTAATTATTCTATATACTTTTATCCGCTCCCTGATTTGGGGATTGTAACCATATATAAATTCTTCAAATGAAACCAACCTAAAGATAACTATATAAACACTTCGACGTCGGTGTTCTCCACTTGCAGGACTCTTAGGACCCTTTACAGATGTGCCTGGATTTGTTGAAAATCGCCTTCGCGAAGGCGGTAAAAATGTATGCATTTTATTTTTTTATTTTTTTGTTTTTCTTTTTTTTCCACTTTAAGATCTACATTCTGCAGAACCTCGGTTCTTTGGTTTAATGAACAAAAGAAGGTATACGTTTCCATATTTGTACAATAGCAAACATTCGCTTTTGCTTTAACTAGACCGCCTTCACTCCTGTTTGGTTCCTTTGCATTAGGTAGTAGAATAAATTCACAACACGAGAACCGAAAAAGAGGAAAAATGAGAGTAAGACCAAAAAGGTGGGTCATGATGCTTATGGCCGTAACAGTCGTGATACTCATCTTCCGAAATCAGTTCTATTCATCCCGAACGCGACAGCAGAATCAAGAGCCCGCTTGTCTGCCCAAAACAATCCTTATTATGACGGGTGGATAACACCGAATCTGTATAAAAAGGGCGATCCCTTGGAACTAATTGTAAATAAGGTGGAATCCGACTTGACCCAATTACCATACGCGTACTATGACTTGCCGTTTACTTGTCCTCCAACTATGCATAAGAAACCACTTCACTTATCCCTAAATGAGATAATAAGAGGAGATAGGAAATGGGAAAGCGATTATATTCTCGCATTTGGCGAAGACAACGCTTGCCAAACCCTATGCGCCCGAAAAACTACCAAAGAGGGTATGCAGTCATTAGATAAGCTGGTCAGAGAGGGTTACGTCGTACAATGGCTGATTGATGACACGCTACCAGCAGCCACTACATTCATCTCCACTACGGATCATAAAAAATACTATGCGTCTGGGTTTCCATTAGGTTTCGTGGATCCCGATACTGGCAAAACGTATTTGCATAACCACGTAATGCTAGTGATTCGTTTCCATGCTGGCAATAATGATCAAAATACCATTGTAGGGTTTGAAGTATATCCAAGGTCCGTATCTGATTATTACTGTCCTGGGGCCTCGAAAAATTACGAACAATACGAAATTGTGGTCCCTGAAGACGAAAATGAACTTACTTTTCTACCATTTACTTATTCTGTATATTGGAGGGAAGAATTCGAAGTTGATTGGAATCACAGGTGGGACTATTTTTTGAATTCAGGCGAGTTGTCCAACGAGAAGAGTGTTCAATTCCATTGGATGAGTTTTGCCAACTCAATGGGGATTGTATTGTCCATTTCATTTATTACCATTGTCATTTACATCCAAGTCATGCATAGGGATAAGAAAAACACGGATTCCACCAAAATATCTGATAAACATAGAAGGTATTGAAGTCGAGGATAACTTGGAAGACGACAAATATGGCAAGAACTCTATTTATATGGTGACCAAGGATTGGATACAAAACGGTAAGCCGAATCTGTCTGGTTTAAAAGTATTAATCGTACTAGTCTCGTTTGGTGTACAATTTCTGTTTACTGTAATAGGATCATTGACAATATCTTGTTCAATGAACAAACTACATAACGTTAGGAATAGCGTGATTACTATGGCTATATTGTGTTTTGTCCTTGGCGCATTCATGGCGTCTTTCGTCGGAACAAGATTGAGCATAGTAACAAAAAGAAGAAGCATTGATGTCAACTATCTTGATGATAGCAAGAACTTCAAAAATTGTAATAAGTTTAGCCCCGTTTTTGCCATAATCTGTGGGTCCAGTTTACCAGGATTGGTGATGGTAAGCACATTTTTACTAAACAGTATTGTTTGGGCACATGACTCTACAAATGCGCTACCATTCAGGACCATTGTGTTTTTCATCAGCGTCTATTTTATTGTCTGTATACCCCTAAGTTTATTTGGTGGTACAGTAGCTAATAATATACCGCTACCTCGACACTGGTTGAGCGGAATTACTAATGACGAAATTTGTGGAAATGGTAGTAGATTATTCGTACCGAAATCACGCACCAGATTCAACCCACTGGTATATTGCGGCATTTATCTATGTGGTCTATTTCCCTTCCTTAGTGATTTACGTTGAATTGCAATATGTTTACAAATCCGTTTGGCTAGAAAAGACTACATTCTACTATTTTTATGGATTTTTGTTTTTAAATATCATACTGTTGTGTGTGCTTACTATGGAAATATCGATTATCGGAAGTTACTCATTAATGAGGTTCTGCTTCGAAGACAAAGAAGTCCGTAACAATTGGAGATGGAAGTGTTTTGAGATGGGCTTTAGCGGTGGGGTGTATATGGAATTATACTCACTCTACTACATTTTCGCGGTACTGAATATCCATGGTTTTTCATCTATTCTAATCTCCATTTGTTATAGTCTACTCTTCAACATAATGTGCGGTCTGGGACTGGGCGGACTGAGCTACTTAACGGCCTCGTGGTTCATCAATAAGATATACCATTTGAAAGTCAGCAGATAAAGAACAGCCGATAATGAAAGAACATAATCAAAAATTCAAAAAATTCAAAAAAAAAAATGGAGTAATCAACATTCACACACAGACACACACAGACACACATATACATATATATAAATATATTTGTTTATGTACATAACTTACTATAATACAAAAAAAACTTGTTTAAAATTCGACGTTTTGCGGAGAAGAGGCGTTGAAATTATGTTGAACGGATCCACCTAAACCGCTGTTCATATTTGGATTGCTATTGATGGCATTGTTGTTGTTGTTGTTGTTGTTGTTGCTGTTGTTGTTGAATTGACGATGCTGGGAGTATGGGCGGCGGTTATTGTTACTGTTGTTATTATTACCTCTTCTGTTGTAGTTATTTCTATTGTTATTGTTTGAATCTCTGTTATTATAGTATCTTTTTGACCGGGACCGTTGTTGTTTGA
Source organism: Saccharomyces x bayanus (assembly GCA_019431265.1). Classification (NCBI taxonomy): domain Eukaryota; kingdom Fungi; phylum Ascomycota; class Saccharomycetes; order Saccharomycetales; family Saccharomycetaceae; genus Saccharomyces; species Saccharomyces x bayanus. The sequence goes on along the minus strand of CP080208.1, from coordinate 394,329 downwards.
ATTGTTATTGTTTGAATTGTTGTTGGAATTAATTTGCTGCTTAACTTTATCAATTATATTATCTTGCAACTTGATGAATTTAATGAAGGTTCCTCTGACATAAATTTCATTCAGTTTCACAGCCTTACTACTGTCAGTACTATCTTCGGCACTGACTAGGCTTTCTTCACTATATTCGGTTACGCCAGATAGAGTCAAATTCATCCAGTTATCTACATTTGGTCAATGTACCCTGTATGATTTCGCCATTTTTCAGCTCTATCTGCATCTGTTGTCCCTTTGCATTCGTCAAAAGATATAAAGGTAGCATTGTGGGTAAAGGCACTATCGAACTATTTTCCAGTTTGATTTTAATCTCAAATACAGAATCAGAAACCCTTTTCTCAAATTTTCGTTTACTATTAGCCCCTACACAATAAACTCCTTCTCCTGCCCTGCCCATTTCACCGATTCCATGTAATAAAAAAATCCTCTATTATTATGGTTGTGCTGAAAAAGTTGGAAAATTGAAGATACTAGCTATTCCGTAAAAGGCGACACTGGGTAACAGGAGAATTCGACGAAACAACTAACCGTACTTAGTGATTGATAAAAAGACGGCGGTAACAGCGGGTAACCCAGCCCTCCATTATAAGAGAAAATGGGCAGCATAAGAGGCGGCTAATTTAAAAGTGTTCTGCACTTTGGAGAAGAGATTACAAACAACTGATAAACATAAACAAATCACCTATATCAAGGCCAGGGCTGAGCTTTCACATAGAATATCAGGTATATACTGTGCTTTCATTGATAGAGTTGAACTGAAGATGATTGGTTTACGAGTAACGCCAGCGGGAGCAAACGAAGGCAACATAACATATATTACCCTCGGAAATCAACAGCGTGCAAGTAAAATCCATAGAAAGGGAAGAAAAACGGAAATAATTTTGGGTATTCCCCAACTGCTACCAAGAATATTTTGCATTTGTGTTGGTAAGGGAAGAGGCCTAGAAAAGACTAGCCAGGCGCATACTACATTCACCTCTGTATACCAAATGAGTGGCCCGAAAAAGTTCGAACTTAGGAAAGAGTAAGCCGAGCTTAGAATGAACTTACACTCTCACTATTATAACTACTGGTGTTCTGCTTGGTTTTCTTTTTGGGAATCTTTATCCTCGGCGGCTAAATATGCATTTATACCGTTACCCGCAGTTGATTGTTGACGCGTCACCGCCATGCCGCGTAAAATAATTATTATTGACCTCTCCGCCTGAGTATTTCCTCTTCGGGAAATAGTGCTTAGCTTAAGCAGAAAAAAAAAAGAGAAACAAGGAATTAGAAGCACGTCTATTGCGAAAATGCACAAAGGATATTGAAGTTATTTTTTTCTTCAGCATTGCTGCCATACATCGAAATCACTAATTGATATTCACTGCTAAACCAGCTGGCAACTTTTTTTTTCTTTGGAGTGAGAAAAAAATCCTTTCATATTTTGTTCTCTTCACCATCATTTATTGTTGCAGCAGTTTTCTACCAGGCAGTGTTTGAGTGTTTGCCGTCTTTTCAGCAATTATTCCTGGCCCTTTGAAGAAGGCTTATTTGTTCCGCATTATCTAATATACTTTCAGCAACCCATTGCTCTCTATCCATCCATTGCTGTCTTTTTTTCTACCCATTTCCTCTCTTCCCAGTTACCATAACTTCAAAAGGTTGATTCATTCGAGAAATTATGCCCTTTGATGCTTTGCTATCAAGCCAAAAAGATAGTGTCAATCCCCAGAACATTACTCCCAATATCTAAATCTGTTCTTTTGGCCCCTCATTCCAACCAACCGATAATTGAAATAGCTACGTATTCAGAAACAGATGTGTACGAATGCTACATACGCGGGTTTGAAACCAAAATAGTAATGAGAAGAACTAAGGATGACTGGATTAATATTACGCAAGTATTTAAAATTGCTCAATTCTCGAAGACAAAAAGGACTAAAATATTGGAAAAGGAATCAAACGATATGCAACATGAAAAAGTTCAAGGTGGGTACGGCAGGTTTCAAGGAACTTGGATTCCATTAGATTCGGCCAAATTCTTGGTCAATAAGGATGAAATCATTGACCCTGTGGTCAATTCCATTTTAACTTTTAAATTCGATCCAAACAACCCTCCACCAAAGAGAAGTAAAAATAGTATCTTAAGGAAGACATCACCGGGAACTAAGATAACATCACCATCGAGCTATAATAAAACTCCCTAGAAAGAAAAACAACAGCTCATCAACATCGACTACCACAACAACTACCAACAAAAGGGCAAGAAAGATTGTTTCAGTCAAACCAGCCAAATCCAAGTCCTTTACAAAACCTTGTCTTCCAAACCCCTCAACAGTTTCAAACGAATCCATCAATTAGTATAATAACCAGTCACGATAACAACACCATGATGAACCTCAACAATGACACTAGACACAGCTTAATAAATAATATTACCAATAACAACAGCAACCAATCTACCATTATTCAACAACAAAAACCTATTCACGAAAGCTCTTTTAGTAACAATTATTCCGCTACTCAAAAGCCCTTTGCAATTTTTCCCCATTCCAACAAACTTACAAAACAAAAATATGATTACAAACAAGGCTAATAGTAATGAAAACAACACTTATAATCATAACAATGAAAATAGCATCAGCAACAGCAATAGCAATAACAATTTGATAATAGTACCAGATGGGCCCCTGCAAAATCAACAACAGCACAATGAATATATGACCAAATAACTTTAATCACTCGATGATGGACTCTAACACAAATGGCAATAGCAAAAGAAAAGGAAAAAATTGAATCAAACCAATGAACAACAATTTTTCAATCACAAGAAAAAATACAAAGACACTTTAAGTCAATGAAACAGCCTTTACTATGGCAATCATTCCAAAATGCGAATGAACATCATAACGAGTACGGTGACAATAATGGTAACAACAACAACACCGTAGTTTCCAACGGCTCCTCTATTGAAGTCTTTTCATCGAACGAAAATGATAACAGTATGAATGTGTCCTCACGCTCAATGACACCATTTAGCGCAGGAAACCATTCATCCCAAAATAAATTAGAAAACAAAATGTCAGACCAAGAATACAAGCAGACGATATTGACAATACTATCTTCAGAGAGATCTTCCGATGTTGACCAAGCATTGTTGGCTACTTTGTATCCAACACCCAAAAATTTCAATATAAATTTCGAGATCGATGACCAAGGCCACACTCCGCTACATTGGGCTACGGCTATGGCCAAATATTCCTCTAATAAAGATGCTGATAACTTTAAATGCCAACGCATTACAATGCAATAAACTAGGCTTCAACTGCATCACAAAATCGATTTTCTACAATAATTGTTATAAGGAAACCGCATTTGATGAAATCATCTCTATCTTGAAAGTCTGTCTAATAACTCCCGGATGCAAATGGAAGATTACCGTTTCATTATTTGATCGAATTAAGCGTTAATAAATCTAAAAATCCTATGATAATAAAATCCTATATGGATTCAATCATATTGAGTCTGGGTCAACAAGATTACAATTTATTGAAGATCTGTTTAAATTACCAAGATAACATAGGGAATACTCCATTGCACTTATCTGCTTTAAATTTGAACTTTGAAATATATAACAGATTAGTATATCTTGGGGGCCTCAACAGATATCTTGAACTTAGATAACGAGTCTCCTGCATCAATAATCAACAAATTCAATTCAACTGCAAACGCGACCAACAATACCGATACTAAAACTGATCAAAAAGGTGCACGAGATTTTTCCCAAAGGCACAATTATCAGCAACAACAGCAACAACAGCAACAACAGCAACAACAGCAACAACAGCTACAGCAGCTACAACCTCATCCACGAGAGCCACCACAACGACAGAACAACATCAAAATTCCCAAAATCATTAAAACCCAACACCATGATAAAGAAAACCCTACTACAGATGTTACTATAATCAAACAAGACTCAGAAACAAATGAAAGTCAATATTTACATTCCAATCAGCCAAATTCAACAAACATTAACACTATAATGGACGACCTGTCAAATCTCAATTCCTTTTGTCACTTCGTCAGTTATTAAAGATATCAAGTCTACGCCGTCCAAGATTCTTGAAAACTCCCCTGTCCTATACAGAAAAAGGTCACAGTCAGCATCAATTGAGAAGGAGAAAAGGACAAGGACAAGAGAATCAAAATAAAAAGAAAAAGGAGCCTTCAAGTATAAAAGAAAACGCTTTGCCATCATTAGACTCGCCTTCCACATTATTACCCAATACAAACATCTCCGTTGAGAAAGTATTCCAAACCACTTGCGCAACAAATTGACAAATTAAATGCAAAGGTTACTTCGATTCAAAGACTAATGGGTGAGGATATCAAGAATCTAGACAGTGAAATAGTTGAAGCCGAATCCTCTATATCTAACAATCATCAAAGATTGACCACAATATCACATCAAATAAAGGATGCCTTCGATTCCGTATCGACCAAAGTTTCCATAAAGTCGATATCAGATTTACAGTCTAGGATCAAAGAAACCTCTTCAGAATTGAATTCCGAAAAAGCAGAATTATATTCAGAGTTTGGAGAAGTCTCAAGCTTTAAAACTGGCAACAGTTGTTCAAGATGAAGAATCGAAGGTTGACGTAGATCCCAATTCACAATCACATCCGGAAAATCAAGAGAATAAAGACTCACAAGTCCAATTTCGAAGTCGAGCTCTTCTTCGCCTAATAATACCGAAGTGAAAACTAAATTTTCTAACGACAAGCAACATTCATATGATAAAAATGAAATGTTGGAGCTAGCCACTGAGCTGACATTCTTACAATTCAAAAGACGGATGACAACGCTAAAAATAAGTGAAGCCAGGAGTAAAGTAAATTCGTCGGTGAAATTAGATAAGTACAGGAACCTAATCGGTATCACCATCGAAAACATTGATTCCAAATTAGACGACATTGAAAAAGATCTAAGAGCAAATGCATAAATTTCAGTTCACTATGTATCAATATTTTTTATTTTATTACTACATCATTTTTTATTTCTTTTCTGCTTCTCGTGATTTTTTTTCATGTTTGTATAATCATCCCATTTTTGGCTACACTTTGGTCTCCCAAGAATACGAATCTTCGGCCTTTTCAATCCATCACATCGCAGTTAATATCAGCATTCTTTTCTTGTTTAGAATAATCTTTACTAATCAACCCACATATCTTTCACTACGATGGTCGCTCTTCTTTTCGTGCCATATGATGGAAGAAAAACGGCGATGAGATGAGGTTGAAAAAAAAAAAAAAAATCAAGAGACATGTACTTATCCACAGATCCTTCATTCTATGTGTTTCATTTATTATCCTTACAGCCTTTTTTTTTATCCAACGAACAAAAAGAAATAGGCAAGACCCTGCAAGGATCCTTCTTCTCGTTTCTGTATATTACCAAAAATCCTACCATAGGAGCATAAAACTGAGGAAGCAGAAGAAACATATTTCAAAACCGAATAATATAATGGATCAACATTTTCTAAGTCAACTTGAGCAGACTTTGAACGCCATCACTTCTGGTACAGGCTTGAAGGAAGCTACAAAAACTTTGCAAGGTCAGTTTTACACCCAACCTACAACCTTGCCAGCTTTGATTCACATTCTGCAAAATGGTTCGAACGATTCATTGAAACAATTAGCTGGTGTTGAAGCCAGAAAATTAGTTTCTAAGCACTGGAGCGCCATTGATGAGCCCACAAGAACTTCTATCAAGGCCTCCCTTCTACAAACTGCATTCAGTGAACCAAAGGAAAACGTTCGTCATTCCAATGCTCGAGTGATCGCTTCCATTGGCACTGAAGAATTAGATGGCAACAAATGGCCGGATTTAGTTCCAAGCTTGATTCAAGCAGCATCTAGTGAAGACGTTCAAACAAGACAAACTGCCATTTTTATCTTGTTTTCTTTGCTGGAAGATTTCACCTCTTCTCTAACTGGTTACGTTGATGACTTCTTGACTTTGTTCTCACAAACTATTAATGATCCTGCTTCCTTGGAAATTAGGTCATTATCAGCTCAAGCTTTGAACCACGTCTCTGCATTGATTGAGGAACAAGAGACCATCAACCCCACCCAAGCTCAAAAGTTTGCTGCTTTGATTCCTTCCGTGGTCAACGTCTTAGATGCCGTCATCAAAGCTGATGACACCATGAACGCTAAACTGATCTTCAACTGTTTAAATGATTTCCTGTTACTAGATTCTCAGTTGACTGGTAACTTCATTGTTGACCTTGTCAAGTTGTCTTTGCAAATTTCTGTCAACACTGAAATTGATGAAGACGTCAGAGTTTTTGCCCTTCAATTCATTATTTCTTCTTTGTCCTATAGAAAATCCAAGGTGTCTCAAAGTAAGCTGGGTCCAGAAATCACCATGGCTGCTTTGAAGGTCGCATGTGAAGAAATCGATGTCGAGGATGAATTAAACAATGAAGATGAAACTGGGGAAAACGAAGAAAACACTCCATCATCTTCCGCTATCAGATTGTTGGCTTTTGCTTCATCTGAATTGCCACCATCCCAGGTCGCCTCTGTCATTGTTGAACATATTTCAGCTATGTTACAATCTGTAAACGTTTTCGAAAGAAGAGCCATCCTATTAGCTATCTCAGTTGCTGTTACTGGTTCTCCAGACTACATTTTGTCTCAATTTGATAAAATCATTCCCGCCACTATTAACGGTTTGAAGGACAACGAACCAATTGTTAAACTAGCTGCTTTGAAATGTATTCATCAATTGACTACTGATTTGCAGGACGAAGTTGCCAAATTCCACGAAGAATACTTACCATTGATTATTGATATCATTGATTCCTGCTAAAAACATCGTTATCTACAACTATGCGACTGTCGCCTTAGACGGCCTACTTGAATTCATTGCCTACGACGCCATTGCTAAATATTTGGAACCATTGATGAACAAGTTATTCTACATGTTGGAAAGTAATGAATCATCTAAATTGAGATGTGCTGTTGTTTCCGCCATAGGTTCTGCTGCCTTCGCTGCTGGTTCTGCTTTCATTCCATACTTCAAGACCAGTGTTCACTATCTGGAAAAATTCATCCAGAACTGTTCCCAAATTGAAGGTATGAGTGAAGACGATATTGAATTAAGAGCCAACACATTTGAAAATATTTCTACCATGGCTAGAGCAGTTAGATCAGATGCGTTTGCTGAATTTGCTGAACCTTTAGTTAACTCTGCTTATGAGGCCATTAAAACAGATTCTGCTAGATTAAGAGAATCCGGTTATGCGTTTATTGCGAACTTGGCTAAGGTCTACGGTGAAAATTTCGCCCCTTTCCTTGAAAACCATCCTACCGGAAATTTTCAAGACATTAGAATTAGATGAATATCAATTCAACTTCGACGGTGATGCTGAAGATTTAGCAGCATTTGCCGATTCCGCCAATGAGGAGGAATTACAAAATAAGTTCACTGTTAACACTGGTATTTCCTATGAAAAGGAAGTTGCTTCTGCAGCTCTATCTGAATTGGCGTTAGGTACTAAGGAACATTTCTTACCATACGTTGAACAATCCTTGAAGGTTTTGAACGAACAAGTCGACGAATCATACGGTTTAAGAGAAACTGCTTTGAACACCATCTGGAACGTCGTTAAGTCTGTCCTATTGGCTTCTAAAGTCGACCCAGAAAACTATCCAAAGGGTATCCCAGCTTCTTCATACGTGAGTGCTGATGTTTTAGCTGTAATTCAAGCTGCTAGAGAAACTTCTATGGGTAACCTAAGTGACGAATTTGAAACCTCAATGGTTATCACTGTTATGGAAGACTTTGCCAATATGATCAAACAATTTGGTAGTATCATCATCATGGATAACGGTGACTCTTCCATGTTAGAAGCTTTGTGTCTACAAGTTCTAAGCGTCTTGAAGGGCACTCATACCTGTCAAACCATTGACATTGAAGAGGATGTCCCAAGAGACGAAGAATTAGATGCCTCTGAAACTGAAGCCACTTTACAAGATGTTGCTTTGGAAGTTCTTGTCAGTTTGTCCCAAGCTTTGGCTGGTGGTTTTGCCAAGGTCTTTGACAATTTCAGACCAGTTGTTTTTGGATTATTCCAATCCAAGTCTAAGAACAAAAGATCGTCTGCCGTTGGTGCCGCCTCCGAACTGGCTTTAGGTATGAAAGAACAAAATCCATTCGTCCATGAAATGCTAGAAGCTCTAGTTATCAGATTGACAACAGACAAATCTCTGGAAGTTAGAGGTAACGCTGCTTATGGTGTTGGTTTATTATGTGAATATGCATCAATGGATATTTCTGCCATTTATGAACCTGTTTTGAAGGCACTTTACGAATTGTTGAATGCTGCCGACCAAAAGGCTCTAGCTGCTGAAGACGACGAAGCCACTAGAGAAATCATTGACAGAGCATACGCCAACGCAAGTGGATGTGTCGCCAGAATGGCTTTGAAGAACAGTGCTTTGGTTCCATTGGAACAAACCGTCCCAGCATTATTGGCCCATTTGCCGCTACACACTGGTTTTGAAGAATACAATCCAATTTTCGAATTGATCATGAAACTATATCAGGAAAATAACCCTGTTGTCACAAACGAGACCCCAAGGATCATTGAGATTTTCAGCGTTGTGTTCACTAAAGAAAATGATAGAGTTAAACTAGAAAAGGAATCTACTCTAGGCAGAGAAGAAAATATGGAAAGATTGAAACAATTCCAAACTGAAGAGACGAAACACAAAGTCGTTGAACTATTGAAGTACCTGAACACTACTTACAATGGAATTGTTGCCCAGAACCCGGTATTAGCAGCTGTCATCGCTTGATTACTTATAAATTATATACCTTTTTTCTCCCTCTCTATTTGATAAACAACGTTTTGCGTTTTTATCAACCCCCTTCCTTCATTATTTTTAATTTAGAAAATATATGTATATTTACCTTATCCTCGATCGTATACACCTCTCTTTATACTCTTCACCATTTTGTGTATGTAAAAGACGTATGCTTTAGATCCTACTTTGTTATATTGAGTCAACCTGAGGTTCCTTTGCGAAGGTGATCACCGCACCCACTCGGCGCCGATCATCTTAGCGAAACGATTCTCTTGGCGTCCACCTCGAAGAACAGAGCGCGAAAAGAGATGTACAAACAACATGGGCAGCTCCTATTCAGGCAGCCAGCGCCCCTGGATAGGTCTACATCATCAGTAACAACAGCTGAACCTCGTGACAGTACTCGCGTAAACGAATATATGTCAGATTGCTCGGTTCCTAGTGCTGACGAGAACCCCCCCATGTGCCTGTGCCCATGTGCGGGGGGACGGTCTGGCAATTCTTTGATAGCAACATATACGGCTCTCCATTATGTAGTATATATGATTTCGATATAATGTGTGTGAGCTTCACCTCATGACCCCCTTCCTTGGACATTCTTGGCACAAGAATGTGACAATCTTCAATTTCTTACACCAAATATTCGTTTAAGTCATCGACCAAGGACGGAAAATACCTTAACCAGAGCCGGCCCTTGGGAAGAAACTTATGAGGCATGGTATGGATGCAAGCGTGTGCACAGACGCCTGCACGCACACAGAGCAATACCAAACGCAAACAGGGTCCAAGATCAACTCCGCAGGGTCCATTGTGGGTCAGTGAGCGTATAATGCATGAAAACGCGCCTTCCCGGCTTCGGACTCTTTTACGAAGGTCCGAAAGAGTCGAAACACAACGAAGAAAGAATGGAACCACGATGGAGCAGAAAAGAGTCAGGTCTCTGGTCAATTCCGGTAAAGGATATACAGTTATAGACCAAGAGGCTCATCGCATTTTGCTCCTGTTTCAGTGTTTTCGTTTGGATACGGTTTTGTCGCGAAATACACGGCGAGTGGACGTTAGTAAGCCATAGAAGGATATTGGAAACAAACACGAGGACATTCATAGGTATTGAAGAAGAGAAAGCGGACTCCTTGGTAGAATGGGTTATAAAGCGAACAGTTCATTTCCAGATTCAATTCCTCCCGCCGACACACCATATTCGTCAAACCATTATCGACACGGCTTGCAGAATAACATTCCAATGGCGGCGAATAGCGAGCAACAGCAGCAACAGCAGCACCAGCAGCAGTGGAAAAGTGAGGCTGTGTTGGAAAGTCCAGATTTAAAAGAAAGGACGAACTGCAAGAAAGCACTCAATCAGTACATATTCGATTTCCTTTCGAAATCATCTCTAAAAGAACACAGCAGCTGCGTTTGCCCAGGATGCGCAACTAAACAGAGATACCAATGACAAACAATTAGGCGGGAACAATTATAAAGAGAAAACACCCGGCCAAAGTCCGATGCTAGAGGTAGTAGACGCGCCCCAAGGCTTTTTGTTCGAATGGTGGCAGATTTTCTGGGATATTTTCAATACCAGCTCTTCCAGAGGTGGTTCAGAGTCTGCTCAGCAATACTACCAGCTGGTTCTCCAGGAACAAAGACAGGAACAAATCTACAGAAGCTTGGCTGTCCATGCGGCAAGATTACAACACGACGCAGAACGAAGAGGAGAATACATTAACGAAGAGGTAGATCCCATGCACTTGGCTGCTATGATGCTAGGGAACTCCATGCCTCCAGCGGCTTCGATGCAGAATGTCAATGTCAATCCTATGCCGATTCCAATAGTGGGTCATCCTATCGTCAATAATTTTCCGGTTCCTCCGTATAGCAACACAAATCCTACAACTGGAGCAACAACGGTGACTGCAGCCGCACCGCCTTCCGGTGACTTTTTCTAACACAGCACCCATCCAGAATCGGAATCAAAACGTTACTGGCTGGCCAGTCTATAACTATCCTATGCAACCCACTACAGAAAATCCAGTGGGAATCCCGTGTAACAATAATACCACAATACCACAAGTAATAACAAATCTCCGGTGAACCCATCTAAAAACTTGAAAAATATTCATTCATCATCAATTGATAAATCTAGTAATTTGGTAATGCCAAAATCCACAAGAAGCAGGTCCGCGACTTCCAAAAGTAAGGGGAAAACAACAAATGGTCCAGGCACTAGGAAGAGAAGAAAAGATCACTGCGACAGCAGTTTCTGCAGGATCCACAAACGCTGGGTCGCCGAATATTACCACGCCAGGCTCCACAACGAGCGAGCCTGCTATGGTAAATTCAAGACTTAATAAGACTCCAAAATCTGATACGACTGCTCCTCACCGCAGCCAGGCTATGGTATTTGGAGATGAAGACGCGTACTCAATAAGAAAGCCAGCCCCTTGATGAGTGCTGCCTCTCCTTCTACCATAGTCGCTAAGCAACCAGCAAAAGCAAGGAAAGAATACCAAAAAGGCATCGACGTCAGCTTTCTCAGTAGAATCGACCCAGCCAACAAATAAGGGCAACAGCAATAACGGAATCTCAGGTAAAAGGCGTAGTCCTCCTAGTAGTAGAGTGTCAAGAAGGAAATCTACTCCGTCCGTTATTTTAAATGACAATACTGCTGAAGACGCAAACGATATGTTAAGGACGCATTCGAATAACACTACCCCAAACATTCATTCGGCTCCACCAAGTAGAAGCACAAATCCCCTACCTTTTCTCTGGTGTAAACCTAGGAGGTTTCAACAAGCCGGCGGTATCCAGCCCATTGTCATCGGTCACCGAGACTTGTTTTGATCCAGACAGTGGAAAACTTGTGACGAAAGGTGGGCCCAAAAGAACAGTAAATTCGAAAGTTTCAGCATCATCTCCTTTAAACATATCTACGCCTCCATCTGGTGACGCTCAAAAGCAAAGAAATTCCAAGCCAACAGGAAGCGCGGTCATAAAGCCTCCGCAAGGGTTCTCAACTACTAACTTGAATATTACATTAAAGAGCTCTAAAATAATCCCATCAAAGAACAATATTGTACCACAAGAATTACCGACTACAAAACTCTCTGGAAGCACAGATGGCTAAGGACCTAAGGAGCAATAAAGGTAATCACAACGCATTTACTCCAGACGGAACAAAACCACCAAATAACACTAATCAGGTATGTGAGTTTGAGAACGTCAAAAATCCGAATTCTTTGATGCTTCCTAAATCAGATATTTACGTCCAACTAATGGGACACCAAATGAAAATTCGAACCCTGGTAATACCACATCTTCAAATAAAGGTAACAGTGATAGTGCATCGGTTCAGCCTGCATCCAATATCGGTACAACTTTGGGGCCCCACCAAGCCAGTACTACTGAACACCAAAATTCACAGCCTCAAGAGATGAAACTCGGTAATGTTGGTATAGTGGAAGGTCAAGGAACGGATTTCGGTCTAAACTTACTGGACACAAATGAAAATGACTTTAATTTCATCAATTGGGAAGGTTGAAGCTATGGTATGGACAGGATAATCGAAATGATAAAAACTTCGAGTATATAAAAACAACTAAAAAAACGAAAGAAAAAAAAAAGAAAGCATGCATCTGGTGTTCCATTAAATTTTTGGGTTTCTACTTTCTATGAGCTGAAACATACTTTACCAACGGAATTTTATGACTGGTTCATACGAGAATTGTGTCATATAGTTTGCTTTTTTTTCTTTCGATGGTAATATAAAGGTGTTGGGTATTAAATAAAAAACTGTACTTATAAAAAGAACATTTGAAATGTTAAATATGCATTTGTTTTCTAATCACCATTTAATAATTAAAGCATTACTAAATAATTGTACTAAGGCTTACGACCTGGACTACTATCGTCATTTACGACCATTGTCTCTATTTTCATACTTTGATTTTCTAGTAACTTTTGATATTGAAATTTCATGTAATAATATAATGGTAGGGTTTTTGGTATAGGCATTTCATTATAATCAACGCGTTCTTAGTTGAGTAAAGTTAGGTAAGCATTAGCGCTAAATACATTGCACTTCGAGGAGATTGTACAACTAGGTGTGTCTGAACAGCAATAAGTATCATCATACCATATATCTAAAATCAAAAGATCATACACCTTAATCTGCATATAAAATTTAAGTGGAGGCAATAGAACAAAGAGAGGTAGCGAATAATGTCTTTTTTCAATCGAGCAAACACGACCTCCACAATAGGAACGGGCACTGCAATGGCTAACGAAAAGGATATAGCTAATGACATCGTTATTAATAATCCAGCAGACGATTCGATATCGGATATTGCGTTTTCGCCGCAACAAGATCTTATGTTTAGTGTTAGTTCTTGGGATGGTAAAGTACGTATTTGGGATGTCCAAAATGGTGTTCCTCAAGGTAGGGCGCAATACGAAAGCTCAAGCCCTGTCTTGTGTACTAGGTGGTCGAATGACGGTGCAAAAGTTGCTATAGGCGGGTGCGATAATGCCCTGAAGTTGTATGATGTTGCTAGTGGGCAAACACAACAGGTCGGGATGCATACTGCACCAATAAAAGTATTACGTTATGTTCAATGTGGCCCTTCGAACGCAGAGTGTATAGTAACAGGGTCCTGGGATAAGACTATAAAATACTGGGATATGAGGCAACCCCAGCCGGTGTCCACAGTAATGATGCCTGAAAGAGTGTATTCCATGGACAGCAAACAATCTTTATTGGTCGGTAGCTACCGCAGAGAGACATATTGTCATTATTAATTTGGCTAACCCAACAAGCATATTCAAAGCAACCACATCGCCGTTGAAATGGCAAACAAGATGCGTAGCATGTTATAATGAAGCAGATGGGTATGCAATTGGCTCAGTGGAAGGTAGATGTTCCATAAGATACATTGACGATGTAATGCAGAAAAAATCAGGGTTCTCATTTAAGTGCCATCGCCAAACCAATCCCAATAGGGCGCCAGGTTCCAATGGTCAATCTCTGGTTTACCCTGTAAATAGTATAGCATTTCATCCATTGTATGGCACTTTTGTTACGGCTGGTGGCGATGGTACTTTCAATTTCTGGGATAAGAATCAGAGACATAGACTGAAAGGCTATCCTACTTTGCAAGCATCTATTCCTGTATGTAACTTCAATAGGAATGGTAGCGTATTTGCGTACGCTCTAAGTTACGACTGGCATCAAGGGCATATGGGTAACAGACCAGATTATAGTAATGTCATCAGGCTGCATGCTACAAGTGACGAAGAAGTTAAAGAGAAAAAGAAGAGGTGAAGTTTTTCCTGCATAACCTCAGCACGCCAACATAGTATTTTTGTATCTTTTATAATTGCGATATATAAATCAATATATTTATCATGATGATACAGGCGTTTAGGGTATTGTGTGCTACTCGGAAAAAAGTCAAAGCCTATACTTTTATGACAAAACATGAAGAGGTATTACTGCTGAGTCGTTGTTCTATTACTATTTTTAACTCAATGAAGAAGGCATAGTTTATTTTTCACCCATATGTAGTTTCTTTTTCTAGCGCACCCAGGATCTTTTTTCTCTTTTCTCCTTTTGGGAACTGTGTTTAATATTTTTTTCTCTGGTTCAACTTTTTTTGTACTTGAGGGAAGAGTTAAATGAACCAAATGGGTTTTCAGAAGTGGAACTCAAATCGTCAAGAACCTTTTTAGCGTCCAATTGGAAGTCATTAAATGCGACCTCGTTTTCCCTCCTTCTTGTCAAAAAGCTTTTTGGCAAGAATCTTTGCTTTTCATGATTAGTCTCTATAATGCTATCAACATTAACCGTCAGGTCTTGGATGTTTTCCAAACTTCTTTCGCCTATTGAAAGGTTCAGTAATGTTGGGTATCAGTAATTGCTGTATAGGAAAATACTCGTAACACTGCTCTTGTTCCTTTAATAGTATATTCTCCATTTTCCAAGATTCATCAATTGCAGAATACACGTATTTATTGTAACAGCTGAGCCGAAGATTTTCTCTCCAATCCTCACTCATTTCTAATTCAAACAGAAACCAAAGTCGTGAATATTTGATATCTTTTCTATTTTTGGTGCTGCAAAGGCCATGGTGGCAGGCAATGCTATTGAGTTCTTTGTTGAAAATTTCATTTTGTAGTTTTTTAAACTACTCTTTGTCAAATCCGTTTTGACGTCCCTTTCCAGGTCGTCCGTTTGTAGTTCTTGAATATTCTTATTTTCTTTCAGTATAGCACTGTTGGCGTTTTCCCTCCTACTTGTCAAGCTGTTCCATGTGGTCGTCAACGAAACGAAGAGGACTCCTCTCTGCATTTCTAAGTTTAGAGGGTTTTTGATGGAGTTCTATCCAAATTTTTGTTGTTTAAGAATCGAGAATATCGTTGCAGTTTGTTCGGGAACTTTAAATAGTTTACATTATTATTTGAAAGTGATTTTATTACTATAGTTCTTTTTCCGCATCTTTTGAAGAATTACCTGAAAAATGCCTTGTAGAGTGTAGCTATTAATTTTTAGTTCTAATGTGCCTCGACTTTCTACAACTCAAAGCTACATCAATCTTTTAGGAACACAGACATAGCGATATAGTTCCCTAGTTTAGACTGTCTTGAATTACTGACACAAAATGAAGTAGTGTTACCCGTTTATTGACAAGAATATTTCTATCAAGGTATTTTGATATAAATTTCAAATAGGTTCATAACAAGTCAATCGAACAAAAAGTGTAAATTTAAAATTCACTTGCTAGTCAAAGTATCTTGCACACAACTCAGCTCAGATTTCAATTGCAATGTATTCCACCCCCTTGAAGAAAGAGAGTCGATTACGATCGCGAGGCTTTTAAATTTGCCGGCACTTCAGGACGAAATCACTTGCCGGATCGATTAAGAGATGGCCAAGACCAGCATAATCCTAATTTGTCGAACAGCCCGTTACAAACCAGCAGACTAGACAACAACATACAGCAAAAATATGGCGAGGCGGCAAATACTGTTGTGATATAAACACACATGTCGAAGTCAGTGGGTTTACTTCTTCTGACCCTTTGCAATTAGCAAGTGGATTTGTTCAGGATCTGAGCCTTGGAGATAGAAGTACACCAGTACTGGACAATCCCTCCTACTACAGGAGCGGAGTGAACTACAACTTTACAAATGAAGTCGGTGGATTAGGTGCGTTTACTCCCTTTCAAAGACAACAAGTGACAAATATACCGGATGAAGTTGTGTCGGAGGTTTCTAACACAGAGATAAAAAGTGATATGGGTATATTTCCGGAATTGGGCTATTGCTGGATCACTTCTGATAATAAATTGATCCTGTGGAACATCAACAATAGTTCAGAGTTCCATTGTATTGATGAAATTGAACATACCATTTTGAAGGTGAAGTTAGTGAAGCCTAGATCAAATACATTTGTTTCCTCTGTCGAAAACCTATTGATTGTCGCCACCCTTTTTGATATCTACATCTTGACAATATCTTTTGACAGCACCACTCATAAACTGAATATCTTCAATACCGGATTAAAAGTGAATGCAACCGGCCTTAACGTTTCCAATATAACGAACTATGAAAAAACTGGACAAATATTCTTTACCAGTTCATCTGATGGCGTTAATGTATGGGAGTTGCAATACAACTGCTCAGAGAATTTGTTCAATAGCAAATGTAGTAAAGTATGTTTAACAAAGTCCAACCTAGCAAATTTGCTACCAACAAGGTTAATATCTAGTGTACCTGGGAGTAAAATGATACAAAGAGTACTGGAGGGAGACGTTAATGTTGGAGAAGAGACCATATTACAGCTTATAGTTGACCAATCGAGAGGTGTTCTGCATACGTTATCGACAAAATCAATCGTTAGATCTTACCTAATCACTTCAGATGGGTTAGAAGGCCCAGTCTTGATTGATGCCCCTCATATCAGGCGCAGCCTGGGTGCACTGGATGCGAAAGATTCTCCACTACTCACCAGTCGGCTTTTGAAAATTGTCAAAATTATTCCCATCTCTAAATGGGAGAATAATGATATATTTTTAGCTTTGATAACCACAGCCGGGGTCCGCTTGTATTTTAAGGGCTCCACTTCTAAGAGATCAATTGGTTCCCTAAAACTAGTCTCTTTAAAATGTCCTCCTGCTAACCCATCTGACAAGTTTCAAAAAACTGGTTTTTCTGCCGTCAATCAGAAGCCACTATACACAAAGAGTCCAAGTCCACTCTCGGCGCACAAAAAAAAGTTCCGTCTACATCGATACCACTGATGCAAGTACCATAATATCGCCAGGGAATATATTTTCACATCCGTACGTGGGACTAATAATTCCGAGGACTTATCAAACAACCTTTCCCATATACATATGCTGGAAAAGAAGGAGGAATGCAAACTTTATGTGAGTGTACCAGACTATGGTATATTAAAAATACCATGGAAAGTATGTTGAAAATACTGCGCTACTCGACACAACAGATGAAATAAAAGAAATTGTTTCCTTGACTAAATTCTTTAATTATACTTCTACTCCACAGGGTTACGCTAATGCATTTGCCTCACAATATAACGCGGAGCCATTAAAAATTGCTGTTTTAACAAGCAATGCCGTTGAAATATATGGATACCGTAGGCCTGATGAAATCTTCGAGAGCCTGATTGAGAACCCTCTACCCTTTATTCACAACTATGGGTTATCTGAGGCTTGCTCTACAGCCCTTTATTTAACTTGCAGGTTCAATAAGTCCGAACATGTTAAAGCAAGCGCCTTAGGCTTCTTAGTAGCCGGCATCCCTGGGGTAGTTGAGATAAAGCCACAATATCTTAGAGATAGTGGCAGCTTATCGTCAACCACACCGGAAACTCCCAATAAATCTGATGATGGTAATGGCATTGCGCTGTCTCCTAGATTCTACGGTTCTGCACTATTGGTTACAAGATTACTTAGTCAAATATGGGAAGAGAAAAGGTATTCACCTCTAAAATGATTCCTAAAACAAAAAACTAATATGTTTGGTATTTCTATAACTAGACCACAAGTTGGAGTACTACTTGTCATCGATATCCGTTTTGGCGGACTTCTTTAATATCCATCGGTCTTCCTTTGTTTCATTTTTAACTCCAAGTGATGCCAATGTTCTAACCGCATCAGATGCAGAGTCGATTGCTATGGAGGCTCTTATCCTGTTGGTCAACTCTATAAAAGACGCACTCTCCCTTATTAAATGTGTTTTATGAAGAGATGGACGCTTTTAAGTCTTTGTTATATACACTAATGGGTGAAAGAGGTATTTATGATTCAAAAACACGTGATTATTTTTTTAACTTACGGTTCCATGATCTATTTACACCTAATACAGAGACGAAACAAATAGTAAAAGAGATTTTTAATAGAAATTGTCAATGCCAATATAACCAGAGGAGCATCAGCTGATTATATTATGAACGTTTTAAAGGAGCGTTGCGGATCCTTTTTGCCGTGGTATGGACATTTTATGTTTCAGAGCAGGAGAACATTTGGAAGCAGCACAGAAATTTGAAATGGTAGACTCTAAACTATCGAGAAACCACCTAGATTCTGCCGTAGATCTTTATGAAAGATGTTCTGAGAGTATGGAAATAAACGAACTGAAACGTATAGTTGATGTTATGGTAAAGTTAAACTACCAGCCTAGGACTGTTGAATTTTTGCTAAGAGTTGCAGACAGGATTGATAAAGAAAATCAAGCCCAAGGATACGCAACTGAAGGTTGCAGGATTAATGATCCTAGGAAAGAAATTTTATGACAAACGTATCAGTGTGTATAACCTAATCTTTGACATACTAAAAACCGTTGATGAAAATACATCCGTTGAACAGTCTAGTTCAGTGGGAAAGATTACGGTTTCTTCTCCAGCGATGTCGTTGAAGGAAAGAGTTTACTCTATGATACTAAACAGTAACAACAGATTCTTCCATTACTGTTTCTACGATTGGTTAGTCCAAAACGGAAGAGAAAGACGACTTACTCCAATTAGACTCTCAATTTATTTTATCCTACTTGAAAGAGAAAGCAGAAAAGTCGTTAGAAACGTCTAACTTATTGTGGATCTACTTATCCAAAAAAAGAACATTTCTTTGAAGCTGCTACCGTTTTATATGCATTAGCTAATTCTGATTTCGATTTGACGTTGAATGATAGAATCGAGTGCCTAGCGAGAGCAAATGGGTTTTGTGACAGTTCTTCTTCCTTCGACCAGAAGCCCGCATTGGTCCAACTATCAGACAGTATTCACGAATTATTTGATATCACTGCTATTCAGGACGACATACTCACTCTGGTGGAAAATGAAACAAGGATTAACGAAGATCACAAAAGAAGGAATTGATTTCTAAACTCAATGGAAAAGTGCTTCCCCTTTCCTATCTTTTTCAATGACTGTGCAGATCCGTTAGGATACCATGAGATAAATTTAAGAATATTCAAAGCATCAGGTTTAAGAGATGAAAGTGTCATTCGGAAGAGAATGGGATCGACTGTTCGATGTTATTAAAAATGAAAGTTTTGCCTGATCGGAAAATGTGGGGACCCAGAATCTATCATTTCCACAATTTCAAGCGCTCTGATTCGAGTTGGTAAGATAACTCACGATACGGAGATCATATTTCCAGTTCATTTCCTAATGAATAAGGTATTGGCATTGTTTTCTGATGAGGCTCCAACTAATAATATTCAAGATAGATCTGTCCGTTCAATTTTTATATCAGCAGGAGTGTCCTATCTGAAAATTTATTACACTTTGAAAGATATCATAAGGAGCTCAGAAGGAAGCACCAAATTGGCAAAAAGAATGAGATGGTATTGTTAATCAAAGAATGGTATCAAAATGATACAGAGTTACGTGGTTCTATTCCGTTGGATCAAATTAAAGGATTGGAGAAATACGATCTAGACACCGATCCTGTTCAGAATTATGTGAAAAACAGTCAACATAACAAGAAATAAACAGAATGCTTTGTGTATTTACTTTAATTACGTTAAATTATTCTACATCCTTTAATGTGTATTCATGACGTTGTATTGGTCTTTAAATAAATAGGAACGTTACAGACTATACGTGCTTGTCTCTTGACGCGTTACCTCATGGCGTATTCGAGCCGGCTTGTTGGTTTGGGGTTGATTGATTTAGTGTCGAAAGCAGAAATTTTTCAAAATCACTGCATAGGATCTGGAGAGCCTAACTATGTACCAAACTGCAGAATAAAGCAGCATGAAAACAATGCTCATTACTTTCACTTCACGTAGCAGTAGGAAGGAAAATGACAAACCAGCAGGCCCGATGGACGGCCAGTCAATATCACATACCACTTGTACGGAAGCATGTATTCACCCATCGAAAAATTCACAAAATTTTCTACTATGACCATAGTAAGCATATTACGTGTGATAATCTGAAAACGAGTTATTCGCGTAAGCATTTTTATTAGGGTTGTTCAGAAACTGTTCTAGCTCTTTTTATAACTCTCCTGCTTCTCGATAAAGGCAAGCAAATCATCGTCTTCCAGATCCTCATTATTTTCCCACTCCATGAACTCAGCCATTTCTGAAGGGACCGCATTTCTTTGAGCTTCCTGTTTCAGTCTTTCCATTTCTCGAAGACGCTCACCTTGCATGATCATCTGTTCCATTTTTTCTAAACCGCCCCGTTTCTCTGTCATCCTCTCTTGACGTTTAGATGATCTCATCGATACTAATTGTGATCTCTGATTTATTCGTTGTTGTTCCGAAGTGGCAATAGGAGATGAAGAATGAGGTCCAAAACACTTCTTGTGCCCGATCTCGCCTGTTTGATATCACACTTGAAACTATGGAAGGAGAATCTTGAATATTCAAAGCGTCATTTTCTTGTTGTCTCTTTTTCTGATAACCTAGAATGCATGGAACAACCTAAAGATTTTGGTGTTATGCTCCCATTGGAGGAAAGGTTCGAGTCAGGCTGTTCTTCGAGCCTCATTTCGTCCCAATCAAAACAAGTACCATCTGGATTCAAAAGCGTGGTTGCTGTACATTTCTCAAATAACGTTCTTTGACCGGCTGCTTATGCAGTCAACAGTTGATCTTTAAAAGAGGTTGCGATGAGATTCCCCTTTTATTCGCCTTTGCTAGAAACGCGAAATAGCGCGTGTTATTGGTATTTAAATACTTTTCTCCGAAAACTACAAAGATAAAAAATGTCTAAACAATATTAATCATTTGATCTTTCTCGATTTTGCCCTATATATGTACTTAGAATAACTAGAGCTTGTAAAACTGAAAAAGCAAAACCGGCAGTAGCAGAATATATTCATGCTACCTTTTATCTCTTTATTAAACACTCATCTAATCGATTTCTTCTACTGTTGGGCCTTTATCTGGTGTACCAGTTGGGTCTGGACCAGCTCCTGGGACAGGACCTCCTCCTGGAGCACCACCCGCAGCCCCATAAAATTTAGTCATAATAGGGTTGGCAATAGCTTCTAATTCCTTTTGTCTCTCATTGTATTCTTGACTGGAGGCCGCCTGTGAAGCATCTAACCAATCAATGGTATCCTGAGCAGCCGTTTCTACCTTTTTTCGCATCTTCTTCACCTACTTTTTCCTTAAAGTTGCTTTCGTTTACAGAATTTTTTAGAGTAAAGGCGTATGACTCTAGCTGATTTTTAACTTGAACACGTTCAGCTTCCTCTTCATCTTCAGCCTTGAACTTTTCTGCCTCAGCAACCATTTTGTCGATATCGTCCTTTGACAATCTACCTTTGTCGTTGGTGATCGTGATCTTGTTCGATTTACCAGTACCCTTTTTCGACAGCAGATACGTTCAAAATACCGTTTGCATCGATATCAAATGTGACTTCAATTTGTGGGACACCTCTTGGAGCGGGTGGGATACCACTCAATTCGAACTTACCCAACAAATTATTGTCCTTTGTCCTGGTCCTCTCACCTTCAAAGACTTGAATCAAAACACCAGGTTGGTTATCGGCGTAAGTCGAGAATACTTCCGATTTCTTTTGTTGGAATAGTTGAGTTTCTTGGAATCAACTTTGTCATGATTCCGCCTGCAGTTTCGATACCCAGGGATAATGGCGCAACATCTAACAATAGCAAATCTTGAGTTGTCGAAGATTGATCGCCCGTTAATATAGCAGCTTGAACAGCGGCACCATAAGCAACAGCCTCGTCAGGATTAATTGAACGATTAGGTTCTTTACCGTTAAAAGAAATCAGGAGACTAGTTTTTGCACTTTTGGGATTCTTGTTGAACCACCGACCAGGACGATCTCATCGATCTGTGACTTGTCCAATTTTGAATCAGCCAAAACTTTCTCAACTGGCTCTAGTGTAGATCTGAACAGATCGGCACATAATTCCTCGAATCTAGCTCTTGTGATTGAAGTGTAGAAATCAACACCTTCAAATAAAGAGTCAATTTCTACAGACGTCTGAGCAGATGAAGACAAGGTTCTTTTTGCTCTTTCGGCAGCAGTCCTAAGCCTTCTTAATGATCTTTGGTTAGTTGTCAAATCCTTCTTGTTTTTCCTTTTAAACTCATCAGCTAAGAAGTTGACCAGCCTATTATCGAAATCTTCACCACCTAAGTGGGTATCACCCGCGGTGGCTTTAACTTCAAAAACACCTTCATCTATAGATAGTAGAGAGACATCGAAAGTACCACCACCCAGGTCAAAGATTAAAACGTTGTGTTCCTTTTGAGTTTTCTTGTCTAAACCGTAGGCAATAGCAGCAGCGGTAGGTTCGTTAATAATACGTAAGACATTTAAACCGGCAATTGTACCGGCATCCTTAGTTGCTTGTCTTTGCGAATCGTTGAAATAAGCCGGAACCGTTACCACAGCATCGTTTACTTTTGTGCCCAAATAGTTCTCAGCAGTTTCTTTCATCTTTGTTAAGATCATGGAGGAAATTTCTTCTGGAGTAAAAGTCTTGGTTTCACCCTTATATTCCACTTGCACCACTGGTTTGCCTCCTTTGTCGATCACTTTGAATGGGTAATGTTTAGCATCACTCGTTACTTCTGGATCGTCAAACTTACGACCTATCAAACGTTTGGCATCGAAAACCGTATTGTGTGGATTCATTGCAGCTTGATTCTTAGCAGCGTCACCAATTAGTCTTTCGGTGTCAGTAAATGCAACGTACGAAGGTGTCGTTCTATTACCTTGGTCATTAGCGATAATCTCCACTCTATCGTTTGAGAAATGAGCAACACATGAATAGGTTGTACCTAAATCGATACCAACAGCTTTTGACATTAATGTTATTTTTGTTTTGTTCTTGTTTTTGTTACTATGTAACGTAGTTTATTAATGATTTACTCTACGCAAATAAGAAGGTATAGAACAGAACGGAAAACAACATTTTTGCACTCAAGATAGACGATTGATGTTCAATCTATTTATATGAAGATTTGACAACAGATAGCGAAGTCATATAACATCCCCTTGGTTGACAATGGTTTAAATGTTTTTCGTTTTACCTCTGTTTTCTCTGATGTTCTATAAGGTTCTAGGAACTTCTGGAATACAATCCACTGCACGGAGCGAAAAAGTAATAGTTCAACGCACAAGAAAAGCCCCCTTCAAAGTTTATTACATTGAATAATACTAATGGTGGATGATGTATCCCGGCCTGCATACAGCTAGAGGCGCAATGTCTCTGTATAAACCTCGCGGAATTCTAACATAATCCCAACCCCTATATGGATAATTTAGTTTTAACAAGACCCGAGGGTTTTTTTTGATTTCCAGTCGCAAAGAGCCTAGAATGTCCTTATTGTAGGGAAGGACCCACTGATCGGCTGTCACTAGCAAAGAGTGAGCTTTGAGTCTTGCTGCGTAAGAGGAAGGGGTGATTGCCACCACAGGTTCGAGCCTTTTTTTCTCACCTTGACTGCGTGTCTTGAGAAAAGTCGTCTAACTGTGCCGCTAAATTAGGTATAGCACTGCAATAAACTTCATCTCGTTTTTTTTATTATTTGATAACGTTATTGGTTTTATAGTTTAAAATATTTTTATGTTAATTGTTTTACAAATTATAAATGGAATGGTAAATATTAAAAATAAGAAAGCAGAAAAGAGATAACACAAAATAAAAGTAAAATTGTACATGTAGCGTAATAAAATAATATCTTACTATCTCTATTTCTTAGCAGTCAATCTTCTCAAGTAGAAAGCTAATTCTTCACCTTCCAAAATGTAACCATCACATCTACCGGATTGGCCTGGTCTGGAAGAGATACAAGCGTATAGTCTACCAGCACTGAATTGGGATTCAACAGAAGATTCAATCTTGGCAGAGGCAGCTCTAGCAGCCCACTTTCTTTCAGCGTTCTTGGTCTTGACAACAGTTTCTTCTTCCTTGGAGTTCTTCTTCTTACCCAAAGATTGGCCGTAATGAGCTTCGAACCATTGCTTGAATGGAGTAGCATCAATTTGAACAACAGCAGCCTTGGTCAAAGTGTTGGTTCTGACCAATTCATTGTTGGATGGATGGTAAACGACACCAGCGATTCTGGTCTTCTTGGAGATACCTTCGGAAGCCCAGGAGAAGTTACCAGTTTCGATTCTTAAGGCTCTGTATTTCTTGTTACCACCTCTGGTTCTGACAGAGTGGATTCTCTTAGCACCGATCTTGGTGTTGGCTGGTTGACGACCCAATTCAAACTTTCTCTTCTTTCTGAATTGAGCACGTTTAGCACCAGTGGCTGATCTTTTATGACGAGAGTCACGAGAAATACCCATTTTCAAACTGTTTAGAAATGTTTTCAAGATTGTTTGTTAGTAAAGCTGTTATTTTGAAATTTTTATGTTTCGAGAGTAGAAGGACGATATGATGGTAGTCTAGTTATTAACGCACGCAGAGTTCGCTTATGACATTATAACCGTATAAGGTTTATGGTTCTGTCTTTCAATAACAAGTCTTTTGCATTACTATGGTTGTCCAAAGTTGATGGAAAAGCCCTGCTCTCTGTAGTGTTGACGTATATATGTGGAATATTGTGTGCTTAACCACATGGCTCAAAATGCATATGTGAAAATGTTGATGGCTATGTTCGTTTTTATACTAGCAATCATATACTCCTGATGTTCTATTGAGGTTCTGCTTTCTATTCTCTCATTCAGTGGGTGTAGGACATACGTTTTATCGTGGTGTGTTTAGGCTTCTTTTAAGATGTAACAACTTCACACTTTAGAAAATGCCAAATAATTGCTTTTAACACTATAGTAGTAGTAAGTTTCACTGCGGAATACAATACGATGGGCAAGGGAATATCAAGAGACTCATCCTCAGCAAAGTTTCAGCCTGCTTGCGTGAGGCCCGTCCGGTTTGGACCAATGTCCTTTCCGAAGAGAGTCTAGACTAGGCTGCGTCTCCCGTACAGGAGCTCCCCGTTGGACCAGGCTGGGCTGAAACAGAGCGGGACCACATTGAGTCCAGTCTCAGCTCGGACGATTCATTTTCCTTGGCTGGAAGCTCTGAAAGTTCTCTGTAAAACTTAATGAGGAGCTAACCATTGTGTGGATGGGTGTTTTTCTTGAAAATGAATGTCCGGATGTTCACAAGGAAAAATATCGCGCTTCAATATTACGTACAACGCGATCTTCTCATTCCCGTAAGAAGGCCTCAGATGCAATTGGTGGTTGGTATCTATGACAATGCAAGCTTACTATGTAAAGTGCTGCTGGGACCTCCTGGGGGTGACCACTAGGTGCTCTTCAAGTAGAGTCTCCCACGTTGTGGTCGGTATCTACGCATTCACTGGTTCAAGTGACCTATTCACTTAGACATGCGTGATATTACGAAACTAATATAGTTAATATCTTTCCTGGGCTAGTACAACGTCAGTAACTTGTAGACAGCCAAAGGAAGCTTGTGAATCGGAGGCGTGCAAATTTCAGCCTTGGACTTGCGCTCGGGTCTTTGTGGCCTTGGGCAGCACTATTCTTTATTTATAATTAATGTTCGAGTTATTACATAATTTTTCAGGCATCGGCTATCGTTAAACAATTAGGTACAGGAAACAGGAACCCCTAAATATATCTCGTAATAAAGCTACCCAAGTTGGAGGGCTATAGAATCGGAAGGATAAAAGCATATTAAGCAACAGAAAGCTACATTAGTACAAAAAATGGCAGAAAAAAATCTTGCAAAACCAGGATCCAAAGTTAGAAGCCATGACAGTGGACCATGAAACTCCTGCACCAAAAGAAATTATCGTTGATGAACCCAAATTGACTAGAGTTGCCAGACCGTTAAGACATGTAAGGCATATTCCCGTGAAATCGTTGGTTTTCCATTCCAAGCACGGTCCAATCACTTTTTCGTACGAAAATAAAATAAAGCTGCCCATAAGTAAGAATAAACTGGTAGTCCAGGTAAATTATGTTGGTTTAAATCCTATTGATATGAAAATCAAGAATGGTTACACCAAACCTATCTATGGTGAGGCAGGCATTGGAAGAGAGTATAGCGGGGTAATAACACATGTTGGTAGTAACCTGACAGACAGATGGAACGTTGGGGATGAGGTATATGGTATTTATTATCATCCCAAAGTTAGCTATGGGTGCTCTGCAAACTGCACTGCTCATCGACCCTAACGTCGATCCTATTTTGATGAGGCCAAAGCATACCTTGAAACCGGAAAAGGCGGCGGGTTCGTTGTTTTGTTTGGGGACAGCTTTCGAATCTATTAGCTAAGCTAAAGGAAAAGGGCCAATTAGATGCGGAGTCTAACATTTTAGTAAACGGTGGGACAAGCTCAGTGGGGATGTTTGCCATCCAGCTATTGAAGCGCTACTATAAAGTTTCCAAGAAATTGGTTGTTGTGACGTCAGGTAACGGTTCAACCGGTATTGTCTGAACACTTCCCCGACTTTAAGGAAGAAATGATTTTCATAAATTACCTCTCATGTAGAGGGAAATCGAGTAAACCGCTTAGAAATATGCTGGACTCAGGTAAAATTGTAGACTATGATGACCCTAATAGTCTTAAAGAGACCGAAGCCTACACACAGGGTAAATTCAACGTCGTATTGGACTTCATTGGTGGTTATGATATATTGAGTCATTCGAGATCCTTAATTCGTGCTAAGGGCGCTTATATCACCACTGTCGGTGACTATGTTGGAAATTATAAGAAAGACATCTTTGACTCTTGGGATAATCCTAGTGCTAATGCGAGGAAGATGTTTGGCTCAATGTTGTGGTCATATGACTATACTCATTTTCATTTTGACCCCAATATCAAACTCATTTCCAGCAAGAAAATGAATGGATAAATGAATGTGGAAGGCTACTGAATGAAGGGGTTGTGGACTGTATCGTAGATAAGGTTTATTCTTGGAAAAATCTCAAAGAGGCGTTTTCTTATATGGCCACCCAGCGTGCTCAAGGCAAGCTCATAATGAAAGTTGAAGATTTTTGAGAAACTATGCCTTTTTCTTTCTAAATTTTGTCGTTTTTGATTTGCAGTTATGAGTTCTTTTAGTTTAGTACACATATTAAAAAAACACAACATAATGTTCATAATAAAAGGATCCCTTATGTCTATATAATACTACTTATTTTTGTTCTGTGGTATAAGATTTATCTAAATTTTTGCTCCTCTCATGCCTTCATTTCATAAAAGCACCAACCAAAAATAAAAAAGACAGCAATACCAATATAAACCATAGAAGAACTACCGTTCGGCTCTTTATCATTTTTCTTTGAATTATTGTCTGGTTGTCTTAATGCTTGTTCTGCGCGTATTCTATCTTCAGGATCTAGTATTTCCTCCAACGAAATCACTTTCTCCTTAGCAGCTTTTGTGAAAGCATCTTCTGTCTCGTCCTTCGTTTCAGCACTATCCCCTTCTATTAATCTTCTCTTTTCTAATATTTGTACGTTTTCCTCTACAATTTCAGGAAAAATCAGCTTGAATCTCACGTTCTGAAAAGTATTATAACTCACGGAGTTCTTTGCCAAGACCTTCTTTTGATGATCCGACGTAGTAATGGATCCAGTCGTAGCTTCATCACTAGTCATGAAACTCAACAACCCATTCAAAATGGTCGATACAGACCAACCGGGATTCCACGTATCAGGGTGGTAATCACTCATGGAAAGACATAATCGTGTATTGGGTTTGAAACGTCCATTTGGTGTTATCATTCTGATGGCGGGTGGCTTGTATGGGTAATCCGATGGGAAAGTCAAGGTACCGTGGTATTGGCCAGCTTTATAGGGAGTATCCGCCGGACCTGTGATGATGTAGTGCCATTCCAAAATATTGTCTTCATTGGGACGGGCAAGAATATAAGGTGGAGGATTCTCCACCATCAACTTATATTCTTTAGTTAGTCTTTTATGGGCTTGCTTCGTAGCCATTTCACACAGTGTGTACTTTACTGTTCTCTTTTGTACCTGGAAATAAATTATAAATACGCCTAATGCCTCTTCTGAGGGGTGCAACAATACTGTTTTCTGCCAAAATTCTCAAAACCTAATCAGAAAGATCTTTCTGTTCTTTATAATCATTTTCGGCTTTTTCTGAACACAAATAACCAAAATTTTCCTTGTTTTATTGGGGAGGCTATACAAGTTGCAGAGAACAATGATACTGTGGAAGTGTCAGCTTGCGCTTACAATGGACCTGCACACTCGAGAGGATGGTATTCTGGTATATCCCAGTTGCTATTGAACAGGGAGCATTGTGTGAGTGTATTCATATCTCCATACAAAACCGCGCAGCAAAATAATTCAGGCACGTGATCATTTTTCAGCAAGGAAAAAAATTTTGGAACAATAGCTGATAATATGGGGAAATCATAAATGGTATAATGAAAGATTCGTCGAGGAACAGCGCTGGTTTGCAGTCGATTCAAGTATTGTCTATCTCCACAGGTGCCGTTGAGTATGCCTACAAATAGTATCAAATTACTTGCAGGTAATTCGCACCCTGGGTTAGCTGAACTTATCTCCCAAAGATTGGGCTTACCGTTATCTAAAGTCGGAGTTTATCAATATTCAAATAAAGAAACATCAGTTACTATAGGAGAGAGCATTCGTGATGAAGACGTGTACATCATTCAAACGGGATATGGAGAGCGTGAAATTAATGATTTCTTGATGGAATTACTTATCCTAATTCATGCCTGTAAGACCGCCTCTGTAAGACGAATTACAGCCGTCATACCAAATTTCCCTTACGCCAGACAAGATAAAAAGATAAGTCCCGTGCACCCATCACTGCAAAGCTGATTGCCAATCTTTTAGAAACTGCTGGTTGCGATCATCTCATCACTATGGACCTTCATGCTTCTCAAATTCAAGGGTTTTTCCACATTCCGGTTGATAATCTATACGGTGAGCCAAGTGTATTGAATTACATAAGGACCAAGACGGATTTCAAGAATGCGATATTAGTTTCACCCGATGCTGGTGGTGCTAAAAGAGTTGCCTCTATAGCGGATAAACTAGACATGAATTTTGCATTGATTCATAAAGAAAGACAAAAGGCCAATGAAATTTCACGAATGGTGCTTGTCGGTGATGTTGCCCGAAAATCGTGTTTGCTAATCGATGACATGGCAGACACATGTGGAACACTAGTGAAAGCCTGTGATACTTTGATGGATCATGGTGCCAAAGAGGTAATTGCTATTGTTACTCACGGTATATTTTCTGGGTCAGCGAGAGAGAAATTAAAAAATAGTAGGTTGTCAAGAATTGTTTGTACCAACACAGTGCCTGTTGATTTGGATTTGGACATACTCGACCAAGTTGATATCAGTCCAACGATTGCAGAAGCCATTAGAAGATTGCATAATGGTGAATCAGTCTCCTATTTATTTACATATGCACCTGGTTAGGAGAGAGGTATATGTACATATATATATAGTCATATAACCAAATGTTTTGAGAAAAACATATGTATCAGCACGCCGTTCCTTCGTCTAGTGCATTGAAGTTTCTTATTTTTCTTACATTCAGTTTCTATCTTTTTGCTTTTATAGGATCGTGAAAGAATATCTTGCTTCTGTAATAAACATGGTGGTTAATGAGATATGCGGAGAACCGAAATATCAATGGAGGGGGGAATGTAAAAATTAATGGAAAGAAAGTATATTGTTATTTATACTTTTGAGAAAGAAATTACTTCAAGTTTATGTGGTTTATTGAGCAATTTAACTTATTTGATAAAACTCAGTATTCTGGATCTTCTCTTTTGTTTACTGTGTTTTCTATCAACAGTTCTTTACAGGTGCCTTAACTTCAGGTATATCTTTTAAAGAATTTTTTACGTTCTACATCGGCCATTGCTTTCAACGCGCGATCTCTTAACCAGTCATCACACTTCATCAATTGCTCAATATTGTTCTCAATTTGGTTTTGATTTTGATCTGAAGTCACAGTTTCCTCCATTTGCTTGTTAGCGTAATTTGCGTGGATTTCTTTATAAAACAGAACATAAGCTGTTGTTTGATCACCTGAATGACCCGTAAACTTTAATACTGTTTCTTCACTAACGGATTCAACGGTTTCGTCGTCATATAACAGCCACCCAAATTTTTCATTCTTGCAAATGCATACATAATGGCCATGCTGGGGACCACTCCCCATATGTATTACGATGCCGCTCAATTCGTATCTTTTGGATACTGACGTATCAAATGTAGAAGAAACGTCTAGCCTCAATGGATAGCGTATCTTATTGAACAATTTGATATTTGAGTTCTGTTCTTCTGAGTACTTGAATCTTTTTAAATGTAGAGACAGGATATAAGGTACCTGCTTTAAACCAACTATACGTTCCGCCTCTTGTAAACCATAGCATTTGTTGCAGTAAAATTTGTTAACGCCATTCAACATTTCACGTTGATGATAGCTCTTCAAGATCTTTTGAATATCAGTCTCGTCATCACCCTGTACCTCTATAGGGAAATCTAAGAACGGTTCATCTCTTGAGGTGATATTGTCGCAAGTTAAGCACTTAATTCTGTTGGTTAGTGTACCCTTGAACAGATCAGTTATGAAATTATCGCTGGTGCCATTCATGTTCTCTTGCGGCACAATATTCACACTGGAGGTATGGCATTCAATGTATTCACTAGAATCATTTAGTAAAAAGTTTAGAAATTCATGAGCATCTTGTTGCATCATAGTGTTGAAAAGAACGTTTTCTTTTTTTAAAATCTTAACGAATTCTGTAGGTGAGACTATTCCTGTTAGTGCCAAATTTTCAGTTATGGACTCAAATATATCCTTTTAGGCCATTGTAGAGCGTTGCTTCCTCAGACGAATATAGCAAGTGATCGATATTAAGAACAGGGCCTCTAATTAATGCAGCCTTCTTTTTCTTTGCTCACTTGTTGGAAATGTGCTCTCTTTGTTAACGTTGGATTCGTTCACAGTACGACAGAGACCCTCGGAGTTGACATGGTTATCGTCATCCATTGGTTCGTCAATACTGGCCGACACTTTTGATTGCGGATGTGAATTGACTTGGTGGTCTGCGTGTGCAGTCCTCGAAGAGGAATCACCCTGTATTGGGAGAGATCTTCCAACGATTATTCTCCTTGCACCCTTCATGAAGCTTTTCTGTTAGCACATCCGATGCCATAACTACTGTATGCACAGGCCGGGGCCGTTCGACCTCATAGCTATCCTCTTTCTTTAGTGGAGTCTTTAATACTCGATTTACCCTTTCCAAAACCCATAAAGGAATTCCTTTTTCTTTCATTGTTGCTCTGCTTTTCCTGAGTAGATGATGAAGAGTTATCTAGATCACTGTGCTGATAATGGTGGTGTGATTATGTACGTCTTCATTATCATAGGTTTGGCTCCCTGAATTTGAACTTCCTCCGTTGGTGGACACCTCAAAACTTTCATTGGTAAACACCCTCACCTTTGAGCCCGTTAAGTTGCTTTTGCGAATTCTGTTTGATACAGGTATTCTTTCAGGATATCGCAGCACGTTGCACCTGAACTCGGGTATATTGTAAAGACATTGCAAAACGGAATTACAATAGCAGGTATTCCCAAAATTTTCGTAACCAAACACCTTGTTGGAACCGTCCCCATAAGGCATCAGATCTGTTATACTGGTGAAAAGGATTTGGGATTCTGCTTTCAACGCATAGTCTTCATATGTGCTAGGAAAATGACTTTCTACTTCACTTATATTGTTCGTCATATCATAGTGGTGGTGATGATGATGATGATGTTTTTCATCATTGATGTTATCCACTTGACTGCCAGATCTGTTCTTCCTTTCATTGCTTACTGGGTTAGAAGGCACACTTGACGAGCTCCTCTTAGTGCTCGTTGGTTTCCCTATGGTTGAATCTCGAAAAGCTCGGGCCTTCTTCATATTAATTGCTTTTTGGCTGATCTCATCATTGCCCTGTGTGCCTCTTTCTGAATCAGACTTCTTCTTAGTCACAGATAGCCATCTTTTTATCATTTTTCATATGGAAATACCCTAGCTTTTGTTGGCAATTATTCTTTTTGTATATTGATAATTCGAGTACTTTTTAAGGATCAAGCTAAGGTTTACGACACATTCAAAACTTGTTCAAGGTAAAGTTCGAAGCTTAATAAAAAGGGAAGCCCAAAACTCAGCTTCGATCTTTTCGACTGCAAGGGAAACAACTTTTGTGGGGGATTCTTCTCGTTTAGTGAGAACAGAACTCCTGTGTTTAAACAATAAATGGAAATCCCGCATTGACTTTGGTAACGCGTTTCCGGGGTAAACACCACACATATACTATAAAGCCGTACGCGACTTGAGTGCTTTTTCTTCTATTCAGGAACAACAGAGGTACAATGATGAGGTTTCTTGTTAAACAGGTGTTTGCTCTTAGCCAGTCACAGCAACATTTTATGGCTCACCTGAAAGTGAAGTGAAAAAATACTCCGATACGGGGAGTCGAACCCCGGTCTCCACGGTGAAAGCGTGATGTGATAGCCGTTACACTATATCGGATTATATTGTTTTGGAATTTGGATTGTTTTTTCTGATGATTAGCTATCTTCATAATTCAAAAATACCTGTGTACTATAAGACACTCCCATCTATTAATCATTATCAAAGAGCCAGGAGACCAAGAAGACTCTCTAATATATATCTGGTATTTCCCAGCATCAAATTTTCTCTATCTAAGCAATTATTTGGTAGTATTTGTGATGAATTTGACCGAGATTATGAATAATATTGCTTGCGTCTACTCTCATTTTTCCGGAAATCTGAAGTAACATCACAATAAACTAACATATAACCGCTGACTATTGCATGTTCGATGATTCTTGTGTTCGAATAGGTGGTTACAGATATGCATTTACCCGTGTATGTTGAGATAAGTGATTTCGGATTTACTTTTTATTCGTATATGATATAAAATTGAATCATCCATACTAATAACTAATATCCGAATACGGTGTTGAAAGATGACATGAATTACAAAGATCCATTAATTGGTGACACTATCTATGAATTGATGTATAAGGAGATGAAGTATATCTGGTACCATTCATAATATTATCAGTTCTGAACTGTGCTCTTACCATTGGGTTTTATATAACCAATCAGCATGTTTTATATACCTCTCTTATATAGTTTAAGAAAGAGATGTTTATTTCAAATTATTACTCCTTACTAAAGTACTGATTGTCAACAATTGGTTTACTTATTGGTTTTTATTTACAGAGAACCCCGTTGAAAAGTAGAAGTTTTTTTACCCGTAACTTTTACAACTTTTCCAACAAAACGTAAATACATCATAAATTCAAATATTGCTTCTTTCTGTGATGTTACGAAAACTAACCAATAACAAAACAAAGATGCCCAATTAGTGGCTTTTCAATTCTTTTGGCATATCTAGCTACACCATTATTCAAGATAAAAAAAAGTGAAAAGTAGCAGTAATGTTATATCTGGCAGAGACGAAAAAAGGCGCTGTGAGAATACTGCAGAGTTAGAATCCTCATAGTTAAAGTCAAAAATAGCTAACTTCTGGGATTTTAGCCTCGTAGGCAAAACTTTGTTGATAAATAAGAAATAGTTTTTAGATAAGTCTTATTCATTAGTAATATAGTTAAAAAATTCGATATAATTACGCAAGACACAATGAATTAATTCATTTACAATTAAACAAACTTCTGGGGTAAATCGAGCTTCCATAGCTTTTGAAAAAACAACAACAAAAAGATAAAAAAAAGTCTGTACTTTATCTATTAAATCAATTTTCTAGACACGAGAACGTCATCGGAGGGTTTACGGTAATTTCTGTGATAACCCATAGTTTCTGCGAGGGGAAATACTTCCGTTTCCACAAGCTTCTGCCAATATTCTTGCAGATCCAGTGTGGCCCCAGAATTGCTGCCTTCTTATACAGCACTATTGCATAATCTGGATCAGCAATAATAAGGTCTTTGAATCCTGTCATATAGATATTAGCCAATTCATAAGGGGCACCGCAAATCAAGCCATTGGCCATGGATGTAGCCCTTCGTAACCATCTATAACCATCCATTTTTGTTAAAATATCCTCGGGAAGACCCATCAAACCATGAAATGAATATACACCCAATTTGTACATTGCAGCTGGATGATTTTTAGTTGCTGCAAAGGTTAAGAAATTAACTGCCTTTGACGCATTCCTTGTCACACCCAATCCGCACTCATAGCAAATAGCTGTTCTGAATATACTTTCAATGTGTAATCTTTTGGCTGCAGCCAAGAACAAGAGAAATGCCCTTCTGTTCTTTACCTTGCCGAAAACTCCAGAAGAGTAAGCGTCACCTAACAAGTACTGCGCATCCGGATATCCAACAGCACTCAATTTCTTTAAAATTATTTTTGCGTCCTTTAGTAATGATTCTTTCAAGTTTTCAACAGTAAAAAAACCACTATTTCCCTCTTGTTCATCGACCAACTCGTGTAAGTTTTCCAAATTCAAACCTATCTTTAAGATATATTGGGCATACTGGAAATTGGAATATGTGTCATCAGTTTTTTTGACAGATTCTCCATACATTTCAATAGTTTTCCATCTTGTAAGCAAACTTTTTGCATTTTCCTTGCCAAGATGGAATTTGGCCATCTTATGTGATTCAGATGCTACCAGCTCGTTTGTGAAAAAAAAGACTGTTGTCAACGTTAAAATCTAGGGACACATTTTTGGGCAGGGATATAGAACTCGAGCTTCTATCAACGTCATTTGAAGAGCCCGACCCACTTGGGTTATTCAAAAAGTCCAAATCGGTTGACTGACCGAAAGAGAGAGCAACAGACTCATTTTGAGAGGGAGGCGGCTCTACCAAAGCTTCAAAAACCGAGGTCCCGTTTGGAGGAGTGTTCTTTGAAATTTCAGATGATATTTCGCTTTCGAAAGATACTCGTGATTTCCCCCTCTGGCGAGGAAGGAATAACCTCAGAAAACCCATTCTGTTCAGAAAGAGAACCTTTGGTGGGGAAAGTATTGAATTTCTCGGCAAATGAAGGATTACTATCCATTGTATCTTCACCAACGGCAGAGGTTGTCAATTCGCCATCCTTGTCGTCTGTTGAAGACCCTGGCACACACACGTTTGGGTCAGCGCTTGTTAAACGCAAATTTTCCTCTCCACCTGCTGAGTACATGCTACTTGAACTTGAAATATGGGAGGAAACAGACCAATATTGGCGTGCGTCTGGTTCATTCAATGCCAAGGAGGAAGCAGTGGAAAACATGTTCAGTTCCAGCTGTTTGTCAATATCTTTACGGGCTGTGACTTCAGGGTATGCACCTGGGGTATTTGGATAAACGCCTATGAACATAGTCTGTTAAAGAAAACAATAATTTCTCAACACTGTCAAACGTACTTCGCTTGCTGTTGGCAAAAATCCTGTTCTATTTATTTTCTGAAAGTATAAGTTTTAATTC
Organism: Saccharomyces x bayanus; assembly: GCA_019431265.1. Classification (NCBI taxonomy): domain Eukaryota; kingdom Fungi; phylum Ascomycota; class Saccharomycetes; order Saccharomycetales; family Saccharomycetaceae; genus Saccharomyces; species Saccharomyces x bayanus. The sequence goes on along the minus strand of CP080208.1, from coordinate 358,451 downwards.
ATTACAAAATGAGTGAATTCAACCAGAAAGGATTATTTGCGTTAAGAAGAATAAATATTTTTGGGTTGGACATATAACTGGATGGCGACATCGATCATTTTTTTTTTCATGGCACCCCTAAAAGGATAAAGCCTCGCGGACCCTGTAAAAAAAAGCATAGTCATCGTACAGACAATAGAGTAGAAAAAGAAAAATACATATATTTTATGGGGTGACGGTAAGAAAAGTTATTTAGAAGAACTGAAAAAAAAGAAGACAAGATAGTGGGCGGAACCCCGGAGTATATATGACAAAATATATATGCAAAAATCTAAGACGATGGACAGAAATGAAGAGAAAAGAGTACGGAACGGAACCTAAGACAATGAAGAGAATTGAAAGTAAGCCTGTGGTGGACATAAATAGGAACAAGAGGGGAAATAACTACTCGTCTTCTTCTCTGGGGTCACCAACACCGTCTTCGTAGATGGCAAATACACACTCAGCCTCGGGCAAACAAGGCGAGTCCACGACTTTACATATTCTTTGAGGGCCTTTACCCTTCTTGAAGCCTAGTCGTGTGGTGGATGAATGGGCCATGATGTTACCACCAATCGGTTTTTTCGGGTCTGGGTTGAAAGACATACCACCATCGACTTGGGCGACGACTTGGTTGGTGATGACGACGGCGACACCGAATTGGTCAGCTAGTCTTTGTAAGGCACGCATGAATTTAGCCAGATGCATTTGTCTTGCGCTTAATTCACCACGGCCTGAGAAGTCCGTTCTGTAAAGGGCCATGACGGAGTCCACCACGATCAAGGAAAACCGGGACTCGCTCATCATCTGAGCTGCAGCGTCCAGAAGTCTCAACTGATGGTCAGCGTTGTACGCTCTTGCATATGCGACGTTGTTTAGGGCATCGTCCGGATCCAACCCGAACCTCTGAGCAATGGACACTAATCTGACTGGTCTGAAAGTACCCTCTGTGTCGATATACAGACACTTTCCCTCACCACCACCGATGTCCAGTGGGATTTGGCAGGTGACTGCTAAAGTGTGACATAGTTGTGACTTACCTGTTCTGAATTCACCAAACAGCTCGGTGATAGAACCCGTTTCCACACCGCCACCCAAGAGGGTGTCCAGATTCTTAGAACCGGACGTCAAGCAAATCAACTCCGATCTTCTCAGGTGGAAATCCGCTGCTGTGACAAACCCCATGGGCACCAGCCTAGCGGCTTCGTTCAGCAACTTGTCAGCTTTCGCCTCCGATATACCTTTAATCTCCAGCAAAGCCTTTCTGGGAGCATATGCCACTGCTTCAGCGGTGTGCAGCCCACTCTCTCTTAGTTTTTTCACATCTGCCGCGGTGATCCCATTCACTTGTAACTTTTCTATAGGCACAAACGAACCCAAGGCAGACTCATCGTCCTCTTCCTCCTCCGCTTCGCCCTGCGCTTGTTCTTGCTCTTGCGAGTCTCCGCCATCGGCGGAGGCATCGGTGGCAGCGATGGCATCGCTGCCGTTCCCATTACCTATGGGCTGAGAAGGGTCTGCTGGCACAGTAGACATCAACGAAGCGTTGCCGTACTGCAGCTGCGACTCTGATATGTGTTGTTCTTGAACTTGCGACATGCGGTAATAACAAACTGGGGGTCTTTAACGAACTGCTGTCTGTGCTCTCTGTCGCGCCACCCAACAAATACCACACGAGACTACCAAAGATGAAGAAGAGAGAAAGAAAATTTTTTTCTCCAGTCTCCCACTATTCCCCTTTATGGTCCCACCACGCGTACTGTAAACAAAGCAAGGCAGAAAATAGTCCAAATAACGCGTAAGCTAGGGTAACGAAGAGCGAAAACGCCTGCATGGGCCCGCGGGTGGTGTGCCAGTACTGATCCAGCTGGTGTACTGTCTTGAAAGAGGTTATATTATTCAGAACAGCAGGTCAAAGGTTGCTGAAGCACGTTTCAAATGGCTATTATGCCGACGATGAGGTCTAGTCGCTATTAACGTTGTGATGGCACGTGACTGGATGGCTTGTCGGTGGCAAAAAAGTGCAAAGTGCAGGGGCGAGAAAAAGAGAGAGTTCCTGGCATAAAGAAGAAGCCAGTTGCGGTTTGGTCGTTGCTGAAGAAGTTTAGCAGACGGTCTTAAACTAGAGTGCGTGCTTGCGAATTACTGGTAAGAACAGAATAGCGAACAGAGAACATAGAATGTCCGATCCAAGTTCTATAAACGGTGGTATTGTCGTCGCGATGACGGGTAAAGACTGTGTGGCCATAGCCTGCGATTTGCGTCTCGGGAGCCAGTCGCTGGGTGTGTCTAACAAGTTCGAGAAGATCTTCCATTACGGCCACGTGTTTCTGGGAATCACTGGTTTAGCTTCCGACGTAACCACGCTGAACGAAACATTCCGCTACAAGACCAATCTATATAAGCTAAAGGAGGAAAGGGCCATAGAACCGGAAACGTTCACGCAATTGGTGTCTAGTTCGCTTTACGAGAAGAGATTCGGCCCTTACTTCGTGGGCCCCGTGGTGGCCGGTATCAATTCCAAGTCCGGGAAAGCCCTTCATCGCCGGGTTCGACCTGATCGGCTGTATCGACGAGGCCAAGGACTTCATCGTCAGCGGTACCGCGTCCGATCAACTGTTCGGTATGTGCGAGTCCTTGTACGAGCCCAATCTGGAGTCCGAAGACCTGTTCGAAACCATAAGTCAGGCCCTACTGAATGCTGCCGACCGTGACGCCTTGTCGGGCTGGGGTGCCGTAGTATACATCATTAAGAAAGACCAGGTAGTGAAGAAGTACTTGAGGATGAGACAAGATTGATCAATCCTGATCCGTCAAAGACCAAAAAAAACAACAACAAGGAAACATCCCTTAATCAGAAGGAGACAAGAAACCTATATATCTTTCTCATCTTTAACCTAAATAAACAAAACAAACAAAACGAATATATAAAATACTCAAATGCATAAAGTCAAGTAATAGTCGAAGCTGCCGTTGTGCTCTTCATGCGGCACTCGTTGGAAACAAGCGCGACAGTCTTGAAAAACCGACGCTTCTGTAGTAACTTGGATATGGAAATAACCTCTTCGGTAAACCACCACAATTCGTCGTTGCCATGATGACAACTACGCCAATGAGCAGCACTATGACTGACGCGAAGAAGCAGTACAAGAGAAGGAGGATACTCCAGATGGTCAAGTTTTATGGTGCAGCTTCTTTCACCCTCATCACCATGAGGGTTATCTCCAAGGCCATAAGAGTACGAAAATGTATGTAGCCGGCCCTTTTTGTAGCCAGAAGCAATAATCAAACTATACTAACACCGTTTTGCAAGCAGACGTCCCCACTATGTTCCAACTGAACTACAAGCCGCCACCATTCTCTCAAAGGAGCGAGGCAATGTCCGCGTTGACGTTTGCATCCGCTGCTTCGATAGGTTCGTTCAGTACGCTGGTATTCGGATTCTGTTGGGCATCGGACGTTTCAACGGCTAGAGAATTCGTCCTCAAGACAAGAGAATTCATGGGTCTCCCTCAAACGTCAGACACTGATACAAGTATGGACGAAGAAACAGCCCGTTTGACAAAGCAATTACAGGACCTTTTATCAAGCGATAAAGACGAGTGAGGGCCTCGATGTTTTGTCCTACCTTTGTCACACTGTAAATAACACAACTACACACCACCAACTGGCCGGTTACGTGTTCATATATTTGTATACATTCTTTGTTGTTTAACTATGCATATATAGTAGTTTTTTTTTCCTACGCTCATGAAAATATTGATTGATCCATCGGCGAAAATAAAGATGAAATATCGATCAATTCCTATTGTTCTTCGGATATAACAACAAAGCTTTCTCAAAATGGAATCCTACACACCAGGGAGGACACTTCTCGTTGGACCATCTCGCGAAGTTTTTTTATGATTTCACAATGAGCATACCTCACAGTACCAAGCAGAGTAGCCCTCTCTCAAGTCGACACCGTTCAGTGACCAATATAACTCCACTATTAACCCCGAGACATAGTCATGATAACTCAAATACCCAAATATCAAGTATCAAGAACACTATGTCAAGTAGTCCGTCGACAATCATGAACGAAAGCTCTAAAAGAAACAAGCAAAACCTGGTTCTTTCAACCTCATTTATATCTACCAAAAAACTGGAAAATAGTGCACCTTCACCGACCAGTCCCCTGCAAGCAAGACGAACGAGAAGCACAATGACCAAAGCGCTTCTTAGTCTGAAATCAGAAATAAACAACCAATATCAAGAGCTGGCTCGATTGCGCAGGAAAGAAAGATGATCTAGAGCATCTTCGGGATTCCACAATATCTGATATCTACTCTGGATCTTACTCCACAGATCATTTGCAAAAGCACTCAATGAGGATACGGGCTAATACACAACTTAGGGAAATTGACAACTCAATAAAAAGAACTGAGCGACATCTTTTTGACCTCAAACAACAATTCGACAAGAAAAGACAAAGATCCCTCACGACATCCAGCTCGATTAAGGGCTGACATGGGGAGCATCAGAACCGATGACCCTCAAAACATCGATAGCGAAGAATCAGACGGCCACAACAGTTTGACAGACCAAATCACTCTTGATGATGAATATCTAACTACTCCCACTTCTGCAACTGAGCACAATAGTCAGCGAAATTTGAATCGCAATGGTACGATTAACTCCCAAAATAATGAGAATCTTTCAACTCTTTCCGTTTCAAATATTGAGGATCCAAATGGGGGTGAATTTAACAGATAATACAATGGAAAACGATCACGGTGGCATCGAGAACGAAAATCAAATTTTCAAGTCCACAACCACTGAGGCTGCTACATGGCTTGTAAGCGACTATATGCAGAGTTTTCAAGAAAAAAATGTAAATCCTGATTTTATTGCTCAAAAGGCAAACGGCCTAGTCGTTTTGTTAAAAGAGCATTCGGAAATAAGAAAAGACTTAGTGCTGACTTCGTTCATGTCATCAATCCAAAACTTGCTACTTAATGAAAACAAACTTGTCGCAGCATCCGCTTACAGGGTATGTCGATATTTAATCAATGGTTCAAGTTTTATTGACGAACTGTTGGAACTAAGGTTAGATGCATTCATTATCATTTCCTTGGCAAAAGACAACTCTTTTCAAATTGAAAGAGAACAGGCATTGAAGCTAATACGAAGGTTCATTGAATATAACACTGGTATAACACAGGGCGTTATGCAAGCCATTATCAGCTGTGTTGAAAAACCCGAAGACTCTCTAAGGCATATGGCTTTGGAAACTCTTTTAGAGCTTTGTTTTGTCGCTCCGGAAATGGTTAAGGAATGCCGTGGTATGAGAGTGATCGAGGGATTTTTACAAGATTACAATTCTTTCTCACTAGCGTGTGTGATACTGGATACTGTTTTACAATTGATGGCTACTCACAAGACAAGACAACATTTTTTAAAAGATTTTAATGTATCTGTATTAACCACAGTTTTCTCCGATACCAATACAAAATCAACCGTTAATGTCGAAAAAATGCAAAACGCCTCTACACTTATCTCGATCACATTAAATAGCTATAATGGATTTATGCTTTTTCTCTAACGACAATTTCAAACCACTCAAACAATTGGTATCTTTTTTTCAAATTCCAATATGCGCCCAGTATCTCATTGACATTTTTCTAGATGTTTTGAAAATTAAACCTCTGCCATACAAATCAAAAAGTAGACACTCTCATTCTTTCAAACCGATTCCTTCCCAATACTACAAAGAATGCATGTCAGTGAACCAAAGACTAGCACTAATTGTGCTGATTCTAGATAATTCAGAATTCGTATCCCATCTTCTTGAACTTTTGAATGAAGAGGATAGAGATGACAACCTAGTGGCAAAAGGCAGATATCTACTCACTGAATATTTTAATCTCAGAATGAACTTAGTCGATAATAAATACACATCGGTTTCGAGACCAATTTCTAAAGAGAACTTCACCTACGTTGACGAAACATTCCAGTTTAGAAAGATCGCCTATCGAATGAATAGAAATAGGAATACGATTGGAATGTCAGATATTGATTACGTCCAAAACATAAAATCATTCTCTAAAACCGTCAAAGAGAACACTCTTCTTCGCGAAGTAGATGATTTTCGATTTAGAAGAATGGTTTATGACTCTAAAGTTTTGCAAACAAAAGATTTCACGCGATGGAATTGGAACATAATAAACGAATTACTCGAAGGACCGCTATTGAATAAGAAACAGTTGGAAGAACTTGTGAAATCAACCAAATTCATAAGAAGATTATTGGTGTTTTATAGACCACTTAGATTAAGATTTTCCAACGTTAATAGAGGCGCAAAATTATCTCAAAAATACGTTCAAGTCGGGTGCCAATTCTTCAAAACTCTAACGGCAACGCCAGAGGGTATAAAAATTCTTATGGATGATACCAAAATTATACCGCAGTTGGCATCTCTAATGTTTAGAGCCATGGAGGGAAACATATCAGGGAACATTTTCGACAAAAACAGGCTAAAGGAGAAAATGATATTTGGATATTTTAAATTTATTGGAATTCTGACGCAATCAACAAATGGGATTCACGTGTTAACAAGGTGGAATTTTTTTCACTGTAATTTACAAGATGTTTCAATTTGAATCGAAATTGGGGCTCGAATTTTTATTATTAACTATACCTGAGTTAGATTTAAAATATTCATCACATTGCCGCGCTATTATGGGCAAAGCCCTTGTTGTTGCCAAATGAAAAAGTCAGGATCAAGGCCACAAAGCATATTGGTGATAAACTAAAGGAATTATTATCTATTAAAGAATGTGATCTCAAGTTAAAAGCCAATAAAACTAGATTACAGGAATATAAAATGGAAATGTTGACGAGGCAATTATACGATTTAAGCCCGAGTGTAGTTGCAGTAGCAGACCAAGCTCTGTACGAATGCATCGTTGCAGGCAATGGTTCCGAAGAGTTAGGCACCTCATTTAGGATGTTTTTGAACCAAATGGTGTTTATCAGGTCACCAATACTTTTCGAATTACTAAGTCGGCCATACGGGTTTCAGTTGTTAAATGAGATCAATTTCGTGAAAGGAAGAAAGAGATTCATGGTTGTCTAAAAAAAAATGTAGAATATGTTCATATAGTGGAAGAGTTCTTGAAAAAAAATCAATCAATTAATGCAAAATCTCTTACGTTTCAACAAAAGGGTCGGTTACCGCTACATTTCTATGAAAGTTTGACAAGGACAGAAGATGGAATTCTACTATTAAGTCAAACAGGAGACTTAGTTTCTTTCATGAATGTTATAAAGAGATATGTGAACGGAGATAGTATGGCAACGATGGAAGATGCTAAGGAAATTTTGGATTTGAAAGCTGCCTTGTGGTGCGTTGGGTTCATTGGATCCACGGAATTGGGAATAGGCTTACTCGATAACTATTCGTTAGTGGAAGATATTATCGAGGTGGCGTATAACGCTAGCGTAACTACCGTTAGGTTTACCGCATTTTACGTCCTTGGGGTTAATTAGCATGACGCGCGAAGGGTGCGAAATCCTGGACGAAATGGGGTGGAACTGTTGCGTTAGCGTACAAGATGAACCTATCGGGATTGCCCTACCAAACCGGCTTGATAGGTTCCTATCATATAACGAAAACAAATGGTCAACCTTTGGCGAGTATACAGACGAGATGATAATTTTCGATAGAAGAAATGGTGACCTGGCCGAAAAGAGCTCACCTATCGAGTTTGACTTAGACAAATTACTGAGCGAGAAAGAACACTGCAGAGAATCCATTAAACGAAAAAATCACTGGCGGTAAATACGACGAGGATATCACAAGCCAAAGCATTACTGTTGCCGATGAAAACGCTAGTCTTTTCGCGAATGAGGGCCTTCCCTCACCCTACATAGGACAGTACCGCATTGACGAGGACTCCGATTGAGCGTAAAGTTCTGCACATAGTTAGCCAACTGGGCAACCACATCCTTTCGAACCACGCAGTAAAGGAAATCACAGAAATAAACAATAAGTATGGTCCGAGACTCTTTGAAAACGAAAGAATGTTTTTCAAAGTGTTCAATATGATGTCTAAGTATCGGTTCAAGCCGCATGTTAGAAAGTTCCTCTGCGGGTTATTCATCAACAATAGAGCGCTTGAAAATGTCATCAAGCATGACAACAAGAGAGACAAAAGACCAACAAACTTAACACATTAGCATAAGAAAAAAACAACCCCAATATATACATGTATATAAACTCAAGCCTTTTGTTTCATCACGTTACATGCACATAATTCATGGCATGTGGGTATCATTATATAACAGTGGAGTTTCCTTGTATAGAGTATAAGCGTCCACCAACTCTTCGGGCACGTCGGTATCTTCGTTATCCTCCAGTTTGGCCGTCAGTAGTGATATTTGTTCGTTGTACCATTTCAATTCGGGCACCTTCTTAACCGTCGTTTCTGATATCAAACGTGGGATTTCTGTACTGACAACCCCGCCTTCGGTATCTACGCTATTCAGCACCGTTATAACGCTCGACACTTTTCTCAACAAAGTGGTGTATTCTCTTTTCAACGTGGCGTCCTGTTTGATCAGCTCATCGTTCCTCGACGATATCTTTCGTATGTCCTTATCTATATGGCTCTCTGCGTCTTTGCTTGGCATCTTTCCTCTTTTCAACGTTTTTACTTGGTCTTAACCTGTCACAGCCATGCAATATCTCAGATCATCCAATTTCACCTCAATAGGCAGCAAATTAATTTTTCACAAACCAGGACCTGCAAGTCGGGTAAATACCGATCGCGCCACATCACGTGTACATTACCCCTTAACGCCACAGTCTCCACATTTCACGTGATTTCAGAGGCGGAGTCTATTCTTAGAGCCGGAGTCAGCTGAAGAAAAAGTGGGCCGGTAAAGGGAAAAAGCCAAAAGCGGGACTAGACTTGGACTCGTTTAGTGTGAACGTGCAAAGGTCTAATTTTCCGCTAGAGTCATCGCAGTCATAGCAGCTTTTTCACTCTCTCGGCCGGTCGCGATTGGTAAAACTGTGGTAGTCATACATAGCTCGTTCTGCTCAACCCGGAACTGTGAATGTGAATATGCAAGCAACCGCAGTTGATGCAGTAATTCAAGGGAAGCTAGCTAGCTGTTCTGCTGAGTGAAAAAAAAAAAGGAAAGAAAAAAACTCTATATAAGTATTGGATATTTCGTTTCCAATCTTGATAGTTTTCCTTTATCTATTGTAGTTTATCTCTTATATAAGTTCTTTTGTCATCATAAAAGAGCAAGCATCTAAGAGCATTGACAACACTCTAAGTAAATAACAAACCAAAAATTAAAATCAATTCATATATCAAAAATGGTTCAATCTGCTGTCTTAGGGTTCCCAAGAATCGGTCCAAACAGAGAATTAAAGAAGGCCACTGAAGGTTACTGGAACGGTAAGATTACCGTCGACGAATTATTCAAGGTCGGTAAGGATTTGAGAAGTCAAAACTGGAAGTTGCAAAAGGAAGCTGGTGTCGACATCATTCCATCCAACGACTTCTCCTTCTACGACCAAGTCTTGGATTTGTCTTTGTTGTTCAACGTCATCCCAGACCGTTACACTAAGTACGATTTATCTCCAATCGACACTTTGTTCGCCATGGGTAGAGGTTTACAAAGAAAGGCCACCGAAACCGAAAAGGCTGTCGATGTCACCGCTTTGGAAATGGTTAAATGGTTTGACTCCAACTACCACTACGTCAGACCAACTTTCTCTAAGACCACTCAATTCAAATTGAACGGTCAAAAGCCAGTTGACGAATATTTGGAAGCTAAGGAATTGGGTATCCAAACCAGACCTGTTCTATTGGGTCCAGTTTCTTACTTGTTCTTAGGTAAGGCTGACAAGGACTCTTTGGACTTGGAACCATTATCTCTATTGGAACAATTGTTGCCTCTATACGCCGAAGTTCTATCAAAATTAGCTGCTGCTGGTGCCACTGACGTTCAAATTGACGAACCTGTCTTAGTCTTGGACTTGCCTGCTAACGCTCAAGCCGCCATCAAGAAGGCTTACACTTACTTCGGTGAACAAAGCAATCTACCAAAGATCACTTTGGCTACTTACTTCGGTACCGTTGTTCCAAACTTAGACGTTATCAAGGGCTTGCCAGTCTCTGCTCTACACGTCGACTTTGCCAGAGCTCCTCAACAATTCGATGATGTCATTGCCGCTATCGGTGACAAGCAAACCTTGTCTGTTGGTATCGTCGATGGTAGAAACATCTGGAAGAACGACTTTAAGAAGTCTTCTGCTTTCGTTAACAAGGCCATTGAAAAGTTGGGCGCCGACAGAGTTGTTGTTGCCACTTCTTCCTCTTTGTTGCACACTCCAGTCGATTTGACTAACGAAACCAAATTGGACGCTGAAATTAAGGGCTTCTTCTCTTTTGCCACCCAAAAGTTGGATGAAGTTGTTGTCATCACCAAGAACGTTTCTGGTCAAGATGTTGCTGCTGCCCTAGAAGCTAATGCCAAGTCTGTCGAATCTAGAGGTAAGTCTAAGTTGATCCATGACTCTTCTGTCAAAGCCAGAGTCGCCTCTATCGACCAAAAGATGTCTACCAGAGCTTCTCCATTCGAACAAAGATTGCCTGAACAAAAGAAAATCTTCAACTTGCCATTGTTCCCAACTACCACTATTGGTTCTTTCCCACAAACCAAAGGACATTAGAATTAACAGAAACAAATTCAACAAGGGTACCATCACTGCTGAAGAATACGAAAAGTTCATTAACTCTGAAATTGAAACCGTCATCAGATTCCAAGAAGAAATTGGTTTAGATGTCTTGGTTCACGGTGAACCTGAAAGAAACGATATGGTCCAATACTTTGGTGAACAAATCAACGGTTACGCCTTCACTGTCAACGGTTGGGTTCAATCTTACGGTTCCAGATACGTTAGACCACCTATCATTGTTGGTGATTTATCTAGACCAAAGGCTATGTCTGTCAAGGAATCCGTCTACGCCCAATCCATCACTTCCAAGCCAGTCAAGGGTATGTTAACTGGTCCAATCACCTGTTTGAGATGGTCTTTCCCAAGAGACGATGTTGACCAAAGAACCCAAGCCATGCAATTGGCTTTGGCTTTGAGAGATGAAGTCAACGATTTGGAAGCTGCCGGTATCAAGGTCATTCAAGTCGATGAACCAGCTTTGAGAGAAGGTTTGCCATTGAGAGAAGGTGCTGAAAGATCCGCTTACTACAGCTGGGCTGCTGAAGCTTTCAGAGTTGCCACTTCTGGTGTTGCCAACAAGACTCAAATTCACTCCCATTTCTGTTACTCTGACTTGGATCCAAACCATATCAAGGCTTTGGATGCTGATGTTGTTTCCATCGAATTCTCCAAGAAGGACGATGCCAACTACATTGCTGAATTCAAGAACTATCCAAACCACATCGGTCTAGGTTTGTTTGATATCCATTCTCCAAGAGTTCCATCAAAGGACGAATTCATCACCAAGATTTCTGCCATCTTGAAAACTTATCCTGCTGAAAAATTCTGGGTCAACCCAGATTGTGGTTTGAAGACTAGAGGCTGGGAAGAAACTAGATTGTCTTTGACTCATATGGTTGAAGCCGCCAAATACTTCCGTGAACAATACAAGAATTAAGGTTTTTAAAAGGGAAACAAAATAATGATTTTTTTGTACTTTTTATTTTTCATTCTGGGATTCAACATCGGTGATTTATTTTTTGTGTTCACTTTTAAAAGTTTATTTGGGTAATTTTTTCGATATTAATTACAAGGCCTATAACTCTTGCATTTTTATTTTTTATATTATAGTTTACATATACATACTGTATCATTTACAACGCATTCAACATTCGTTTTCTAAAAAGCTTCATTCTTTTTTCTTCACCTAAACTCAACCGAGCACTGTAGTGCATTTGAATGGTGGAAAAATAATAAATTCTGTTTCTTGATATATGATATGGCATTATATCGTACGTTTTTGTAGGTTATCTAAACTATTAAAGAAAAGGAAGGAAAAGAAGGGATTGTATGTAAATTCTTGCTGCATTTTTCAAACGCTCCCCACGGTATCCGCCCACATTTCTTCAGCTTGAACAATGGTACTATGATTAGCCATCATCTTGTTCATAGTTTCTACATACTCATCGTATTCATCGGAGTCATAAACAATACCACCACCAGCTTGCAGGTAGGCAATGCCATCCTTATAAACCATGGTCCGCAGAGCAATACAATTGTCCATCGTTTTACCGTCATAAGACCAGTGGCCCGACGGCACCTGCATACACACCACGTCTTTCGCCTTCCAATTCAGCGATCAATTCCATAGCTCTGACCTTTGGAGCACCACTGACTGTCCCGGCGGGGAAGATCGATCTGAATGCATCGAATCTTGTCTTTTCGGGGCGCAAAGTACCACTAACCTGAGAAACCAAATGTTGAACATGGGAGAATTTTTGTACGGTTAACAACTTATCGACGCTTGTTGTTAATGGATCACAAATTCTATTGATATCGTTTCTTGCTAAATCGACCAACATGACATGTTCAGCGCGATCCTTTAGCGAGCCACGTAATTGGTCGGCCAAGGCATCATCCTGCTCCGTGGTAGCACCACGCTTAACAGTACCAGCGATTGGGTGCGTGATCACCTTGTTCTTGGAATCCGACTTGCATAATAGTTCTGGGAGACGCACCAATGATTTGGAAGTCCAAACAATCGATATAGAACAGGTAAGGCGATGGGTTTACAGTACGCAGATGCCTGTAGATATTGAAAGGATGCAACGAAGTAGGTCTTGCCACCCTTTGGGATGGAACACCTTGGATTATATCACCCTTTTTGATGTGCTTCCTTCAAAGTGGAGACATGGCTTTCGTAACCTTCTTGACCCGACGTTTAGATTCGAAAGTTTGATTTAACTTGATTGGAGGCTGTTCTGGGTATGGCACTGGGGAAGAGTCGTCTGTCAGTTTGGATATAATGTCGGTGATTATTTCCACGGCAACTTTTATAACCTTCTTCGAGCGAAGTCTCGTTAGTGTTAATGTTATGGATGATTTGAAATCTTTGGAAAACGTTGTCAAAGGCGATGATGGTGTCACAGAGCATTAAATAAGCCTCTGGGAGTTTCAAAACGTCCTTCAAAGGTCTTCTAGTCTTTGGGCTCGAAGTAACGAACACAATCGTAAGAGATGTAACCGATAGCACCACCACTTAGTTTGGGTAAACCGGGGATGTTTTCTGCCACTTTGAACGAGGAGATCTCTTTTCCAAAGATCTCCAAAGGATCGGTTTCCACGCCTTCAGTGGGGCCTAGTTTTGATAATCTTGCGTGGCGAAATACCAATGAAAGAATAACGGTCCAATTCATTACTAGTCTTGGCACTTTCCAACAGGAACGATTCCCTTCTGTCGGGATTGTTCAGTTGCGCCAGCTTCAGATATGCCACGTGCGGAGTCAAGTCCAACGATGGCAGGTACGCATACACTGGATACATATTTATGGAACTATCGTCATTTTCCAGTTGCAATTGCTTCAGGGAGCCAATATCAGGTTGGATTTTGATATGGGTGGCCATTTTTTTTACTTTCTCTTCCCGTCCACTCAGTACAGCAGTGCTAGTTACCAGTTGTAGGTTTCTTTCTCTGGGTCCCTTCGTGTACGCTATATCTGGCGGCCCCTAGTCACTTCAATGCATTAGGAGATGTCATACATAGTGTTTCGATGAGTGAAAAACTCGTAATGAGTCAGCACATCACTCCGCACGGGATGATCTTGTTTTAAACATTTTTTTTTTTTTTCTCTCACTCTCTTTCCCAGGATGGAAAAAAAAGAAAGATCGTGATGATAAGTGAAGGGGGGTGGAAAACAAGACTTGTAACTATCTCGGCTTCCAAGAGGACACATAGAAAACTGGACATTATAGCACTGAGTATATAGATCTTTCTTTTTGTTCTTCAAAGCCAACTTTTTTAAAAATAATAAAAAAACACCGTGTGGAAAAATACTCCAACAAGTTCTGTTATCAAAGGACAATTAGTGTATATTAGTTGTTGTAACATTTTCTTTCTTTTTTTCTTTCTCATTGACTAATAAGCATTCGCTCGAAGCCAAAAAGGCTTCCGATTGCTTTCTTCCAATATCCCGGCCCTTCCCCTTTGTTTGTTTGTATAGAGTACAAAGAACCTAATGGGACAGATACTATCCAACCCTGTAATTGATAAAGAGAACCACTCTGGCGCGGACTCGCTGACCGCGTTCGGGCTATGTGCAATGCAAGGGTGGCGGATGTCGATGGAGGACTCGCACATTCTAGAGCCCAACGTCGTGACGAAGTCGGACAAGGACCACATTGCACTCTACGGTATATTCGACGGACACGGTGGCGCGAAGGTGGCAGAGTACTGTGGCAACAGGATAATGGACATCTTGCTGGAGCAGAAGTCGTTCCAAAAGGGAGACCTGCCAAGGGCTCTGATCGACACTTTCATAGACACAGACGTGAAGCTGTTGCAGGATCCCATCATGAAAAACGACCACAGCGGGTGTACGGCCACGTCCATATTGGTCTCGAAATCGCAGAATCTGCTGGTGTGCGGCAACTCCGGCGACAGCAGAACGGTGCTGGCCATAGACGGCAACGCCAAGGCCCTATCCTACGACCACAAGCCCACGTTAGCAAGCGAAAAGTCGCGTATCGTGGCGGCAGACGGGTTCGTGGAAATGGATAGAGTGAACGGCAATCTGGCGCTGTCCCGCGCCATCGGCGACTTCGAGTTCAAATCCAACACCAGGTTGGGCCCCGGAGGAGCAGATAGTCACGTGCGTGCCCGACATCATCGAGCACACCCTGGACTACGACCAGAGACGAGTTCGTGATCCTGGCCTGCGACGGTATCTGGGACTGTTTGACCTCCCAAGGACTGTGTGGACCTGGTCCATCTCGGCCTGCAAGAGGGAATGACGCTCAACGAGATATCCTCCCGCGCATCATCGACGTATGCTGCTCACCAACCACGGAGGGGACGGGCATTGGCTGCGACAACATGAGCATCGTGGTGGTCGCACTGCTAAAGGAGGGCGAAGACCCGGCGCCCTGGGCCGACCGTATAAACGCCAAGCCCCACCATTCCACCATCCGCTCCTTCGCGGACAAGAGAAGAAGGGTTTTCAGCTACTACGATTTCTCCAAGAGCAATGACGAACAAGTCTTTGCCGTGACGACGAAAAGGCCCCAGGACAAGTTCACCAGGGACCACGAGGCGGCAGTAGCCGCCGTAACTGCCGCGGACGTGCGGACGCGGACGCGGACGCCATGGAAATCGACGACACAGACGCCGACACGGACGCAGAGAACCTGGACCCGTCCAGCCAGTCTAAGCACAACACCATCGACCTGGCGTCGCTCGAGGCCCTGCTAGGTGCCACCAGGCGGCGTCAAGACAGACGGCGCCGGGAACAAAGTCACCTACACGCTGCCCCCCTCCGCACTGTCGCAACTGCTCCAATCGATGGGGCAGGACCCGAACGCCCTGATGGAAGCCGCCAACGACCACCACTCGCAGCCGCAGCCGCAGTGATCTTCGACTCTTCACATATATATGTACCTATATACGAACGAACAGACAGACAGACAGAAAGCAGAGCACAGCTGAGCACCACGGTGGCGCAGTAGCAGCAGGAAAGATATCCACCAAGATGCAGTTTGCCGCTCCAACACATTATGCGCTTCCAGGGGTAGATGCGCCGAAACCGCGCACGCGTCTGCACCGACGCCACAAAAGCGGCCCGGCCCGCACCGCACTGCACTGCTACTTCCGCACTAGCACCGCACTGCACCCGTGACAGGCCCGGTTGCGGCCCCGTCTGTGGCCCCCCCCTCCTCCGAGTCGCCCCCGTGCTACCTACGCTACGGGCAGCACAGCACGTGTATGACCGATGCGGAAAACAGGATGGACGGTACAGTAGCACACCTCACACTTCACCCGGGCAGAGGATCCGCGCGTTGCCTGGCGCATCTGTGCCCCATCCTATCTATCTCTATCCGTCTATCTACCCCCGTTTCTATTGTTATCGTCCTAGCACGCGCACTCCTCCCTGGTCCACCACCACCGCCTTCGACCAGGCAGACGAGACGAGACGAGACGGCAAATACTGCACTGCTCTGCTCTGCACCCGGCTCGAAACAAAAAGAAAAAAAAAACACACGTCCGGACGGCCTGCTTTTGCTCTCTTCTGTACCGTACCTCCACCCCCTCCCTCTCCCCCCGGTATCTTCTTTCTTTTTTTTTTTTTTCTTCTGTGGTATATTTATCCGTGCTTCGTCCTTTCCGCACTTAGTCCCATCCCATCTCATCGAAAAAGCTAGAGTGCACGTCCCGCTCTCCTTCTCTGCTCCATGATGTCCGTCTCAACCAGATTGAACTCTGCCTCCATTCATTTGAGCTCCATGAGCCCTCATCCTCAGCTTCCACTCGCTCTCCCGCCAGCCACACGCTTCCATGGCCAACGACGAGGCCCAGGAGTCGTCGCCTTCGCTGCCACCTTCGGGGCGGCTTCGTCGACGACGTCGTCGCTGGCCAAGAACTCGAGCAAGAACCCCTCCTCGTGGGATCCGCAGGACGACCTGCTGCTGCGCCACCTGAAAGAGGTCAAGAAAATGGGCTGGAAAGATATCTCGCAGTACTTCCCCAACAGAACTCCCAACGCGTGCCAGTTCAGATGGAGACGGTTGAAGTCCGGCAACCTGAAGTCGAACAAGACCGCGCTGATCGATATCAACACCTACTCGGGCCCGGTCAAAATCACAAACACTGATGGCGCCACCAGCTCCGAAACCACTCCCAACGAGGACGAGAGGACGGGGACAACGACAACGATACCGTTGAGGCCCCCGCCATAAAAACGCGACGCCATCCATCCCGATTCCCCTCTCGAAAGACGTCCTTGCCTTCGTTCAGCGCATCGATGTCATTTGCGCACTCTCCGTCGAACATGACTCCTCCCGCCATCGTCCCGAACGCTCCCTCCTCCATACCGTTTGTCCCACCCCAGCTGCCCGTTGCCCACCTCACCACCATCCTCACCACCACCTGCACCACCATCCGAACCATAAGGCTTTGAAGCCTCGGTCCAAACTCCCATTCGTTCACAAGCTCGTTGAACCAGGACCCCGTGGTCCGGTTCAACGACGAGGAAAAGTACGGGTTCATTCCGAAAGTGTTTGTTAGGTCCAGAAGAAGCTCGTTTGCCTACCCGCAACAGGCCGCCATAACCACCACCACCCCATCCTCTCCAAACTCCTCCCATGTCTTGAACGCGTCTTTGCTTGGGTCCAAATCGAGGAAGGACTCGTCCGCCAACTGGTCCAGAAGATCTTCCTTCAACATCTCCAGTAACAACACTTCAAGGCGCTCTTCCATCGTTCTGGCTCCAAACTCGGTGTCGAACGTCTTCAACGCCAACACCAACAACAGTAGCAGCAGCAGCAACACGAACTCAAGAAGGGAGTCCGTCATCAAAAAGGAATTCCAACAAAGATTGAACCATCTAAGCAGCAGCGGCGCCTCTACCCCGAGCAACGGAGCCATTTTCCCCGCCTCTTATACCTTCATGGACCTACCACGTCTTTCGTCCGTGTCGTCGTCGTCATCATCCACTACATTGCCCAAGTTCAAGAGAGGCTCGCTTTCGGGTCATCTTACAAACCCCCCCAAATCATCATGGTCAAGGGATGAAGACATCTTACTAGTGGAAAACAAAAAGAGAAATCTGTCCATGATGGAGCTGTCAATTCTTCTACCACAGAGAACCGAGGTGGAAATCCAATGGAGACTGGGCGTCTTGTCAAACGATGCCGACGAACTATCTCCCGTACATTCACCCCAGAGAACCCTGGCCAAGAAGACCCGTCCAAGAATGTTCCAAACCACCTCCACCACTGATAACAACAAGGACAACGACAACGACATGCGTGACGATGACGAAGATGATGTGGACCCATTGCATCGTTCCAAGCGATCTGCAAACAAAACCGCCTTTTCGTCCAGTAGCTCCAATTCGTCCTCCAAGGACGTTTCTCCGGACCCCATTTTTTCACCAGATCCAGCAGATGATTCGTCCAATGCTTCCGACTCTGGATCAAGACTCACAATCACTTCCGAGACGAGCTTTTCGAACACCACCGACCGTGCCACCAGCTCCAAGCACCCACACGACATCACTTTGTTGGACAACTTCCGTTCCGAAGCCATAACTCTAAGACCAAAGCCTTCCTCCACCACTACATCCATCACCACCGAAACCACTTGCAACATGATGAACCATTCCAGCTCTACAACCACTACTACGAATAATAGTCCACTGCCAAGCATTAACACTATCTTCAAGGATATGCTCTAATGCAACGTCAGCAACAACTAAAGGGAAAAGTAGATCTTAGCGGGCCTGGTCAACGTTTTTCTATAGTTTAGCATACAAAAAGTATAAAAGTGTTTTTAATTAATCTATTATGATATCTCCTAGGGCTATGAAACCCTCTTTTCCAACCCGGCCCCCAAGCCCTGTATTCGAAGCTCCAGGACAACCCTACCACGGAGTTTACCCGGAAAAACATTCTCAAGAAAAAGAAAAAGGAAAGCTCCATGAAAAATCGTGTATTATTTATTCATTAACACGGTAGCCTTTAATTAAGGTGAGACCGATCACCACCACACCGCCACTTTAGAGCCCCACACTACCCCTCTCCTCTTACAGCTCCACAATGTCAAGCCCAACTCCTCCCAGGTGGCCAACGTACTATGCAAAAGAGAAACCAGGGCAGTTCACAAAAAGTTGCAGCTTCCGCTCAAACTAAGAACACGAAGAGCAACAACTCGATCTTGAAGATTTTTTCCGACGAAGCCACGGGGCTAAGAGTCGATCCTTTAGTAGTGTTGTTCCTAGCGGTCGGTTTCATTTTCTCTGTTGTTGCATTGCATGTTATTTCTAAAGTCGCAGGTAAGCTATTCTAGGAACCGCCTCTCTCTTCACAAGAGATGATTTTGCTTTCCCCCACCCTAATTGAAAAAAAAACAAAACAACGAACAAACATGCGAACAAAGGAATGCAATGCACGAGTTCCCTTTTCTGAACAAATTCTTACCATAGGTAACGTATACGATGCTTAATTTAAGTTTCTATAGAAAATCCATATATCTCTCTAATACACTAAATGTCAATCTCGAGTGAACGAGATACATTTTTCAGACCTTTTTTTTTTTTTTTTTTTCGTGGTATATATATATATACAAGATGAATGCACTTTGATCTCCGACCCCACTCCTACATATCTCTTAGCAGAATGTCAACGACTTCTGCCAAGTGCTCAATCGGGACAATATGTTTTTCAATTCCGTCTTCATTTTCAGTGCACTTCCAATCCAACTCTTGAGCCTTCTTTTCGAGCTCTGCTTTCCATTGATCCCTTTTGCCCCACCTGATGCCACGAACTTCAATTTCCACATTGGGCCAGTTCTTTGGGCCCACGATAACACATAACGGTATGCCCATGGCATGAGATAACTTTATCCTAGCGCCTATACCCAATTTTTCGTTGAATTGGTCCAGCATATCATTTTGCACATCTATAGAGGAAATCTCCAATAATTTGGACCGGATATCCTTTTATCCGCTGTAGGTTCACTTCATTACTGGGCCCAGTACAGATAGACACCTTGTATGGTGCCATTATGGCTGGCCATCTAAACCCATTTGAATCACGGCCCAGTTCGGCCACTGCTCCAGTTAGCCTGCTTACTCCGATGCCGTAGCACCCCATATGAACAAACGTATCATTTTTGTTCTCTTTATCTACAAACTTGACGTTCAGCGGCTTCGAATACTTGTCGCCCAGTAAAAATATGTGGCCTACCTCGATGCTTTTGAACGATTCCAGATTTCCCTTTTCACATTTGCCACATATTTCATCTGCTTGTGCATCCACTATAGCGACATCATCAATTTGGCCAAAATTATTCTTTCAAATATTCCTTCAGTGGGAAATCAGGGAAATTTGATTTTGGAGTTCAGTCTACAGTCCATAACTCTCAAGATCTTACTAAACATGATATCTTCATTATCGTTTTGATAAACTTCCAAAACACGATCATTTGGCTTGTCCCTCAATGCCAAATCGATATCCTTGTCCATAATATTTAGTGCTAAATTCCAGTTTAATTGCCTGTTTTTTGGATAATACAAAGCACACCAAAGTAGAGTGATCTTTCGGTCAAGGCATACTTACAATCGACATCGCCCAAGATATTGCCCATCTTTTCGCAGGAAATGATTGAGACATATCTAGGGTTGAAATGTCGCCACAATCTTTGCAACTCATCAGAGTGTCTTCACCAGATTCATGGATCAAATGGAACTCCTTACTAAATTCACCACCTATATCACCACTGTCTGCCCATGCACTAACAAAGGGTATCTTCAAATCCTTAAAGATTTTATTGTAGGTTTCGTCTAATTTTTGGAAACTGGCAAATGCATCTTCCTTGGTACTGGCAAATGAATACGCGTCCTTCATTAGAAACTCTCGTCCACGTAAAAGACCACCTCTGGGCCTAATTTCATCTCTATATTTTCCTTGTCATTTGATACACCGTAATAGGCATATCTTTGTAACTAGTAACGTAGTTTTTCATCAAATCCGTGATATCTTCTTCACATGTCGCTGTCAAACAATACTGCTTCCCTTTAGAATCCTTAAATTTGAACAGCTCGCTATTAGTCCACCGGCCCGTCGTTTGCCATAGTGATTTGGAGGAAATAGCACTAAGCGAAACCTCCACAGCCCCACAATCGTTGTCCATCCGGTTTCGTATGGTATCTGTCAACTTATTTAGTGATCGCAGCCCAAGTGGTAGCCATTGGAAGAGTCCAGCTTGCGAGCGTCTTATAAACCCCAGAGTCTGAAGTAGTTCTTGGGTGGTTTCTGATTTAAGGGTATTGTATTGAGAGAGACTTTGGGTGGAATATATGGCATGATCGAGATAACATACGATACTTCAACATAGTTTTAAGTGGGAAAGGACAGCCTTTATATATGTGGTGGTGGATTCTTGTATAGTGAAAACTCTTGGGGTTTTTGGTATTCCTGTGTTCATGTTTAAATCTCATTTTTATGCTTTTGTAGATTAGCGCTGTGTTTACAAACCAAAAAACTCGATAAACCAGTGCTTACTGGTTGGGCCATTTTTCAAAAAGTATCGAGCTGGAAAGAAAGAAAGAAAACCGCCACATTTTGCAGAAGATCAGCTTTCAGATCCCAACGACATTGGTGTAAATGTGAATGATATATATATAATATATATATGTGAAGTTGTTTAGTATTTATTTAGTTTATAACGGTCTTTATTCTACCTAACGAGTTCTTGAGATAATATATAAAGGAATAAGTTTACGAAACGTTATCGGTTTTCAATATTTCAAGAATTTCTGATAAACGGTGTTGTCAGTTTCATCATGGTAAGAGTAACCCAAATCTTCCAAGAACTTTTGGAAGGTCAAGTTCTCTCTTGGTGGAACAGAAATCCCCGCCAATACCTTACCAATATCGGCACCGTGGTTTCTATAATGGAACAGAGTTAAATTCCAAGAATCGCTTAAACCACCTAGGAATTTAGTTAAAGCACCTGGTCTTTCTGGGAAATTCAAAAGAGATGATTCTTTCATTTGGTACTTTAGAAGCACCACCGACCAAGTATCTACCATGGGATTTGGCCAATTCGTTGTCGGAGATATCCACAGCTTCGAAACCTAAGGGCACTTAGTTGTTGCATCACTTGTTTGATTTCCTTTTCTCTGTCAACGACACTAAAGGAGGTGTAGATGTAAGCCTTGGGGACTTCGCTAGAGGATTCATGACGATGTTCGTTGTAACGGTAGGAGAATTCAGTGACGGATCTTGGGTGAATGATCTTTTGCAATTTCTTGAATGCACCTGGGACGTCAGGTAAAGTAATCAACATGAAGACTTCTTTACCTTCACCAAGGACAGCACGTTCAGAAACGAATCTTAATCTATCAAAGTTCATGTTAGCACCAGAAAGGATAGGGACATAGGTATGTTTTAGTATGGTCGATTTCAGGGTGTACGGTAGAGATGTATTTCTTCATACCAGCCACTGAAAGAGCACCAGATGGTTCCACAATGCTTCTTGTATCTTCAAAAACGTCCTTCACTGCGGCACAAATCTCATCCGTGTTAACGAGGACGACTTCATCTACCACTTGCTGGGCGACTCTAAAAGTTTCTTCACCGATCATACGGACGGAAGTACCATCAGCAAAAGTGCCCACAGCAGGTAAGGGAGTTCTCTGGTTGCGTTGCAAAGAGTTATGTAAAGTGGCTGCGTCATAAGTTTCGACACCGATAACTTTGATATGAGGAGCGATTCTTTTCAAATACGCACCGATACCAGCAATTAGACCACCACCACCAACAGGGACGAAGACAGCACCGATTTTATTAACGGTGCGCACTTGTCTCAAGATTTCCATGGCTACAGTACCTTGACCTGCAATGACGTAAGGATGGTCGAAAGGTGGAATGTTTGTTAGGCCACGCTCTTCTGCCAATTTAGTACATTCTGCTTTAGCTTCGTCGAAATCATTACCAAAAAGAACAACTTGAGACCCCAATCTGGAGACGTTTTGATACTTGATAGATGGTGTGCAGACAGGCATGACGATGGTAGCGGGAATCTTCAAGTGTTTGGCTGCAAAAGCCACACCTTGGGCGTGGTTCCCTGCTGAACAGGCAATAACACCTTGGTTTCTTTGGGAATCGTCTAGCTTGGCAATCATGTTATATGCACCACGAAGCTTGAAAGAAAACACAGGCAAAAGATCCTCTCTTTTCAAAATGACATTCGTGTTCAAACGGGAAGACAAGCCTACACCTTGAGAGATTGGTGATTCGTTGATTACGTCGTACACGGAGGACCTCAATACCAAGCGGACATAGTCCGGAGTGTTATCGGTTTGCAGCTCATCCAGTTTCAACTCAGAGTGTAGTTTTATTAAAGAAGGTGATAAATGGTGTCTATGTAATTGGGCCTTTAGTTTCAAAAGGTTAAGTCCAGAGACTCTTGAACTTCTACTTTGCCGAGCAGCCGCACTTAAGGGCTGTCTTAGTAGAGTAGCAGACATTACTGAGTTGGTGTAATTGGCTTTGTTGATATCCGACTTACACCAAGAGAAGAAAAAGAACAACAAAAGTTTCAAGTCTGATAGTGAAATACCTGTTGACATGACAGTAAGCTTGAGATGACTCTTTTTCTGTTTTTTTTTTTCTTTTTCCATCTGAGATTCGCTACCCGCTGCGCGCTTTCCTTTTTTTTCTTGCTTTTTCGCGCCAACTGAGAAAAAGCGTCACAAAATACCCAGAAACAGTATAGTGTAGTCTAGTGTAGTATAGTATATATCGAATGCAGTTCGAAGGGCTTTATTGATAGGAAGGGGAAATGTGTATTTTAGTAGACACAATGCATGTTAAGGAGCCGTTGGTCAATTTTTTGAAGAGCGTCTTGAATAACATAAACTCAGCATTTCAGTATAGAATCAATCGATTGCATTTACAGCTGTTGCAGGACACAAATGTCTTGAAGTTCATGCACAGAGGAATAGAAAGGTGGTTTGGGCAGGAGCCAAAGGCTGAGACATCACCCTATGTAACAGCAGAAGGGAACGGAGTTGTCTGTAGAATTGGCCACTACATTGAGTGTTCCAAATACGAGCTGATTGACCTCAAGGCAAAGGAAATGCAGATGTATTATGAGAAGATGGTTTTCGAGATGACACAGGAATTGAAAGGAGATAAACGGGTGTTTTCTCTCATAGCCCACACTTATCAAAGCAGCGACGCAGAAAGGGTTGAGACACAGGGATCGTTCCGAGAAAAGCGTGAGCAACGATATAGTGCCAATGAAATCCAGATGATTCCGATAAGGTTCAAGCCTATACGTTTGAAAAGAAGGATACAGCCGGTGAATGAAGAAAAAAAATTAATGATTAAAGAGTTTGAAATATATATACCCACCCGTTATTCGACGCCAGCGTCTGTAAGGGAAGGACTGAGGTTGAGAGCCATACTATTTAACTATGTATGCATAATCGGTATTAGATATTAATGTTATAATCTGGCGTGTTTCTCGCAACGGGCTATGACCGTTCCTTTGACACTGCGGGCGCAACATGCTCATCTGCAACAGCAGCAGCAGGAACGGTGGTGTTGCTGGAAGTCGAAAAGGCGGAGGACACCGTGAGCTGTGGTGCCCACATGGTGGATGGTCTGAGCCTGATGCTGGGAGTCTGTAGGTGAGCCCAAGGAGGGACTGGTGAGTGCTTGGTTTGAACATTGGTCTTCTGGAGCAAGGGGGAGAAGGAACGAGTAGAGATGCCATATGGCTGCTCTTATAATGCAACTCGGATAGATTTTCGGGGTGACCCCGCCGTGCGGATTTGCTGGGACAAAAGAACAGGAACATGAACAAAAGAGTGAACGATATGGACATGGGTACATGGGTCTTTGCACTCTCCCCCACCGACCCCCAGCAACAGCATTAAACAACGTCACACTGTAGAGATGGCTGAATTGACGGATGCGGAAAAGCGCAGGCTGCTTAGGGAAAGGAGACAACAGAAGTTTAGCAATGGAGGTGCCAGTTCTAGACTGAATAAGATCACCGGGCAGGCAAGCAGTCATTTGAACGCAGAATCTCCCTTGGATGCTCCCAGCATTCCAACGGGCACCCCGGTGGAGAGTTCTGGTGCGGCTACTCCAGTCAGCAAAAACGACAACAGCGCGGCTCCTCAATTTGACTTACTAAAGCAATTGGCTGCCATGCAGGGCCAAGGCCCTGGCTCAGGCTCAGGCTCTCCACAGGACGCTTCCACTCCGGATTTGCTTTCTTTACTGAGTTCCATGAATACCGGCATGCCCGGGCGCAGAGGGCACACCATCACTTGGTCAGGCGTCTCCTATGGCTCCCATCAATCAAGCCGCCTTGGACTATCACGATTACTTGCTCAATAAACTGAAGGCATGGACCATTTTGGTGAAATGGGTCTTCTTTCTATTGCCCTACTTGTTTCTACTTACAAGACCAAATGCTGCGGTATGGTCAGCTTTCGCATTCGCTCAATCAGCTTGGTTTGCGCCTTTGAGAAACCCATCTAACTTCACCACCGTTTTTGCTACATTTGAGTTTCTTTCCATATCCATTTACTACCAACTGTTGAAAAACGTGGAGCATAAGAGCAAGATTAGAAATCTACAAGATACAAACAAACTGGTCAAGTTAGTTTCGCTTGTGCCCGAGGGGATAATTCCTATCCCCAACCTGAAGGGCAAAATAGTCACGGCTTTGCAATACTGGGATCTGCTGTCCATGCTCATCACTGACATTTCATTTGTGTTGATCATGCTAGGCTTGTTGACGTACTTATAGATCCTAGATACTTCACATAATATAATACATTGTTAACATAACCCGTCCTTGATTTCCAACTTTTTTTCAAATTCGGAAAAAAAAAAAGGAAAAAAGAAAAGAAAATTTTTCCAAGCGATGAGTTTGATGAAAAACTAATAGTTAGTACACAGAATACTAGAGTAAAATAACGTAGAAGTACGTACATATAGCACCAGAACCCCATCGCTCTATAACATCGATACAAACACCAACATCACAATGGCCTACAAGAAAACTGGTCACAAAAATCACACAAAGGAGCGAGAAAACCAAAATAAATTTGAACGTTCAATAAATACTACCGCTAATAGTAATAACAATGCCAATAATACTCGTAATCAAACAAAGGATAAGAAATTAAGAGCTGGTTTGAAGAAAATAGATGACCAATACAAAAAGGCGGTTTCTTCTGCCGCGGCCACAGACTACCTTCTACCTGAATCCAACGGTTATTTGGAGCCTGAAAATGAACTAGAAAAGACTTTTAAAGTACAGCAATCAGAAATTAAATCCAAGCGTAGACGTCACCACAGCAAACAAGGCCTTAGACTTATCGTTAAAGGAATTTGGTCCTTACAATATAAACTACGCCAAGAACGGTACACATCTATTGATCACCGGCCGTAAAGGCCATGTGGCTTCCATGGATTGGAGGAAGGGTGAGCTACGTGCCGAGCTGTTTTTGAATGAAACCTGTCATTCAGCAACGTACTTGCAAAATGAGCAATACTTTGCCGTGGCACAAAAAAATATACATTTATTTACGACCATGAAGGTACAGAACTACATCGTTTGAAACAGCATATCGAGGCAAGACATTTAGAATTCCTACCATATCATTACCTGCTAGCCACCGCTGGTGAAACAGGCTGGTTAAAATATCACGATGTTTCCACTGGTCAACTAATTTCAGAATTGAGAACCAAAGCCGGTCCCACCACAGCAATGACGCAGAATCCATGGAATGCTGTAATGCATTTGGGCCATTCGAACGGTACAGTTTCGCTATGGTCTCCTTCAATGCCTGACCCCCTAGTAAAGCTACTCTCCGCCAGAGGTCCGGTGAAAAGCATTGCCATCGATAGAAGCGGTTACTATATGGTCACCACAGGTGCTGATAAATCGATGAAGATATGGGATATCAGAAACTTCAAACAACTACATTCAATCGAAAACTTACCAACACCAGGAACAAACGTTTCGATTTCAGATACCGGTCTATTAGCATTGTCTCGGGGCCCTCATGTTACATTATGGAAGGACGCTTTGAAATTAAGTAGAGACAGTAAACCATGCTTTGGATCCATGGGAGGAAACCTTCATAGAAACACTCCTTACATGTCACATTTGTTTGCCGGTAATAAAGTAGAAAACTTGGCATTCGTACCATTTGAAGATTTATTGGGAGTAGGCCATCAAACAGGTGTTACCAATTTGATTGTACCAGGTGCAGGTGAAGCTAATTATGACGCTTTGGAATTGAATCCATTCGAAACCAAGAAGCAAAGACAAGAACAAGAGGTCAGAACTTTGTTAAACAAGTTACCAGCAGATACCATTACTCTAGATCCAAACGCCATCGGTTCTGTGGATAAAGAGGTCTTCCACCATAAGGTTAAACGCTAAGGATTTGGCTCAAGTTACAATGGACGCCAATAATAAATCCAAAGGAGAACAATGACATCCCTGATGTGAAGCCTGATGTAAAGGGCAAGAACTCAGGTCTGCGTTCATTCATGCGTAAAAAGACTCAGAATGTTATCGATGAAAGAAAATTGAGAGTACAGAAACAATTACATAAGGAGAAAAAACCATTCGTAAAAGAAATCAACAAATCAAAGAAGGTGTGATTTCGGAAGATCACAAAGATGTCGTTGAAGAGGCATTAAGTAGATTCAGTTAGATGGAAACAACTTTCAAAAAAAAAAACATGAATATTTATGTACATATATATGTATATATAGATAATCAAGCATTTCTTTCTTACCAATTTTTTTCGTTTTTCATTTTCTTAGCGCTTTATAATTTTTGAAACTTTTTATAATTTCATCCCATTCATATATGAAGCGTAATCGTGATATTTTGTCTTTAATACAGCAATCTAATGGAGATCTTGGCAGAAGTTTGATTTAGCTGTTCGTAAATATCCTTGATATCACTTTGATCAACAGAAGAAATATCAGCCATTAAATAGGCGATTTCACCGTTAGAGTCAGAAAACTGCTTTTCAATGTTATGGTTCGATAAGATATCATTGACAGTCTTCAAAGACACCTGGTACATTTTGATGAATATACAGAACACGGACAGTGTTCTCTTGGTCATAAGACAACGATTTCAATGCCACTTCTGGGAAATTAACTGAACCGACCGAATTACCTTCATTAATGTATTTAGCCAATGATGTAGCCACTTCAATACCAATTGAGCTTTGGGCTTCTTCTGTAGAACCACCAATGTGAGGTGTTAGGATAATGTTTGGCAACGAAACCAATTCAGAAGTCCAGCTATTTAAGTCATCGTTGAATGAGCCTTCACCATTCTTAGCTGGTTCATGTGGGTAAACATCCAAAGCAGCACCTGCAATTTTGTTGGCCTTCATGGCTTGAATCAAAGATGGAATATCCACAACTGTACCTCTTGAAGCATTAATGACATAGGCACCATCCTTCATGGCGGCAAATTGTGGAGCAGATAACATTTTTGTGGTCTCTGGAGTAGCAGGTACATGTAATGATACGAAATCGGACTTGTTTAATAATTCATCCAAGGTAGAAACCTGTCTAGCAGTACCCAAAGCCATGATCGTTACAACATCGTAATATAGAACATGCAAACCCATGGATTCTGCAAGAACAGACAATTGGGAACCAATGTGACCATACCCAATGATACCAAGAGTCTTACCTCTCACTTCCCAACATCTGGCAGCGACTTTATTCCATGTGCCTGTATGCAACTCAATGGATCTGTCGCCTAATTGTCTTGGCCAAACTGATGATTTCACCGATGACTAATTCAGCTACAGATCTTGAATTGGAGAAAGGGGAATTGAAAACCGCGATACCTTTACCAGTAGCGTAGTCTAAATCGACTTGATTGGTACCGATACAGAAACAACCAATACAAACCAAATTCTTGGCATGTTGTAGTACATTTGAGGTTAATCTGGTCTTTGATCTGATACCAATGGCATGAACATCTTTAATCTTTTCAATCAACTCTTCTTCAGGCAATGAGGATTTATAAAATTCAACCTGGTAACCTTGTTCCTCAAAGATTGCAATAGCAGTTTCGTTGACATTTTCTAATAGTAAGATTTTCATGTCACCAGTAGAGAAAGGTTTCAAGATTTTTGGTTGCTTCACAGCATTCAAACGCTGTGGGACTGTGTTCATAAAAGATTGAGTTGGTGAGGTACAAACGGCACCTGCAGAGCCGCTCATAGTCATAGCCTGTTGGAATGTGTTTTGTAAATTGTTAATATCCATGTTTGACATTGTCGGTGATTTTTGCGATGTCTTTTTAGAACAATGTTTTACTAAGATATATAACAAGATCTGAAAAGAAGAAGTAATAAGAAATACTCATCCTTTATATATGTAACGCTTTTTTAATTTCCCTATGCTCAATCCCTCTAAAAAAGTAATTACTCATAACTTCAAAAACTGCCTGACTTTTTTTTTTTTCAACTCCCAGAAAACCCTGCACGGACAAATTTGTAATTTTACTTAATTTTTTTTCTCGTGGTAGAAGTCAAAGACAACAAATTGCAAAATCAGAAGACAATGGAAAGTAAAATGAGTGCAAAGAAAACACGAGATGTTCCCCTTGAGTTGCCATTCTAGAAATGCTTTTATTTAGAATAGGTCGTTAAAAAAAATTACCCACACTTTATTAGTCATTAAGCCTACTTTTAATTTTTGCCCAATTTCTATTTACACTCCTAACGCATAGTATGATGAAGCAAATTCATCATGTAGCGAAGGGGAATGGAAGATAATGGACATTAAAAGCGAACAGGTAAAGAATAGCTTGTTGTTAAATGGATTAAGGCTCTCTTTATATATCTTTGGATCTTTCCCAAGATAATGGGGAGATCGGTGGAGATGTATCTCCACCTATCGTAATTTTGAGCGTTTTGGTTTTCCGCTTATCGCGCCCAAACACCACACCGCGTCTTTTTTTAAAGTAAAAACCAAATGAAATGTCAAGGCGGATGGATGGATAGGTGACAAAAGTTTCTTGAAGAAAGCATATTGTTATATACAGATTAGGTCAATAGAAAAAAGTAAGAGTATGTGTTTAATAGTGGTATTTATTTAATAGGCTCAGGCTTTTTCACGATATAATCTCCATTTTCCTGTTTAACGATAATACCAGATTTTAGAAATTGGTCAAACATGTCTTGAGGAACCCAGCCTTGAGTGGCGGCAAATGGTGTAGAGATGAGCTTTTCGTGTAAGTTTTGCAAGTCTTTAACATGCCTTTCGATGTCTTCCTTTGTGTAGTTCAAAGGGAATTTCTTTTGTTTCACCAAATCGTTTTGGGCAAATATGTCCCAGACCTCTTTCAATTGCAACAGTGATTCATCCACTAGCAAGTATTCTTCCTCCGTTTTCCTCTCGACTGCTGCAATATATGGACTTCTTAGTAACTTAACGGGTGGAGCCACTGCGGTAATCAACTGAGAGTTATTTTCATTCAATTTCTTTTCCCATTGGTGTTGGTTACGGGTCCGTTTATACATGAATTGATATTGCACCTTCTCTGGTTCAGAGAGCTTGTCAAAGTCCTTTATATCTTCTTTTAGTTCATAAATTTTGGGCCCTTCATAAGCAACGAATTGCGGTGAGTTTTGTAAAATGAAAGGCTTGGTGCACGCACCTTCAAAATCTAATAAATAAGCTTCTTGTGATTCTTTAGTAATAATAATATTCATTGGGTCTAGATCGGGATGGAACAAACGTGGTGATAACAACTCTTGCATATTTGGTATAGACTTAGTCTTTACATTGAATAAGTTGGGTGCAATCTTAGCCAAATTTTCAAAAGTAGTCACTTGTTCTTTTAAAGTTTGAGGTTGTACTACTTCAGGCGAGCTACCGGTTTCTTTCAAAGCCAATCTCGTTTTTAGCGTTCTCAGCTTCCAATAGACCGGTGTTTTTGATAATGTCCATTGGCGACTTGATCGACCAGGGTCCTAAGAACGGTTTGATTTGCTTCTGAAAATCTAGATGGGATTTTAGTCTCCAAAGACATCTTTCCACAGATGGGCCAATTTTCCATCTATTTTCCAAATCCGGATTGGTTTCACCATCGTATACGTTTGCGAATTCTTTATCGTCTGTATTTTTGAGATCAGTACTAAAATATATGGAGCCAAATGCATTTAATTTTAATGATATTAACTTCGACTGGAAATCAGAAACTTGTTTAATAACATTCTCGAATTTTCCTTGATTTGGAGAGTTATCTTCCATCAATGGATCCCAGTCTCTCATCAATAGGTCACCTTCAATGAATTCTTGTAAAACAAAAGGGCTGTCTTACAGGATTTAAAGAATTGACACCATAGCAGAAAATCTTGGGCACTTTGATGCCCAGCTTCAAATCAGCGAAATCCATGGTAGCCACTTCACTTCTCATTCTGTAAGCTAGAGTATTCTCATTTTCCAACGGGTACGGAATTCTCAAAACAAACGCTTTGTTCAAATTAGTGTCGACCTTGTATATTCTGTGATGTTTACCTTCGTGAATACTGGACATTGTGGTTACTTGGACTTTTTCGTTTGGGTTGACCTTTCCTATGTTTTTAGGTATAACGTTATTGACCAAAGAAACGGTCAAATTCTTGTTAAACGTTGGCGGTAAGATCTTATCCGCAGCGACTTTAGCCATTTCATTAGATTGAACATATATATCATTAAGAATACGATTTAAACCTTCAATGGAAAACTTAGTAAATCTTTTCTCCTTCTGTTGTTTGTCATTCTTGAGCCATGAACCCCAAGTGTACTTGAAGAAGGCGTCCCTTTTGGATCGTTATCGTCTGTTAACTTTGTAAACACTTCATTTGGTTTACCGGAAATAAATCTTTTAGTGGTAACAGGGGTGTTAGTGATACACTTGATTGTGCCTACCCTTCTGGAAATCCTTGCGACACACCTACTGGAGGAGCCAATAACAGTTGATCTAATCATGATTGGCCTTTGTCTCGTTGTTTTTACTGGTTATCTGGCTGGATTGTTCCTTCTTCTCTCATCAAACAGAGATATTTCGTTAAAGAGTTTTGGTTAAATTTCGCTGGCTAATAATCGGCCCCGAAAACGTACTAATTACCATAAAATGCCATGTTCCAAAAAGAATATATATTATTACTATTATAAGTTATACAGACTAAGAGATGGATACAATGGGAAAGAAAAGAGTTAAATATTACGCAACCAACTAAAAGAAACGAGTGTATCCAACAAATAATGTCTCACGTGATGCTTTGTTTTTGTTTTTATATTATATTTTTTGTACCTGATATAAACATATCATTTGATATATATGTATTTCTTTTTCTTCATTCTTGCAAAACCCAGGCGCTTGGGCTCCTCTACATTGTATGGTTCAAGTATGCACGTTACTGCTATGCTTTGTACTGTTATCCATTGAGTTCAGGGAAGGGGAAAGGTTGGATTGTGGGTAGTTCGCATTGCTTAATGGCGCTGATTCGGTGTTACTTTTCTGGAAATAAAACTGGTCAGATAATGAGGTAGAAGAGTTAGAAATCACATTTGAATTTGAAGTGGAAGTAGCGTTTAATTTATAAAATTTGTCGTTCGGGTCATGGGCGACCGTATCTGTCCCATTCTTGCCTTTATTTTTCTTTTTATTCTTCTTTTCGTTCTTCGGATCGAGTTTATTGTTGTTGTTTGGAGTAGGGGACTTGTTACCATTACTGTGCTCATACTGCTTGCGAACCATAGAGTTCAATAAATTCAAGGAATATTTCGGAATCCCGTCTCTTTTAACGTTACACCCTTGAATCCCATCCTTTAGTGGCAATCATAGAAGCTCCTGAAGTGATAGAACCACCAGAGTTGGTTCTTGTTATCCTGTCCTCACCCGATGCAATATTGGAAGGGCTCATTGACCTCTCGTCTAGGTCCAAATTGGTAGATCTATTGTTGGTGTATATGGACTGGTCGTAGAGAGAGATAGCCGAGGCAATATCCTTAGAGCTTATTGAATGAGAAGAATCGGCCATTACTAGTTATCCTTCTAATTTTGTTATCTTCTTTTAGTTTTTTTTGTTATCGCTATGCTTTGTTGTTATCACTATGCTTTTAGGTATAGCCGTATGTATTTTATATATATATATATATTTATACTGCGTGCGTTCACCTTCAATGAAAAACAGCAAGAGAGTGGATAAATGACTGGGAACCGCAGGAATGGTAGAGGTGCGCCAAGCTAAGTAGCCCTTGAAGCAAGAGGTAAGGGGTTAAACAAGACGCGGCTACGAAAGCCGCACCATCAGGTGAAAACCGCAAAGAAAGAAAAACAGAAAATGACTGCTTCTCGGAATAAATAAATGAAGTCATGCAGCAAAACACCTCGGTATAATCAGCAGTGTAGATAACGGCTGTTCTTGTCAATTGTCCAGTTACCTCAGACATAGTAAAACATCAACGCAACTCGTCCAGTATATCATTCATTGCACTTTAGTGATTAGGATTTGTTGTTCAGAATCTAGCTTACCAAATCGGAAGAGGACAAAATAGAAATAGAGAGGACAAAACACATTTGGATCTTCAATTAAGATGCTACAAAGAATTAATTTGTTACGGTATACAGTACCATCTTGCAGAAGGCACTTTTCGAAGTTGATATCCTCGTTGGAACAACAGAAGAGTAAAACTTTCGTCAACAGGGTTAGAAACCCTATAGAGGCGGGCCAATCACTGCACGAAACAAGGCCTTTCCTCATCAAGCCAGGTGAGTTAACGCCTGGTATTTCAGCTTTGGAATACTACGAGAGAAGAATCAGGCTCGCGGAAACTTTACCATCCAAAAGTTGCGTGATTCTAGCCGGGAACGATGTCCAGTTTGCATCGGGAGCTGTTTTTTATCCATTTCAACAGAACAATGACCTGTTTTATCTTAGTGGGTGGAACGAACCTAATTCGGTCATGATTTTGGAAAAACCAACGGACAATTTAAGTGATACTGTTTTCCACATGTTGGTCCCATCAAAGGATGCGTTTGCTGAAAAGTGGGAAGGGTTTAGATCCGGGGTTAATGGTGTGCAGGAAATCTTTAATGCAGATGAATCAGCCGCAATTGGTGATCTACCTAAATACCTACCAAAAATAGTTAATAGGAATGATTTCATCTATTTTGATATGCTGTCTGCTCCCAATTCGAGTTCTTCGAGTTTTAAGCACATTCAAAGTTTACTGAATGGTGGGAATGGTAATCGATCGATAAACTCCATAACAAACAAGACTATCAAGCCCATTAGTAAAAAAATTGCGGAATTTCGTAAGATCAAATCCCCTCAAGAATTGAGAATCATGAGAAGAGCAGGCCAAATATCAGGAAGATCGTTCAATCAAGCCTTTGCCAAAAGATTTAGGAATGAAAGAACTTTAGACTCCTTCCTCCATTACAAGTTTATATCCGGTGGTTGTGATAAAGATGCTTACATTCCTGTGGTCGCCACAGGTTCAAACTCACTGTGCATTCATTACACTAGAAATAATGACGTGATGTACGATGATGAAATGGTTCTTGTTGATGCAGCTGGTTCCTTGGGTGGTTATTGTGCTGATATTTCAAGAACGTGGCCCAATAACGGGAAGTTCACTGATGCGCAAAGAGACCTTTATGAAGCTGTATTGAATGTTCAACGGG
Organism: Saccharomyces x bayanus; assembly: GCA_019431265.1. NCBI lineage: Eukaryota > Fungi > Ascomycota > Saccharomycetes > Saccharomycetales > Saccharomycetaceae > Saccharomyces > Saccharomyces x bayanus. The sequence goes on along the minus strand of CP080208.1, from coordinate 323,964 downwards.
GTTGCATTAATCTTTGTAAAGCCAGCAATAATTATTCCCTCCATGATATTCATGAGCAGAGTATTGTGTTGATGAAACAAGAACTGAAAAACTTAGGTATTGATAAAGTTGCTGGATGGAACGTCGAAAAATTATACCCCCACTACATCGGCCATAATCTAGGTCTAGACGTTCACGATGTGCCCAAGGCTTCCAGGTATGAACCATTGAAGCCTGGTCAGGTGATTACCATTGAACCGGGTTTGTACATCCCTGATAATGAATCGTTTCCATCTTATTTTAGAAACGTGGGAATAAGAATTGAGGATGACATAGCCATTGGCGAAGATAGTTACACTAATTTGACAATCGAAGCAGTGAAGGAGATTGATGACCTAGAAAATGTCATGCAAAATGGCGTCTCTACAAGATTTGAAGAAGATGAAGTAGCGCCATTGTAATGGTCGTTGTAAGCATGAATACACCTGTATATACGATACATAGACTATTATTTGAGTATTTCAAAAAAGAATAACTGAATAATTCCAACATTATTGTGAAAGAGGATTTTTTTACCTTGCTAATTTTTTTTCTTCTTTTCTTTCTCATCACTATTTAGATCTTTTTATTTTAGTTACCGCGAAAGAATATCTAACCTAAAAACTACCGAAGAGTGTTATACTAGGAAACAAAAACAAGAATCAGAAGGACCAATACGCTTCCCTCTGAAGAGCACATATATATTTACTACAATGCTACTCCGAATAAGAGCTACGTTTTGCCCAAAAGAGCAATCACTGAGAAGGACATTCTATTCGATAACTAACTTACGAAAAAAGTCAAGTAAGAGAAAGGTTACATCAGCTGGAATACAATGATTTTGTACTGAATAAAAACTTCCAAAGACCTAGATAGATTAAACTCCAAGAAAAGACGGCAGATAAAGAAATTACAGAAGACAGCTTACCCCAAGGATCAGGCTCTCCATGTTCTTCGTAAATTTCATAATGTAAATAATGAAGCATTGGCAGATACAAAGCTGGGTCCCACTAGTCGAACAGATCTGAAGTTTTTGTCCGTAACCAAGGATAAGAGGTTGCTCTATACCATACTAGGTGTCAACGGTCAACAATTACGAGATGCCAAATTAATTGCCAGTGATGTTCAAAAATTTTTGAAAAGAGGACAACTGGAAAAGGCTGTCTTCTTGGCCAGATTAGCTAAGAAAAAGGGTGTTGTTGGGATGAATCTGATTATGAGGTATTATTTTGAAGTTTTAAAATCTCAACAGAGTGCTGTTGATATTTTCAATTGGAGAAAAAAATGGGGGTACCTATTGATGAACATTCGATCACGATTCTCTTTAATGGGCTGTCGAAGCAAGACAATCTGGTCTCCAGAAAATTTGGGGAGCTTGTCTTGAAGACAATAGATAGTTTGAGCGATAAAAATGAGCTTAATGAAATGGAGTATAATACCGCTTTAGCGGCATTGATAAACTGTACCGATGAAAGCTTAGTGTTCAAGCTTCTTAACAAGAAATTCCCAGGATTGAAAAAAGACGCTATCACCTATACCTTGATGATTAGATCGTGTACTAGGATTACAGATGAGGAACGTTTTTGTGGTAGTACTCAATGATTTGATGAATAAGGTACCTCGTTATTGCATTGATTCCAAGTTGTTGTTCGAGTATTGCGGGGTGATACTTGACCGTAAGTTTTCAAAACCTGAGAGCCAAGAGATGGGACTGCGGGCCTTGTGTGAATATTTCCAATTTGATAAGACTATCTTTAATAAATACCTGCAATCTAATGAATGTCCAGAATTGGTTCCACTGAGCCATTGGAACATTAACGAGCCATTTCCTCTCAATAAGCACGCTATGGGATTGTTTATGAACTACTGTCTAAGGAGCAAGAAATACAGTTTTGCCGTTGAAACATTTCAAGCGTTAGAAGAACGGAATAACAAAATGCTAGATTTGGACATATATCATAAGTACATGGAGACGCTTATAACAGCTAGGCCCACGACCTGTGGCGAGGAGTGCTTGGATATTTATAAACGCATAGACTCGTCAGCGTCGCACATTTCCGTTACAAAGAGAACGTTGATTTTGGTGTATAACGCTTTCCAAAGACAAAGTCTCAAAGCTGTTACAAACAGAGATGAATCCAAAACTGAAAATACTTTGCGGAAGATTCAAGGGATTCATTGGCGATACCGAGGCTATCTACTCTTCTAAACTAAACGGAAAGGTGTATGGCTTCAACTCATGGAAATTCCTGTTTCCTGTCCTGAAAAACTTGAACATGCATGATAAAGTGAATACGATGAGATTGAAAGACATACTAGACGAATACGTGAAGTCTTTGCTAAACGGCGTCTTCGATTCGGGGGCCAAAGAAAGCGTAGAAGACAAGCGGTTCGTTGCGTTAGAAGGGGATTCGTTTAGTTAAAATTTTAACCGAGCGAATCAAGCTACCGACGCTAGACAGCGAGGAGATAGCCGGACTCAAAGGCGTGGAAAGGAGCAAGTTTCTCGCCAGAAGACATCTCTTGAGACTCAAGCAAATGTTACTGGAGAATCTGGCGAAGATTGAGGGCAATATGAAAGAAAAGAACAGTGATAACGGTGGTGATGATACTGATGCCAGTAAAGAGGGGAGTACTAGAAGATTTGCTTGCGTTAATATTAGAAACCAGCTACGAGAAATTTTAGGTTGGTAAATAAAAAAGAAAAATAGAAAAAGGGTAATTACTATTCGTTGATATCTGTATATAGTTTAAAAGTTTGTTTTTTTTTCTATTTTCGTTTAGAGTATTGCAAGCAGAAGTTGGTGGAGAGAAGTTAGCGCTGTAATTTCGTTTACAATGCATCCTCATGAACTGGATAGAGCGGCCAGTACAGAGAACCCTATTGAAACTCCGGGCACATGGCGCAGTTGGTAGCGCGCTTCCCTTGCAAGGAAGAGGTCATCGGTTCGATTCCGGTTGCGTCCATTTCCATTTTTATTTTTTCCCAAACCTTTTTTATATTCCGGAATAGTCAGTCATCGCATCACACCCCCACACCAGCAGGAGCAGCCAAAACCTTGTTAGTGGCTCACTAAACCCGCCACCGCCAAGTGACCCAATCCGATACATCTGGAGTCGTACACGCCGCAGAGCGTCTCCAGTTACATGCCGCCACTGTCACGTGCTTGCCAGCGTGTGTATATTACCGTCTTGCCACGCCCCTCCTCACCCCACGACATCGATTTCTTAATGTCCGCCTCGTGCAAGAGTTTGCGTGAAACAATAATAACATCGCAGCAAGCCTGTGATTTTTATGGGCCCGCTGGCCCTGAACGAAAAAAAATGCCTTGGTGAAAAAAAAATATTTTTCAGCAGACGTCATCGGAGACCATAGCGCAGCGGGAATGTGGTGCCAGCCAGACTCAGGTGTTTGCGCACCTGGCGTGGATGGATGCAGATGGACAGGATTCGATGCGCCCTATCCAATCTGCACCTCGCCATTTGCGCTGGCGGGTGTTACAATATAGATTTTCAAACTCTTGAGTCTTTTCTCTCTGAGAACTCTGCACTGCAAGGCCAAGCCAAGCACACACACATAGCAACTGTATACACAAACCACAAACTTGCACACTGTGATACCATCAGTGTTATCATAACGTAGTTGCTCATATTGCTGAAAAAGGCCACTGAAAGTGATTGTTACATTTACCTCTTCTATCGGAAAACACAGACCAGCTTATCGTCTCTATATCATGAGGGACAGTCTGCCTTGCTCAAATGTCCTTCCCACCGATCGCACTTCAGTAATTTCCGATACTAGTACTCTCATAGGATCAGACTCAAATGCATTCCCGAAACAACCTCCCAATAACAGTCATCACAATAGTATGAACAGTAACATATATCATAGTCCCAAGGCTAGCAGTCCTTTGGTGAGCTATAAGGCGTCTTCTCCTGTGCTTTTGAAGAGGGCGACCGCTCCTGTACTCCCAAGTTTCAAGCCCAAAGAACAGCGATACGGTAAACCACAAGGTTGCTCGCTGATAACTGCTGTGGAACTGGGCAAGCTTATCGACACTTTACCGCGGGAAAATGTGCTTTTACTGGACGTGAGACCGTTTACTGAACACGCCAAATCCATCATTATAGACTCCATACATGTTTGCCTACCTTCGACGCTTCTAAGAAGAAAAAATTTTACCTTTTCCAAACTCTTGGACAATTTGACTCCCAATGAGCAAACCATGTTGAGAGGCAAACTCTCTGTAGACAACCTCCGCATTATCATTTATGACAACACTGCAAACCAAACAGACAGCTCCGTCTCCTTACCTTGCTTTGGCATTGCTTCCAAGCTGGTAGAATTCGACACTGAAGCTAAAAAAACAGTATCCGTACTGATGTGTGGCTTCTCTCAATTCAAAATGATATTTCCAGACCATATCAAAACAAGTATCAATAACACAAATAATTGCATTGCTTCCATCGAACCCAGAAGTCCCAAGATTAACCCTTAACAGTAAATTACACAACACAGCGCCGCACATAACGGCAACTACTCCATTATCGTCCCCGCAAATGAACCTTAGGTTGAACGTCCCGGATGATAATAGATCGGACCACTCAAGCCTTTCTAATTCTCCTACCCCACGTAACATTCTCGCAGAATCACCCCCATATCTTCATCTTCTCCCCATATCCGCCCTATTCAAATTCCAACTACCGGCGCCCCAAACAAATATCAATCAGATGTTCAAATTCTCGCAAAATGAAGAAATAATGGATTTAGAAACGTACTTGAGCGCGGTCAACATCAAAGAAGAACACGAAAGATGGTGTAGTAACGATTCCGCAAAGGATTCCCTACAAAACTTTCAATTTCCAAAGAAACCAAGCTTCCCGTACCATGGATACTAATAAAGACAAACTAGGCTTCCAGATCAAATATGAAAATATGCGAAAAGCCTATAGGCAAGAAGATATTGATTCTATAGTACCTGAGTGGTTCCAACACCTGATGACAATCTCCAAAATCGAACTTGTCTCCCAATTTCAGAAATTGGATTTCTTAGAGAAAAGACGTTTGAACCACTCTCTGTCTTTTAAAAAAAAGGAAAACACGTTTGTAATTGATGAGGCTTCAAATCATACCTCGAGAAAATCGACCTCCACGTCTTCTTCTATTATCATGCCTCCAAAATTCCCTGACGTGGGCAAAATACAAAAAAGGTCGCACTCTCAACCAATTTTCACTCAATACAGTAAATATAAATCCATGTTAAGTCTTGAATCAGACTCGGACTCGGAATCGGATGACGTTATAATATCATCGGGTGTCGAACTAGGCGCCAAGAACAGGTACAAGGACATTTTCCCCTATGAACATTCAAGGGTAATCCTAAAGAAAGGTTCGCAATCATCAATAAACACTAAACACTCGCATTCCACATCTGATGGTGGTATCCTGGACAATTACATTAACGCGAATTATTTATCTCTGCCAAGGTTATCCATTGAGCAAAATTTGCCATTCCCAACAGCAACAACCACAACAAGAAGAGTCCGTTATATTGCCACACAGGCGCCCATGCCCTCTACCGTACACGATTTTTATACATGCATACTGAACAATGGTGTTCCATTGGTTCTTTCCTTAACAAACGATTTCGAAAATGGTATTGAAAAATGTTACCGTTACTGGCAAGAAGGTAACTATAACGGGATTCAGGTCAAATTACTAGAAAAAAACGATACTAAGAATGCCCAATAGTAACAATACAAGGACGACTACTACCACTACTATGAAAGATAGCGATTCCTATTCAGCCAATGCTAATGTTAATGATGATGATGATGATAATGATGACGATGGCGATGGCGATGAAGACGCAATATTTATCAGAAAGATCCAATTAATTTACCATGATCAAGAAAAACCTTACGAAGTGTTACAGATTCAGGTAAAAAATTGGCCCGACCTAGGCACTTTGCTCAATCCAACCTCGATCGTGCAAGCAATCAATTTAAAGAATCATATAATAGGTGCATTATTCGCCAGAAAATATTATAAAGATGATCAAGTTCCCACGATATTGGTGCATTGTTCTGCAGGCTGTGGAAGAACCGGTACTCTATGTACAGTGGATTCCATTCTCTCGAATTTCGAAATGTTTGAAGTTCTACAAAAGGAGTTCATTAAATTGAAATACCCAGCAAAATTGTTTGATCCAATTTCATGGACAATTAATATTTTCAGAAAGCAAAGAATATCCATGGTCCAAAACATTAATCAATTCATTTTCATTTATGACTGTTTGTTATTTTATTTTAAATTACGTCTTAATGATATAACAGATACAAAGGCTGATGATAAAAGTTGCAATGACAATATATCATTGAGCTCACTAAATGAGCAAATCAAAGATTTGAAGATATTTTGGAGACGTTCATTAACGATAAATTGAACGAACCTCTACAATAAGAAAACTTAACGCTAAAGCATTCATTTACTTTTCACTTATACATCGCTTCCCAGTTCACGTCACCGTATTCATCTTTTCAAAGAACTTTCTATCCGTACCATGCATAACATCTGCGTATGAATACTGGAAAACCAATAGCTACATTACATAACAAAACACTTTCAAAAATTTTGCATCAACCCTCTAAATTTCAGTACACTTCCCATTTTTATCTATTCTTTTTGTACATGTTTAAAAGTTATTTTAAAATCTGAACAATTTATTAAAATTTCGAAGCGATTTCCCTTTAAGTCTTTATATTATATAGTATATATGTAATTTTTGTTTGTACACGTTCTCAGTTCACCCCAATAGTAGCTCGTAAATGATCACCAGTACATTTATTCCAATTAATGGTACTGAAAGGTAATAATAATTTATAGTTGTTAGTAAGACTCTTTAATTGTAAAAATAAATAAAGATAGCAAATCACCACATGGTAAGTAATTCAGCGCATCCTTATCAAAATAACATACTCCTCAGTAAAGTCTGTACGGCACCAATCAATTGTACAACCTTAGACTTGGTGGTGTTTTGATCCTGACCAAAAACCGGTGTCTCATCATTTGATCTTCCTAAGCCAACTGTATGAATCAAAAAAAACAATGCACTAGCATTTTCCAATATAGTTAGTATTAGTCGTTCCTTCACAGAAAAATGCTTCCGAGAGTTACCGCAGTTTACATACTCCTTCTTAAGAATCTTTCTTCACTCAGCACAGCAACAGCATTAATTAGTAATAGAATAACATAAAACAGTCTCCCTAATCCAAATATCATCATATCTCTTCTGGACTGTACACTTTTCTTTTCTAAAAGTTCTCTAAGTGATTTTCTTTATATTAGTTGACTTGCGTCTATAAACACTTGCTTATGGCTGGGGAGCTCTTCAGTTCAGCTGGTTTTTTGTATATGCGTGAACTCAGAGGCGATGCACGTGACTAAAGTGAAGACGAAGGGAGAATAAAATAGTTATAAAAAGAGAATACGCCGAAGGTTATAGCCTCATGACGGCGATGTAAACAATATGAAATGTTGAGTTCTTGAAAAGCCCCTATTACTAAACAAACTGCCTGTCGATTCGTAAAAGTAAGATCATACAATCCTAAAACAATATGTAACTGACATTACCGCATATATTTTGTTCTTTTACTCAACAGTGAAGTAAAATTCCTGGAATCTTTTAAAATTATTGATTATATTTTTTATTGGAAAAAGATACACATATTTATATATTGAAAACTAAACAATCCGTTAAAATATTTTGACGATTTGAAATTAGTTTGCTTAATCGGCGTTACGACGAGCAACCTTCTTAGCCAATCTCTTACCAGTACCGAAGATCTTCTTGTCTCTGTTCTTCTTTTGCTTTCTTTGTTGTCTAGAAGCCTTTTCAACCTTTTCAGCCAAACCGTATCTGACTAATCTGTAGGTTGGTTCGAACTTCTTAGCTTCAGCAACAGAGTTGTAGATCAAACCGAAACCAACGGACTTACTACCACCGAATTGGGTTCTGAAACCGAAAACGGAGACAGCGTCCTTCTCAGCCTTGTAGACTTCAGCCAATTTTTCACGCAATTCATCCTTGGAGACGTTAGCTCTGTTTGGGTGCAAGACGTCGACAACGAATTGCTTTCTGGCCAACAATGGGTTGGAGATAACCTTTCTAGTACGGATAGTGACAGCGTCAGACTAAATAAAAAAATAGGCGGAAATACCATATTCAAAGTTTGTTAGTAAATTAGACTTCATGGTGAGGTAAATCTGGAAAGTGACGTCCTTGAGGGTTTTCGCTAATCCCAATGATACGGAATGTTATTCTTTTCAAATATCCTGCTATTGCGTAATCTTTTCTTAGGTATGTTCCCTCAGCTACGCAAAGTATTAATTATTGCCCCTATAGTGGTGGAAGGTCATCTTTTGGGTCTCATAGCATCCAAAGCTTTAAGGTAACTTCAGAATTGGAAAGGTGGCTTATTATTCTTTGAATTTCAGGCTTTTCCCACCTAGGCGAATGAATATATACACAATTTACATGGAGAGCCAGATATCCTTTAGCCATTAATAGTGGGTGCCTTTGATTGCTTTTACAGAGAGTCACTGAAATAGTTTTTCATCTTTCATTTTTCCATAACAGTGGTTTCATATATCTTCTTCATTCTGATTTGTAGCACATTGTACATCGGATATAGGACATCGTTTCGCATTTCATTACATTTTAACATACCATTTCTGCTTAATCTATGATGGTTTCTTGTGATCTTTATTTTTAACCAATACCTAACCGTTACTTAGCTTTTGAAATTCACTATAGTTATGCAATTACTGCTTTGCGGAGGCAAAGCAGGAGCGCTGGGTGGGAGACTGAGTAGAGCTTTCCCTCCAAAGAAAGCCTCCCTCTGGCGCCTCCCGCCACTGGAGTCTAGCCTCTTCCCACTAAGCTCCTCCGTGAATGGAAGGTGCTCCTGGGCGGTAGCCTGCGGCATCAGGCAGTCTATTTCACGTTGGTGAAAAAAAAAAACTGAAAGAAATAAGAGGACATAAAGTTGAAATTGTTTGGGTTCTTGAAATGTATGGGTGTATAATCGATCATTTGAAATCTTTGGAACAGTAATGATATGTGTTGTTCCTTTCCTGACTGGATCAAAGTCGAGGTTCAAAGAGAAGAAAGACAATTAGTTCATGGTTAGATAAATGAAATGTTTTCTATTAGTTTATAATTTTTACATATACATTATCTTGAAAGGAAAGGAAAAAAAGGTATAAAAGAAGGCAGTGTCTTTGCCTATGCTTAAGAATGTAAATACATTGTTCATTAATGTTTATCACGTTACGTTTTTTTTTTTTTGTTTTTGATTTCTTTTTTATATTCGTTGCTCTGTTTTGTCTTTGTCTGCATGTCACGAGATGGTTTTCATTATTCTATAATGTTTATCATACACATCTTCGTTAAGCAGTTAATGCAGTTCTATGCCAATTCAACGAATTGGCTTGTCAATGGCCATTCTGACAGATTTAACTTGAGTATAATTACTCAAAGCAGCATCACCCATTTCACGCCCGATACCTGACTGGCCAAATCCACCAAATGGAACATTTTGGTGGAAGTTGTTATAAGTATTTACCCAAACTGTACCAGCCTTTTACTCTGTTGGATACATTGATAGCCTTGTTGATATCGTTTGTGTGGATACCGGCAGCTAGCCCATATTGAGAGTCGTTTGCCATAGCAATGACTTCATCAACAGTAGAGAACTTGGAAACGGTTACGATGGGGCCAAACACCTCTTCCTCTTAACAATTCTCATATCTTCTTTGACGTCAGCAAAAATAGTTGGCTTGATAAAGTAGCCCTTATCGCCTTGCCTTTCTCCCCCAGTAACAAGACGAGCTCCCTCTGATTTTAGCCACCTTGACGTAATCCAGAATCTTGTGCAGTTGTTTGTCAGATGTTTGGGCACCTTGGAAAACTTTCCTCATTGAATGGATCGCCGACTTTTAATGTCTCAGTGTACTCTTTCAATTTTTTTCAAGACTTCCTCATACACTGTATCTTGAATGTAAATTCTAGAACCGGCACAGCATACTTCACCAGGAGTTGAAAAATATACCAAAGGCAATATTCTTAACAGCTTTATCCAAATCGGCATCAGCAAACACGATATTTGGTGATTTACCTCCCAATTCCAAAGTGACTTTTTTAACGGTATCGGCGGCTACCTTCATGATATGGCGACCGGTTGCAGTGGAGCCAGTGAAGGCAATCTTCTTCACGTCTGGGTGTGCACTCAACCTTTCACCAACAACTCTACCAGGAGCCTGGCAGTATATTCACCACACCTGCGGGGATGCCTGCTTCCTGACAAAGCTGGGAGGCAAAAAGAGCTGATAATGGAGTTGTTTCAGCGGGTTTCAATACGACAGTATTACCAGTAGCCAAAGCAGGACCGATTTTCCATGACCACATCAACAATGGGAAATTCCAAGGGATAATTTGGCCCACAAACACCCAATGGTTCTTTAACTGAGTAAGTGAAATGGTCTTTGCCTGTATCGATAACGTTACCATTTAGCTTGTCAGCCCAACCACCACAGGAACGCAGATACTTCGACACTAAAGCAACGTCACCACGCGAGCAGAATAGTGATTTACCATTATCCATCGACTCAATGGCAGCCAATGTCTCTTGGTTTTTTTCAACCAAGTCAGCCAGAATTGAATAAAGCCCTGGCACGGACCTCGGGCTCGACAATGGACCATTTAGTCTCAAAAGCCTTTTTGGCAGCTGCGACGGCTGTATCGACGTCGTCCTCCATAGCCTTGTAGACGGTGGTGATTTTCTCTTCGGTAGATGGGTTAATCACATCAAACGTCTTCTTTTGCTTGGAAGCAACAAATTCACCATTGATGAATAAACCAGTTGGCTGTTCATACGTAAGACCATTTGGTAAGGTGATTGGAACGTGCAATGGCGCCTGCGAATAAAGACGCAATAAATTTCTCGCAAACGAGTTGGATTTCAAAGCTGTGGTTCTTGTACGGGAAAACATTACTTTTTTTTTTCTTTTCAATATTATAGGATCCTTCTCTGTCCCCCACTGAGTCAGATTAAAATATCTATTTGGTGGTTTATATACAAAGAGACTAATTCTAAGACACGTTCTTGAGCCAAAGGTAAAGTTTCCGAAGTGCTTTGTATGTGGCGCTTATATAATCACGGTGAATTTTTCTATTCTGTTCCTCGAGGCTATTCTCATCGGCAAGATCTAAGAAACAGCGCAGCGATGAGTCAAAAGCCTTTCAACGTTTTGAGTGCCGGCTTAGCGACACAACCCCTCACTTTGTGAGAAAAAAAACAAGAGGAGCTGGTTGACATTTTCTGATTTTTTTGGCGCCTAAAGCGGTATGCTGAAAGTTGGCGGGAGCCCATTGCAAAAAAAAATATTACGCACGGCTCCAACTTTTGCTGCAATGCCAACTAAGAGCTCTACGGCTATTATTTTCGCAAAGTTTTCTGGTTCTTGGTACGTTCAGATGCATATGGGTTAGTCATTAGACCGGTATCGGCCAAAAGAAAAAAAAATCATGGTAAACCGGCGGGACCCTATTCTTGTATACGCCTTTTACGCATGTGTAAAAAGAAATTTTAAAGCATAGTAGCCTCAAAGAGAACAAAATGCCCCATCGGAAGGCATTTTTTTCCCTGCCACTTTCACTCTTGGCGAAGGGCTGTAGTATTTCTCGTTTTTGAAGGTAATAGTCATAGGCTCTTTGAAACATGAATATTTTTAATTGTTCATTATTTACCTAGATGTGTATTTTCTATATATGCGCCTATATGAAACCAAACTAGTTGTGAGCTTCTTGAAAAAACACAGTTTTTGATGCACAATTTATTGTTTATTGTTTGATGATATCGGAACTACAATTTCATAACTTAACCTTGGCATCATTGTACTTCAATCTTAATATAAAGTTGATAATGACAGCGACTAGTAGGAAGAAACATAACAAAGTAGGCCCCAATCTGTCGTCGTAAGGACCTGAACCTCTACGTCTGATTGCGGCGGCTCTCCATGTGATAGGTCACAAGTGCGTATATCATTGTGCCCATGGCAACAAATGTAAATAATCCTGCACTGACCCTACCTATTTTATCACCGAAATTCAGCAAACCTACACCAAGGCCTCCCAGCATCACTGTGAAGTTCAACCATGACAAAAAGGTACGTTCATTGGCAAAGAAGACCTTAGGTTCCACTCTTGTGGGCAAAGCAATCTTCTTTCCAGGTGTTCTCTGTAATAATGGTGCTGAAGACATCTTACGGAAATCTTGTGTGGTTTCTATTTATGCGTGGTAACCAATAAGAATAAGCTTACGTTACAAATAGAGCAGTCACGTCGATTTATATATTTATCGACTCTTAAATAGTGTTATCTATTTTGTATAAAGCAACGCTCATTTTCCTCGCTGCGAGGCACGTGCTTATATCTATTTCGGAGTAAAGCACCGTTGAACGTAATAAACGACATCATGCGATCGGTTATCTAATACGTACTTATGAGTACCTTAAGGAGATAGTGTTCTCTCGTATTGCCTACTTGTATGCGTCACTTCATTCCCTTCAACGATCTTGTTTCTTTCATTTAAGACGGCGGTTTCTGGATAATTACCTTTTTCGTAAATCTCTTTACAATAGAAAATCGTAGGCTCTTCCTTGTCCACTTTGCGAGTATTATCTTGCCGTTTGCACAACAACGCACATTTAAATGGAAAGGGAGCAAAGCTAAATGGACAAGGAAGTCAAGGATAGAATGACCATGGAAATTGAGATCCACGATGGAAGGAGTGATAACTCTCCTCTGCCCCAAGAAAAGCTGATTTCGTTCATTCAAGAAAGCCATGACACTATAAGGGATGATAATGAGACCGATCTCTCCACCAAGCCGTTATCGAACCCTTTGATAAAATCTGTCCTAGAGAAATTGGAAAAGCATTCGTCCTTATACAAGTACATTGTCTCAGTGACTACGTTGGACTTAGAAAGAACCCACTGAGGGGGGCTCTAAATTTTCATTCAAGAATGATATAGGTGCATCATGGCAGTCTAAAGAAAGATGGGATATTTAATTATAAATTAGAGGATGTAGATAGCAAGAGGTGTTATTTGATTACGATTCTCTGGCTTCACAAATAGATACCTATAAATATGTATTTCCCGGTCAAAAGCGGAATTATGAGTCTTCTCAAAACGACTTCATCTAGGACAACACGGCGGTTGCAAAAGGAAACGTAAGTGTTCATTCCACTTGACCTACATCGATGGACCATAATGGTTTATGTTAAAAATTATTGACATTAAATTTTTTTTTATATTTATATATATGCAAAGTTGAAAAATTAACTAGTGGACATATATAGGTACCTTTAAACTTGGCATTAGAATGGAAACCAGTTTTTTATCATAGAGAAAAACGAAAAATAGAAAATTACACCTTGAAGAAAACACCCAAATTTTTTAGAAAGAAAATAGAACTGATGACAGAACGAAACAAATTTTTTTTAAACCCTTATTAACCTGAACACATTTCACAAGCTTCTGGGTTATCAATGGCACATGCTATAACTTTAGAGTTGTAAATGTCAAATTCACTTTCTTGCTCACCCGCAACAGGAGCTGCTTTTTCTTCACTCTTTGCTGGCGTGGGTATTTCGGGAACTTCCACCTTAGGTTCTTGAACCTTCAATTCAGAGATTCCTTTAGCTAACGAGTCATTAGCTACTGGAGCTGGAGATGCATCTCTTGAAACTTCTGAAGAGCTATCTAGAGATGGAATGGTAACGTTTGCAGCGGCGGCTGCAGGCACAAAATCACTGGCAGCGTAACTTGCACTTGAAGCCATGTATGCTGGACGCTTCAAGTTAGAGATATCGGCAACGTTTTCGGTAGCTTGATCAGCAACCTTTTGATCAATGGTAAATTGAATAGCAGCAGAAGCGGCTTGTGTTCTCAAATAATACATACCGGTCTTTAGACCCTTTCTTCCAACCGTAGAAATGCATACTTGTTAGCTTACCCATAGTTGGGGCACGCAAGAATAAATTCAAAGAATGGGATTGATCGATGTAAACGGCACGGTCGGCTGCCATGTTAATGATAGTCTTTTGTGAAATTTCCCAAACAGTCTTATACAAATCTTTCAATTCTTGTGGTACATTTGGTAAACCTTGAATGGAACCATTTTGTGTGATTAGATATTGCTTCATACCATCATCCCAAATACCCAAATCAACCAAATCACGCAGTAAGTATGGATTGACGACTTGAAATTCACCAGATAGGACACGACGAGAATACATGTTGGAAGTAACTGGTTCGAAACACTCGTTGTAACCTAAAGATCTGAGATGTGGATGCAGTAGGCATAGGTGCCATGGTCAAAGAGTTTCTAACACCATGCTTCATGATGTCATTTCTCAAAGTATCCCAATCCCACATACCGTATGGTTTTTCGGTCCCACATGTCGAATTGAAGTATACCTTGAGAAGCTGGAGAGCCTTGGAAGGTTTCGTATGGGCCATCTCTTTGAGCTAATTCACAAGAGGCTTCCATGGAGGCATGGTACATGGTTTCAAAGATTTGTATATTTAGTAAGCGTGCTTCTTCGGAGTCGAATGGTAAACGCAACAACATGAAAGTGTCAGCCAAACCTTGGACACCCAAAGCAATCGGCCTATGTCTCATATTAGATCTTCTTGCTTCCTCGACAGGATAATAGTTACGGTCAATAACGTTGTTTAAGTTACGAGTGATAACTTTAGAAATTTCATGTAGCTTTTTGAAGTTGTATGTAGAAGTTTTGCCGTCTTCAGATGTTTCAATAAATGCTGGCAAAGCAACAGAAGCCAAGTTACAAACAGCAGTCTCATCTGGAGCAGAGTATTCAACAATTTCACAGCACAAATTAGACGACTTGATAACACCCAAGTTCTTTTGGTTGGATTTCCTGTTACAAGCATCCTTGTAAACAACAAAGGGTGTACCAGTTTCCGTTTGTGCTTCCAAGATAGAGTACCACAATTTTTGGGCCTTGATAGTCTTACCACGGCCTTCTTTTTCGTAACGGGTATATAGGGCTTCAAATTCGTCACCGTAGCAGTCACTCAAGCCTGGGAGCCGATGTAGGAGAGAATAAAGTCCAAGTGCCGTTTTCTTCGACACGCTTCATGAAAAGATCTGGGAACCCATAGAGCTGGGAATAAATCTCTCGCACGGATTTCTTCCTTACCGTGATTCTTTCTAATGTCGATGAAGTCGAAGATATCAGCGTGCCATGGCTCCAAATATAGAGCAAAGGCACCAGGTCTCTTGTTACCACCCTGGTCAACATAACGGGCAGTATTGTTGAAGACACGGATCATAGGAATTAACCCGTTAGAAGTCCCGTTCGTACCAGCAATGTAAGAGCCGGTTGCACGAATGTTGTGGATATGTAGACCAATACCACCAGCAGTTTTGGAAATCAAAGCACATTCCTTCAAAGTGTCGTAGATACCTTCAATGGAATCATCCTTCATTGCAACTAGGAAACAGGAGGACATTTGAGGCTTTGGTGTACCAGCGTTGAATAAAGTTGGAGAGGCATGAGTAAAGTATTTTAGGGACATCAAGTTATAGGTTTCTAGAGCGGCCTCAATGTTATCACCGTGAATACCTAGGGCGACTCTCATGATTAAGTGTTGTGGACGTTCAGCAACTTGACCGTTGACTCTCAATAAGTACGAACGTTCCAAAGTTTTAAAACCGAAGTAACTATACTGAAAATCTCTGTCATAGACAATAGCTGAGTTTAGTTTATCCTTGTTTTCCATGACAATATTGTAAACATCGTCAGGAAATCATAGGAGCGGCTTTACCAGTAGCAGGGTTGACGTATCTATAAAGATCCTCAACAACTTTAGAAAACTGTTTCGTGGTTTGTTTATGTAAATTAGAAATGGCGATTCTAGCAGCCAAAGTAGCGTAATCTGGGTGAACAGTGGTCATGTAAGCACATGTTTCAGCGGCCAAATTATCTAGCTCGATCGTTGTGACACCTTCATAGACACCAGAAATAATACGTTGGGTGACCTTAACGGCGTCAACATGTTTTGGATCTAAGCCATAACATAAGCGTGATATACGGGCAGTGATCTTATCGAATTGGACAGGTTCTTTATGACCGTCTCTTTTATAAACGTACATGATGTTATTGTGTCAACAAATGAAGTGTCGCTTGTGCTTGTTATCCTTGCTATGAATACATAATAAATGGATCAGAGTGATATTAAAATTCAAATTAAGATATCCTTTTGAACAATAAAATATAACCACCTTTATATATATTTTGATTTGATGTGCCCAACCGAACTAAGGCAACTGGATAAACGCTAAAACTTGTTGTTACAAACCGTGAACCGTACAGGCTTTGTTGGAGGTTTTCTCTGAAACACGAAACTAACCACGCCAACTTATTATTTCCATAGCTTCCAAAAAAAAATTTCCATATGGATTTTACGCGTTCTTTTTCAGCACCCACTTACATCCTGCAAGGATTTCTGTGTCCTGAGGATCAAAATGACGCGTTCACCGAGAATTTCTGAGAATGGAGCAATTAAAGTAGCAAGGGATGGGCTTACCCGACTGCACTTGACGCGTCTTTTCCAATTTATTCGACTTTTCCTTGAAAGATAAAACGCGTAAACAAAACGGTTCTGAGACTACGGAATATTCTCACCCCAGAAGTTGCCGCAAAACAAACCGCATTAGCGGACAAAGGCTATAGAAAACCCAGTATTGACCTGGCAACGAGATTTGCCGTCTGAGGAGTTCCTTCGTACCAGGGATTTTCTCGAACAGTAATCCCCCAAGCAGTAATTTTCTATGGTAACGCCCTGTTGTTTATGGATGTCCAAATGCGGCAATCATTTCTTGTGATTTGTAGTAAAATAGGATACCTGTTGCAATTGGAAGGTCCAGAATATCAAAATTTTTATTAATTAGATGGTTGTCTGTTTTCTGTGTATACGTTCCACTGTTTCATGCGCGAGAACCACCTTCATCTGCTCACGTTATGTGTTGATTTTTCTAAGAGTCTCAGTTCAACTAACCAAAATAAGTATGAGGTAAGTGTGCCTTCATTTGTCGTTTTATATTGTCAAATATGTATTGTTTTTATATCAGAAATCTACATATCTACTACACATGGCAGTCAGTTACCGATAATTTTGTTCTTGGGAATACCAGCGTATTCTCCATAACCTAACGCAAGATTCATATTTTGCAAACATTGAGTGGCTGCGCCCTTTAGCAAATTGTCGATAGTGGCACAAATCACTATACGGTCTTGAGCATCGTTGACCTTAAAGCCCCCAATGACTGCACCATGTGTGCCTTCAATATCTTTAACCAGTGGAATGTCATCAATGACATGGACAAGTCTTTCGTCCTTGTAAAAATCTTTGTATAGTTGTTTGGCCTCTTCAGTGGACAAGGAACCCTTTTTGATAGGAATGGAGACCGTCAAAGAAATCCCTTGGAACCACTGTCCGACATGAGGTATAAATGCAACATCGTGCCCAATACGAGTAGAGATCTCACGTTCATGGATGTGGTTAGTTAGCGCGTAAGGAATCAAGTTGTTATTCAAAAATTCAGGATCATTCTTTGGAGAAGGCTTCGTACCAGCACCAGAATATCCTGAAACACCAAAAACGGTTGGAAGGCCGTTGATGTATTTAGTTAAGGGGTGCGATAGTTAATTGGGACCCTGTTGCATAACAACCAGGGTTAGCAATTTTCGTAGCGGCAGCAATTTTTCCCTATTGTTCAGTTCTGGTAAGCCATAGGCCCAGTCCGATTCCGAGACAAACCTATGATCGGCGGATAAATCAATAATCTTTGATTTGCCGTGAACACTTTCAATTACTTCTACAAAGGGTTCACAGACTTTATTGGGTAAGGCCATTACCCAAAAGTCCACAGCATTTTGTTCTTCCAATTTCTTGATGTCCTGTACTTGCAAATTCTCGTATGTGACTTCAGACTTTGTATAATCTTGTAGTTTTTGACCATTTAGTTCACGGGAAGACACATGGGCCACTTCTAAATATGGATGGCCATTGATCAACGAAACCAAATTCTTACCAGTGTAACCTCTAGCACCAATCAATGCAACACGGCCGGTATTGGTGTTAGTTCCCTCTGGGCGAGGGGTGGACCTGGTAGAGTATGATCTAGATGATTTACCACTAGCAAATACTCCGTTACTTGCTGATGGTTTGAGACCGGAAGCGGTATCAAAAGACCTGACGAATGTTTCTACTAATCCAGAGATGTTATTTACGTCATCGATACCATACCAGAACAGAACTTTGCCATTTTTCAAATACGACCCTTGAGACCTGTCAAAATGCCATGCAATGTTAGGATCATCTTCATTGACTACCCATTGTAGTGCAGGGAAATCACGACGCAAGGCATTGAACACATTATCGGTGACGTTATTCAACCAAGCTGCATCGGAACACACAAGCTTGTCTAATTTCGGAACCTTTGCACCTTTTTTTCACAATAGCTAGTGCTTCAAGGGGTTCATCACCGTAAGAAACAAAATCAGCATTTTCCAAGTCTCTCAAATAGGATGCAACAGATTCTTTACCAGTAGCAATATCAGTATCTCTTTGAAGAGCCTTTCTTAGCGCATCAGATGATGGAAATTCGCCAATGGATGATCTCTTTAGTAATTTGTAACCTCTTCTAATCATAGTTCCCGCACCGGAGTCAGTGAACAGTTCCTTTTGTAAGTCTTGTACGTTGATAATTGCGACTGAAGAAGAGCGTGGTAAGTAGTCCAATAATTCTTTGATTTCTCTGATCTTTAATTTGGTACCATACTTGACCCAGCTTTGCTTCATTAGACCATCGTATTCTTCATCCAGGTTGATCATAGAAATTTTATCGCCGGTAGAGCCATTGATAATACCACCTTTCTCATTTAAGGGTATACAATTTTTAATGGTTCAAAAACACGAGCCAATTCACCCCTGCAGCTACATCAGCGTTGACGTTCAACATTTGGCCTGAGGCAGTTTCGGCTAAGGAAGTCAAGATAGGTAAGGCACCTGCTTTGATGGATGCTTCAATTGGTTCTTTCGGTGACGTTTTTTATGTTCCCCACCAGTTTATATTTGTCCTTATCCAAGTAGTCAGCAGTGAAAACACCAGATGTGATGGGTCTTGCACGAACTCCTAATTGCTCTAGTGCGGTTACCAACTTGAGGTTTTGTTCTAGAAAGCATTGTCTGACAACAGCCATTGTGTGCTCATCTGTAATCCTAATACCGTCTATGTAGTCCGGCTCAATTCCCGTGTGCTTCTAGTCTGCCATTGACTTGCGGACCGGTACCATGCAATACTATTGGATATAGACCAACATGATACAAAAAAGCCAAACAAGGAGGCCAATTCGTGTAGATTATCACTAATAATAGCACCACCCACCTTGATGACAGCAAACTGTTGTTGCGAAACAGAAGTAAAGTATTTTTAAATACTGCTCAACTTCTCTCTTCGTACTGATATTGTTTAATAATTGGATAACAGTGGATCTAGTAGCCGAAGAGTCATTAGTAGATGAAATGCATCTCTTTGAGTAGCCTACTTTCTTTCTTGTAAAAGTAACAGATGGTGAGGCTCTCGAAGGGACAGACGCAAACCCAGCTATAGCAGATCTGTTTAATAAAGATGCAAGTTTTGGAAATCTAGAAGCATTAAGTCTCTTTGCCGAGACGAGTAAGCTTGCAGATGGCATAATGTAGTGAATATCTATATATTCAACTTGTGATCTCTCTTTCTTTTGCCTTTAGTGGTATGTATTATCTGAAAAAAAATCGGCAGTTGAAAACGAACATCTAATAAAACGTTCCTAATGGAAGTGGATAGCGAACATCGAGACTGGCGCCAGACGCCCTTTATATGAAATGAAAAATAAAAGACATTTTCGACCGCGATTCGTCCTCTGTTTTTGACAGGACTGAGTCATTCAGACGAGTGCTCCAAACAAGGACGCGAGACGATTCCACGAAGAAAAAAATGTGACTTAAGTGAAAAAAGTAGCGACGAATGGCTTCCGTGTATCATGATATGTTCGTGGTCATCTCTCATGATTAGTCATTTCCGGTATGGCAGTGATGCTCATTTTACGTAGAATCGTATACGGTAATTAATGTGCGTAATGGTGAGCTACTGCAGCTACATATTCGTTCATGCCAACTGTGTAAAAATTAGGCAGTTCTTTCTTTATGTTTTTTTTACTTATAAACATTAAAAGATTATAGAATTATGAGAAATAAAATAGATATTTTATCATTAGTGCAAACAGGAAAGATATTTAGAGCTAGATTAATTGCCAGCAATAATCTTTCTTCCGTTGATTAGTTGGTTTAGTAGATCAGAAGAGTTCCTTGAGCTTGTTTCACCCATTTGCTGTTGTTGCATGGGTACTTTATTTTGTGGGCCAAAGATACCTGGTGGAGGGAGTGCTGACATTTAGTGGGGGTTGAATTTGCTGTTGGACGGTTTGTAGTCTTATTGGTTGAGAGGATGCTTTCATGTTCTCAGCAATTGCAATGCTGTCATTTGCACCAACGTTCACGCTTTGTAAGAATTGAACCACGGAAGCAGAGTAGTCTATTGGCTTGATAGCTAGTATCTCCACAAGTTTATTGGCCAAAGTGTTATCACTTCTTTTGGAAGTTTCAATTTTGTCCCAAGGAAAATAATGACGGATACTTTCTATAGGTCTCGTCATCAACAATGTTGGATTTGATAGATACGGGACGCTTTTGGTAATTTGATAGAGAATGTAGTCTTTCGTGTCCAAAAAACCGACGGCATTTCCCAACGCATCGTAAGGGTCTTTGTATTCTTCCGCTGCAAGAGAATGCTTTTTCTTGCTACTGCCATGGGAGTGAGTTGTGACATTGTTGCTCGTGATGGTTGTAGTAGTTGTGGTACAAGTCTCAGTTGTGGTTATAGTATGGTGGCCCAGGGAATCGTTCAAGGTTGGCAAGTTGATGGCGCTATTGTTCTTGGAGAGATTAATAGATGCGATAGGTGTAGCTGATTGAGTAACACCCCATGGGTTCGATCCAGCAGGGACTGGAGCAGGGAGTTAAAACAGGCGTCCCTGCACCTGTGTGGCTGTCTTGATGTAATTGAGCCCTCATAGCAGCTGGTGACGGTGTGCTGTTGAAGTGCTCACTCAGAAGATTGGTGTTTGAACCAGCTGCACTGGCGGGCACGTTGTTTGGTATCAGTTCTAGGAAACGTAGTTCCACCGCCTTGCTGTTGTGCTTGTTGTTTGTTGTGTAGTTCCCTTTTATTGAAAGGAATCAGCTTCCTCCCCAGGTTCGTGCAAAAACATACAGTTTGGATTTGGGCATGGTGATCCTCTTAGGTAAGGAAGAGCAGTATTTAGTGGTACCATATGCAGCTTTAATGAGGCGACCATCCATATACGTTCCATCCACCTGGGCTATACATCTTGCAGCATCATCCTTGGACGCAAAGGTAATGTAGACACCGTAGCCTGGGGAATGATGGTGATAGTGCTCACCAGCGGCATTGTTAGAATGGGGCGTCTTTCTATTAACCACAATCTTATTTATTTTACCATATTGGCCAAAATATTTTTCAGATTTCAGAGCGGGAGCAACTTCTTCATACGGAACAGGAGGGTTGATACCGACTACATAAACCAAATTCTTTTGAATGACTCTAGTGCCAGATAAATGCTTTCTATTTGTATATTCGTTCTCTTTACGTTCTTTCTCTCTATGCTTTCTCTCCTTTTCCTTTTCTGGCTAGTTTGGCCCTTTCCAATTTCAGCTCTTCAGGAGATAGTGTGACGTACCTAACATTCTCGTCATCGTACTTACGACGACATGCTGGGCAACGGCCATTTAACTCTGGGTTTTGTCTGATATTATTGTAACAGAATTGACAGATTTGGTAACCACAGGGGCAGGGAAAAAAGTTCTTGTCAGTAATATCCATTGGCTCGATACAAAGGGGGACAGTAGTCTTCTTCATCTTCCGATAAAAATGATGTATCAAAATTGCTTAAGGCGTTATGGATGGCTTGCAAATTTTCTTGAACATGTGGATTCATCATTATAAGTGGCTTTATAGTGGGGGGCTTTTATTAGAGAGTTTATGTACTTTTTTTGTTTTTTTTATTGTTGTAAAAGTGGTACAGCAGTGGTATTGTATATTATTCAAGACGCTGTTCAAACCCTGGGAAGACCTTTAACAGTATACGTTTAGATATGGTGTTCGGAAAGCAGAAAAGAAAGAGAAAAGGAAAAAAAAATCATGTTCAACATTGGCTCCATCACCCGGACAGGGCTTAATAATTTGTGCAATATGTGCGGGTAATACAATCTTCTAAGAGACACCTTTTAAGTGTCATCGCCAGCCAGTAAGTTGACAACACCTTTCGATTGGATAGCTATTCTAGGTACCGGGTATTGCGCCATTCGGTAGTGGGGGCATGTTTCTGTTTGTTCCCCCAGGAAAAATCAAGGCATTACATATTGACTAATCATAATTCATTAAAAGTACATAAAAACATACTTAACAATGCTAAGTGGAATTTCAACATCATAGTGCTTCCACACGACCAGTTCTAATGTGCAGGGACACAGGATGTGTTTTGTAGTCGACAAACACCATGGCATCGTCATGTGTACACAGCACTTGGACGTCTATCTTGAAGGGCCTACCATGATACTCAGTTTCCTCACCATAGTGCCACGTGATTTTATCAAAAGGTTTCGTCCTTTGATTTTTCATGGAATTTCAGTTCAGGCTTCCTAACAGCCTCTTTGATATCTTTTAAAAGATGCTTTTCGATATGCTGATGCAAATGACGCACGAACTTCTTTTGGAATGAGGGAATTTGCAGAGTCGCTGATCTTTTCCAGGATCTTCATGTGACTCGTGTAGAACACAAATGGTGGATAGTAATTCAGCTTACAGTGCAAGTGGTCAAAATCGTCATCTTCAGTCTCGTTGGCAATGAAATTCTCGAAACCTTGCAAATCTTCGAACAGCTTCACAGATTCACCGTCCTCGGTAGTAACGGTCTGTACCTTTACTGTCTTTTTATCCTTTTTCGTCATCTAGAAATTTTAAAAACTGTCAAATATATGTAAATGTCCTGTAATGGATCAATGTAACCTAATGCGGAACTTGCCCTTTTGCAAAAGCAACTGGAACGAAAAAAGCTTAAAACAGTAAGAACAATTGAAGCAAATGGTAGGGTGCTTCGTCATTTATATATGCTTGCAAAAACCAAGTGAGCGTGAATAAATGGGAAAAAGACTTATACATTCCTATTCAACAATACCCCTTGAGGAACACTGCCCCTTGCATTTTCTATATTTAACTATACTATACAGTTCTCACAAGCTTTTGATACCCCTGAGCGCAAGATACTTCTAATTTATGGAAGCCAATTGCCGTGAGCCGCCTCCATTGTGCTGGTTGCCTCGACATAAGCTTTTTCTTAGCACATTCGCCATCTCGCCACATCATTTTTTGTTCCTTCGGCCCCTGAATCTGGGGTAAGGCAAATAGCCATCTCAAGATTATTTCACCCAGGGGGATACCCCACGCTATGCAGAATAAGGAAACGCAACAGGTGGCAGCAAAGTATAGCTATGCACATTGTGGACGTTTGCAAGTCTTTTATCGTGAATGTCGGCAATGCCAGATCCGTTGCTCGCTTTCTTGTCTTGAAAGTATGTGTCACATGCTACTTATACGCTGAAGTCCTGTACATCCTACCGTCAGTTTCATAAAGAAAACAGGAATGGGACAGGACTTAGAATGTCGTTCGAGTATTATGGGTGTTCGTTAGTGGCGCTTCTAGGTAAGAAAAATACCTTTTCTACTTAATATATACACTAAAAACCTATTTGATGAATAGCATCCTAAGAAGAAGGATGCCTTCGGCAATCGTGCTTATGTACACTTGCCAGCTCGTATGTAGTATTTTGTCGTATCAAGGCAATGCGTGGGAGTTCCACATTCAACGTCAAAATATTTAAAGACAAAGGAATCGAAAACGTCTGGGTACCAGTACGCGTCTATAGTACCTGATAGAGTACGAGAGGCACCCATATGCGTCAAGAAAGCAACAGGAATACGTGCTCCGTATCCCCTGGATGTGCTGTTACTAAGAGAGTAGCAATTGATTGTATAGATCCATGTTCATAGAACGCCATCCCTGCCTAATAACAGTGTAAGCATACGTTTAAATTAACTTTGTCATCTTTACGCACATATGTTTTATCTCTAATTTGGCTTGTATATCATGTTAGAGGTTGTGTGCTACAACTTCTCCCTTTTTTGATGGCCATTTTCTTATATTAATAAGCGTTGTGTTAAATGAAAAACCATATAAAGTGCATTAGAGTACATTCAAAAAATATTTTAACTTTTAATATATTTATTGCTTTTTGAAGATCCTTGTTGCGCTTTGTTGTTGGTTTTTGTCGATCCTAAAGAAGTGAAAATGAAATTAAGAGGAAATTCTTTGCGATACCGTTAACGCAAAACCTTAACTAAAGTCCAAAAATTTCCAGGAAATTCTGCTCATCTTTCTCCACTGCTACAACAAGCGTATTGCCCCTAAACCAATTGACCAAATCTGGTCAGCACCTTCCAGAATATTTGAATGAACTAATTGTCCACTTCTTAGATTGTAGATATTCAATTGACTCTCAGACCCGCTTGCCAAAATACTATCAGAAACGTAAAGTGCCGTAATGGAGCTGAAGTTGGCGTGCTCATAAGAAAATTTTCTAGAGTAATCGCTTGCATCCCAACCTATTATTGAGCCGTCCGCAGCAGCACTGACTAAGAATCTATCAGATAGTTCTAATAAACCGACCAATGCCGTATGACCCTTGTAAGGCATACATTGACTCAAGAACCTTGGTGCATGGAGATGCACAATTCGTTGTATTTGGAGCATTCTCCATTATTCCGAAATATTTTCTAAGTCCCAGATTCTTATGGTAGGAATCCGTACCTGCAGAAATACACCTTTTTCTTTCATGGTCATAGATAGCTGCATATACACGATCAGTATGTCCGCTTAGAATATAAAGACACTTCATCTGGGCAATATCCCACACGATCAGTGTGCTGTCATAGGAGGCACTGATGACAATATTACCATGACCAGAGACAGTTCTTATAGATGCCGTGTGTCCTCTCAAGATACCCACAAAATATGGATTTTCCTCCGGGGTACGAAATACCAATGGATAATCGTGTTCAGCTTGATGATCAGCAGTGGAAGACACCCCTCGGGAAGTTTCCAGACATGTAAAGTATTATCTCTCGAGCCAGTTACAACAATATACTTCGTGTTATTATATTTTAGTACATCGAGACATCTCACCGTTGAGTCGTGACCATTGAATACATAGGTACAACAACCCCTCTTGATATCCCAGATCCGCACCGTTTTGTCGGTGGAGCCACTGACCAAGATACCATCATGGACATATTTCAAAGCCCAAACCCCGCCATCATGACCTGAGAGTTGAATAAGAGGAATTTCTTATTTACCGAATCATAGACTCTAATCATATTATCGTCTGCCCCTGTAATGACATAATCATCTCTCAAATTTACATGTGGTAACGCTAGTCCTATGCCCAATTAATGTAGTTATTTGTGGTGAAAACTTAGGATTATACCAAATTCTCCAAAGTAGTCATTCTACTGACAGTTCACGGTTATATCAATCTATGGATTCAAGATAGGCCAATATTTGTTTCTCCCCCATTATATAAGGATAATTATTTATTTTTTTGATTATTTTTATTTTATTTCAACTTCGGCTCACTTCAAGTGAATTTCATCATATTTTAGAACACTAACAGAACAATTGAATGATTGAAAACATAAACTTTAATTTCAAAAGGCATGAATGGTTTCACTCGTATTATTTTCAAACAAAGTTTTCAAATGGGTGGTTACCCCCATTTGTACTTCTGAATTGAACTTGACTACAGGCTATTAGGAGGAAAGGTGATTGCGTGGAAAAGCTTCATCAGTTGGATATATCCTGGGAACGTGACTGCATCTATAGTCCATGCTGCCTATGTTATAGTTGCTATTGACGATCTTAATGGTTTTGGTAAAGGCTGTGTGTCGGGTAAAAAAAAATACTCTGCGACAATGGAAATGTTCCATATGGATATTATTACTGATGGCGCTTGATGCATAGCTACCCCTGCTTTCTATATTGTGGTGAAGGGGTGGGGGCAATGTTGTCAGATGCTGCATGCACGTTACATTGGCGGCATTGACAACTGAAGTGGTAGCAGAAGATCATCAAGGGGCATTAGAAGATGTTCAGAACCTTTAAATAGATCTACTGAGTCATAGGTACCGTCATTATCTCTAGATACTGCATCAGCGCACTGTAAGCTAACCTCATGAAACGATGCTTTATCTTCTTCATTATTCTTGATAACTTTTATAATCTGCAGTCAGGTTTTGTAATTACACAAAAGGATGGATGCTTACTGTAACTGTGATTACCTCTTTTATTTTATATATTTAACTCTATTTTATTTCTTATTTTTTTTATCAAACTAAATACAACTCAAAATATTCTTTCATTTTCGAAGATTTATAAATATTTCAATATATCTCTTACCAATTATTCATAATATTCTATCTCAATGAATACCTCGATATATCAAACAATTCTCCAACACAAAACACGTTTGTAAATTCTGTAAACATCTAAAGATATTACCACACATTACAACTATATCTCAAATAACCTTCTTTAGTATACTCGAAGTATATAAACACAAACAACTAGTTTATCAATTCTTACCTCCTGTTAATAATTCTTAACACACATTAATCATTTATAAATATCTAAACAACAATAATAATTAAACTATTACTATTATAAACATTCCTCATCATATACAAATAACCAAATCTGAAATTAATGAAATAGATTAAGACTTATTAATTATCAAAATTAGTATAAAGACAGATATAATATAACTTATTTCCATCTATTATCATTATATACTGTTAAAGATACATAACTACAAGACCAGTGTTAAATTCGAAGTTCGTCGAAACTAATAGACTAACAAGATTATATTGCAATAGATCAATAATGACAACATACAAAAAGAGGAACAGAATCATCTATAATATTATACAAATTACTGATTCCTTTTGTATTCCTAAATCCATGAAGAGAATCTCTAGTATAGTCTATATACATAATATTATAAAATTAAGAAACAATGAATCCCAAAGATCATCATACAATTTAAATGGTAATTAAAGAATATGTTTAGCATGATAATACTTTCCGAGATATAGAATTTTAATATTTCCCAGTATTAGCGAAGTGTAATCCATTAGAGGGATATAATTTTAGGCACTATGGCCGAGTGGTTAAGGCGACAGACTTGAAATCTGTTGGGCTCTGCCCGCGCTGGTTCAAATCCTGCTGGTGTCGTTATTTTTTTTCTTTTTTGACTGTCGCCAATAAAATCTTTAGCCTGGGACAATCCTACCATAGGTGCAACTTTGAGAGTTTAAAAATGTAATTATAGACCTCCTGAATCTAGGTTTGAACTCGAAACAGGACTTGAAAATCGAGAATTAAACCATTTTCTGTAGACATGATTCATTGGTGAAAAGAAAATTAGCATATAAATTGTTTATATTTACAAGGTGATGTCACATCAAACACAACTTATAGCACCGTGCCCTTTACTAATTTTCATATAATATAGCTTGAGTGTTTACGTTCTCTTTTTAAATCATCCTTGTATACTGAGCTTTCCAGTATAGAGCACAATTTGTTTACTTAATGTACCAGTAGTTTTTATTTTTCATTCTGTATTTGATATTTTTAAACGAAAACATAAATAATAAAAGGGAATGGTAAATTAGACAAAACAACATCTATATTGAACACTATACAGAACTACGTAGTCATTGAATTACGCTTTAAATTATATCTTCAATTCTCACCATCCGTTCTTTTTTATGAGTTATGTTTTTTCGTCTTTTAATATACTTTTAGTATTTCCATTAAGTTTATATTCCAATTTTTTTTGGCTGATAGTTCATTTATACGGAAACAGGCATTAACTATATAGTGCGACTAGGCGATTGCCAGCTGTGTAGTTAAGATGAGTTATCTCTGTGCCAGCAACGTGCGCTAAAGATGACAAATAAGCTCAAGAAAGAGAATAAGGAATGAACTTAATCTGTAACCCGGTAGACGAGGCTCGGCGTTTACTGCTGAATTTCCGGAAAGAAAGGGAAGGCTTCCCTTTACCCCAGATTTCCATTCATCCGAAGGACTGCTTATCAGAACTTGACATTTTTCTCATTTTATCCGAGAAGATCAATTTAAGGCTAGTGACCACAAAACTAACTCTCATATTGCGTGCCCTACCGCAAGTTTCGCTCACAGAAAGAAAGCAAGCACCCATAGTCCGGACTACATCCTTGTATGTGACTCAAATTTTTGGCGTTGCCAATTAAACTAAAGTGTAAAGATTACTTCAAGCTCAACCCTTTAAAGTAGAATTCCTTAACGGTTTTAAATAGACACACCGAAAGTAATAAATCACTTTCTTTATTATATAAAGGACTGAGTTTTATTACTGGAATTCTCTAATAACGCCTTCCCTTTCCCTTACTATTGTATCTTTTCCTTTCACATAATCGCTACATAACTACATAGAGAAAACTCTCAGATTAACACAGTAACAACGAAGAAAACAAAAAACAACAATGCCTATCCCAGTTGGAAATAAGAATGATTTTGCAGCTTTGCAAGCAAAATTAGATGCAGACGCTGCCGAAATTGAAGAATGGTGGACTGACTCACGTTGGAGTAAGACAAAGAGAGGCTACTCAGGTAAAGACATCGCTGCCAGACGTGGTACATTCCCACCAGTAGAATACCCATCTTCGGTTATGTCTAGAAAGTTATTCAAGGTGTTGGAACAACACCACGATAAAGGCACAGTTTCCAAGACTTTTGGAGCCCTTGACCCTGTTCAGATTACTCAAATGGCTAAATACTTGGACACTATCTACGTGTCTGGTTGGCAGTGTTCTTCAACTGCATCCACTTCAAACGAACCTGGTCCAGATCTAGCCGATTATCCAATGGACACCGTTCCAAATAAAGTGGAGCATTTGTTTAAAGGCTCAATTGTTTCACGACAGAAAACAATTAGAAGCTCGTGCCAAAGCAAAATCTCAACAAGAACTAGACGAAATGGGAGCACCAATTGATTACTTGACACCAATTGTAGCCGACGCTGATGCCGGTCATGGTGGTTTGACTGCAGTTTTTAAGCTAACCAAGATGTTCATTGAACGTGGTGCTGCGGGGATTCATATGGAAGATCAAACGTCCACGAACAAGAAATGTGGCCACATGGCAGGGAGGTGCGTTATTCCAGTCCAAGAACACGTTAACAGATTGGTGACTATTAGAATGTGTGCTGATATCATGCGTTCAGATTTAGTTATTGTTGCCAGAACTGATTCAGAGGCCGCCACTTTGATCAGCTCAACAATCGATACAAGAGACCATTACTTCATTGTCGGTTCCACCAATCCCAACATCGAACCATTTGCTGAAGTGTTAAATGATGCTATTATGAGCGGTGCTTCTGGGAAAGAATTAGCCGACATTGAGCAAAAATGGTGCAGAGACGCTGGTCTAAAATTGTTTCATGAAGCCGTTATCGATGAAATCGAGAGATCAGGATTATCAAATAAGCAAGAATCAATCAAGAGATTCACTTCTAAAGTGGGCCCATTAACTGAAACATCCCACAGAGGGAAGCCAGAAAAGCTCTGCCAAGGAAATCTTAGGTCGCGACATTTTCTTTGATTGGGAAGTACCACGTGTAAGAGAAGGGTTGTACCGTTACAGAGGTGGTACCCAATGTTCTGTCATGAGAGCTCGTGCGTTTGCTCCATACGCTGACTTGGTATGGATGGAATCTAACTACCCAGACTTCCAACAGGCCAAGGAATTCTCTGAGGGTGTTAAAGAAAAGTTTCCTGACCAATGGCTCGCTTACAACTTATCTCCTTCGTTCAACTGGCCAAAGGCCATGTCTGTTGACGAGCAACACACTTTCATTCAGAGGCTAGGAGATTTGGGTTACATTTGGCAGTTTATCACTTTAGCCGGTTTACATACCAATGCGTTGGCAAGCCACAACTTCGCTCGTGATTTTGCTAAGGACGGTATGAAAGCATATGCCCAGAACGTTCAACAAAGGGAAATGGACGATGGTGTTGACGTGTTGAAGCACCAAAAATGGTCGGGAGCAGAATACATCGATGGCTTGTTGAAATTGGCACAAGGCGGTGTTAGTGCGACAGCCGCAATGGGCACGGGTGTCACTGAAGACCAATTTAAAGAAAATGGAGTAAAGAACTAGACTATTCATGCCCCCAGAATCTTACGCAAGTATATATATTCAAATCCTCAATGTGCAATTTTTAACATATAAACAAACACACGTAGTATTTTTAAAACCTATTCTATAATTCATTCAGTATATCTTCTAGTAGAGCATTTAGTAAACAATATTCATATATACCTCCTATCGAGTATGAAAATAAACCATCTCTGTGGGTAAGAGATTTCAAGCGCTGCACCCTTTCGAGTGGCAGAAACGAGTCAATACAAAATATCATAGCCACCGGGACTCTTTTTTTCATTGTCTTGACGACTAAACAAGCCTATATCATTTTCCGGACCAAGCCTCGTGGGTGAATGATTAATTCGAGGTATTTCCGAGAATAGCCGTACCATGGCCATTAGTGCCGTGAGGTGAATGTGCGAGGCATAAGGCACCATAAGAAAAAAAAATAAAAAATTCTCTTAGTCATCTTGGCAATCATTCGGGATGTTCAGGTACCCAGCGGCGGGTAACCACCGTGCGCCCCGCCTCTGTTACAACATTTCCACCCGTTCGGCAATTTTTGCCGCCCTTCGAATGCCCTTCGAGAAGACCAAAAGGCATTTTTTAGACACGCCTCTCGCCCTCTTCATTCCCCACCTGGCGCCTCCTACTCACCTTTCTTACAATTACCATACGCGGGATGGAAAAAATAAACAAAATGTGACAAATAGTGCCACCTCATAATGGACCCGAGAGGCAAAATTGTTTATTTCGTCCCACCTTTTCTTTTTTTGGGCGTTTGGGAGAAGAAGTTCTACCTGGAACTAACATGGCCGTTAAAAAAAATGCTTGTAGTCTTTTAACTGCCGCATATACATATATATATATATATATATACTATATGTCTCTCAGACATCAAATCAGGTGCCCTTATTCTTTTAGAGGATTCCTGCCCTCCAAAAATCTTTTAGCTTTATATAACATTTAAAGTGCTCACGGACTTTTCACTGAACAAACCTCAGATACAGGAGTTACATTCAGAAGTCATAGCAAAAATTATAAGATGACTGACGATCTAGATAGTTCCAAAGTTCATTCTGAAAGCTGCCACAAGGCTGGGAAATATGCCGGCTATGGTACCACACATAAGATCAGGGCTCAATTGAACTTTAGCGATGAGAAGAAATGGAAAAAGTTTTCCGGCAGAAGGCTCGAGCTCATCGACTCATTCGGATTGAGTCAGCATAAAGCAAGCGAACAGGACGATAATATAAAACAAATAGCTACCATACTAAGAAACGAATTCGAGTATCCTGAGACCGTTTCAGGAGAATTCGAAAAGTTGGTTACTGCTGCTGTTCAATCGGTGAGAAGGAACAGAAAACGTTCCAAAAAAAAAATTACTAGACTCAAAAAAGAAGATTGCCTCAGGCAAGATTCAAAAAATTCCTTTGTCTCCGCCAAGTTCAAGCAATATGGGGTCTTCCTGTTCTGCTTCCAACGCATCAAGCTCTGACGAAGATGCTAGTGTCAAAGAGGAGCCCATTCTATCTGCTCTTAGTAGCACGGCATCAGCAAAATTGCTATCCAACCCAAACGAACGCAATCTCCCACTAGTGTCAAATCACCTCCGCTCTTTACTAAAGAAGAACACTTTGGGGTTTCACGGTTCATCTATACCATGTGCGCCCAGTGACGATAACGCATTACCAAAACTTCATGTAGAGGCTCAATCCTTAGCCCCTAACGAAAATTATGACTCTACCGTTAAATCAATAATTGTTGATATCGTAAATAATTCTGTTCCACTTCCTGAGCAAATTCATAGAGACAGATTTGCTAGACCATATTTAACAGAAAAAACAAGCTGCCAAAACAAAGTTTTGATATCCAAATAGCCTAAGAAAACTCATTCTGTCACAGATACATAACTCAAAAACGTGCTTGGATGTCTGTAAAGATGAAAAGCTGCTGGATTCCTTTACAAACTTAGAAACCCTCGGTGAAAGTTCACTGAGGGCTTCTATCTCATTTGTGGTAGAAAGCAGCTTCACACATTTACCATCCTCCACAAGGCAGTACCTTACTGGTAGGATATCGTCGATGGATTTCTTGACTATACTATCGCAAAGGTTATTTGTGCCTGCCACTCGCCAATTATTTGCCGATTTACCGCAAAAAAGGATCCAGATCAGAGTGCTGAACCTCATATTAGGGAGTCTTGTCAAAGATTATGGGTTCGACACGTCCTTGGCCCCCATAAATGAAGTCATATATCACATGACGCTTCATCAATACCCATTAGTTTGTACTCAAAAAAAACCCAATGTAACGAAAACAAACTCTGCATCTGAAGTACTCCGTTTACAAACCCCATCAAAAAGTATAATTATCGCTAAGAGAGAACCTCAACTGAATACGCCAAATAAGTCGCAGAAGTTTACGGATCTAACACTACCTTCATTGGATGCATCAAATACCTACGACGGTGACGGATTAAAGATGTTGAGTGCGATTTCATTACAGATCGAAAATTCCAGACTTCCGGAACGATTTAATAATGTTCCAAAACAAACAGGTGCCTCTGCACCAACCCTCCCTGCATTTCCATAGACTATTATATATAGCTTATTAATCTTCTATAAATAACGAACTTTCTACAAGCATGTTTCCTTTGGTGCATTTATTTTTTCCCGGCTCTGCACTGGTATGATTGCTTAGGTTGCGAACCACTGCGCATAACAAGTGGTTTTCCAGAGTAATTATAACACAAATATATTCAAAATAGTGTACATATGTTTACATATGCAACACTTTTTACAGATTCAAAAAAATATAAAAACTATCATGGTCGTCCAAAAGAGCAGGAGAGACGTCATATTAAGAGAGAAAATAAAGAAATCAATTCAGAACACCGATGGTGGCTCGTTACCTTCTGAAATTAGAGCGGTTGTTACCTCTTCTGCTCTTACTGACTCTAGAACGGTTGTTTGAACCTCTACTTCTATTTTTGGATTTACTGTTGTCGCTACTTTCCAGGATCATTTTTTCCTAGTGACAAGGCCTAATTCCTCAGCCAACTTACTATTTAAATCAACGCCAAATTTTTCCACACGGTTTATTTGTCTCTTTAAAGAGTCGATATCTGCCTGATCTTGGCCAAATTTGTTAGCACGATGCATTTTCTTATTCAGTAGATCTAAAGCGTTAGCCTTAATTTCCTCTGGTGATAAAACTGGGGCGGCAGCTGGTCCAGTGGGGGTTTGAACAGTACGGACAACTTCATCGGAGGTTGTTTGGGCCTCCTTAGTTTCATCCTTAGCAGCAACGTCTTTAATTTCGGCCGGAGCTTCTATTTCAGTAGCGTCTTTAGGGGCTGGTTCTTCCTTAGCCACAGACTCTGATTGTTGTTCTTGCTCTTGAGTGGGTTCGCCGTTGTCGCCCTTTGATTCCTCATCGTCCTTTATTAGTCTTTGGACCAATTCATTTTTCAACCCACCCACAGACAGGTTTCTTTTTAGTCAGTAAATCCTTTAATTGAACGACGGTTAGAGAAGAATAGTCTGCCATTACTGAATTACTTATGCTTGCTACAAGGCTAACTTTACTTGAAAGAACCAGCCAAAAAATCAATTACAGTCTAAAAAAATAATTACATGATCTTGACTTAACGTAATTGAAAATACACGCTCTTGAACAATTACTGTTCATGCTCTTGTTCCATTCAGTATTACTTGGTCCTTCGAGCAGCTGTGGGTGGTTGCGTTACGTTTTCGAGTCCGGCTGGATTTCCGGGTAACAAATTCGCGGCAGAAAAGCGCTGGTACAACTGGCCCTCTTTACCAGTAGAGGCTACGTAACCATTAAACATGGGCTCAATTTGCACTGCTGACCGTTGAAGGAGACGTTCCAACGGTTTATTGTTTGTTTTCCTCAAGCGTTGATAAATTTCTATGGGAAAGAAAGAAAACCTGGCCAAAGTAGATGGATCAGGTCATCGGGGACCTTAACCGGGTGCTAAACCGGCGTCATCACATATGGGTCAACGTCTCCCTCCTTAGCTGCCAGCTTCAAGTTTCATCACAACACATACGTATTTGACCCAATTTCAGCTCTCTGGCATTTGCTTTCCAAGATGAGGCTTATGCTATCCTCACTTTGAACGGAAAGTGGGCATTTGTCCCTGCTCCTGTCCCTGAATAATCACCTTGTACGACTTCGAGAAGCATCATCTGTCGCGTTCCGTCCACGCTATACTCTGTGCCCCACATCCCGCGGCGTTTCCATGCGAGCTGCCGACTGAGGACTTTTGTGGACCCAAAAGAAATAATCTCGGAAAAACCGTTCCTCCCCCCCCTAAACTGCCCCCACGTGACGTAAAGCCAGTACGAATAATAAGAAGAACTCCGTTCATTTCTTTTTCTTACGTTTGTCGTTTCTTTTGATGTAGTCATTTTAAAAACATATATAAAGTTAATAATACAGTCGAAGATTTTACTTCAATCGGTCTTTGTGATACTATCATGATCATATTAACAAGAGATTAGTTTAATACTAAACCAAACAAATACACCATCAAACAATATAAACATAATCAGAATGGGATTGACCACTAAACCGCTATCTTTGAACGTTAACGCCGCATTGTTCGATGTCGACGGTACCATAATTATCTCCCAACCAGCCATTGCTGCTTTCTGGAGAGATTTTGGTAAAGATAAGCCTTATTTCGATGCCGAGCACGTCATCGAAGTCTCACATGGTTGGAGAACTTATGATGCTATCGCCAAGTTTGCTCCTGACTTCGCCAACGAAGATTACGTAAACAAGTTGGAAGGTGAAATTCCAGTAAAGTACGGTGAAAAATCCATCGAAGTTCCAGGTGCTGTGAAGTTGTGTAATGCATTGAACGCTCTACCAAAAGAAAAATGGGCTGTGGCCACTTCTGGTACCCGTGATATGGCCCAAAAGTGGTTCGAACATTTGGGGATTAAGAGACCAAAATACTTCATCACAGCTAACGATGTTAAACAAGGTAAACCTTTCCCTGAACCATATTTAAAGGGTAGAAACGGTTTGGGTTTTCCAATTAACGAACAAGACCCATCCAAGTCCAAGGTCGTCGTCTTTGAAGATGCTCCAGCTGGTATTGCCGCCGGTAAGGCTGCTGGTTGTAAGATCATCGGTATCGCTACCACTTTTGATTTGGACTTCTTGAAGGAAAAGGGCTGTGATATCATTGTCAAGAACCACGAATCAATTAGAGTTGGCGGTTATAACGCCGAAACAGATGAAGTCGAATTCATCTTTGATGACTACCTATATGCTAAGGACGATTTATTGAAATGGTAGTTCCCCTAAAAGTACCACTTAATTATTTTCCTGCTCCGCCCAGTTCTATATTCGCAACAAACTAGATATAACGAAAAGCTAAAACGACACTTATAAAGTCACATTTAACTAATTAAATAAATACGTAGATAGATATATATTTTTTAAACACAAATTGTGCTATTATTATTCCTGACTCTGTCTCTTCATGCAAAAAAAAAAAAAAAAAAAAAAAAAGATTAGATAATGAAGACCCTAAACGTTATCAGTATATACACCCGGTTGGAAATTCAATGATGAGATAAAAGATACTACGCTTAGTTATTTAAGGGAACAGCACGACGAAAATGTCAAAAAGAGTGGTTATAACAGGATTGGGTTGTGTGACACCGCTTGGAAGAACGTTGAATGAGTCATGGAGAAACTTGCTTTCTTCTAAAAATGGACTCACACCAGTCACATCTTTACCTGACTATGAAAAAGAATACAAGCCTAGAGAGAAGAGCATCCCATCGACGGTAACCGTAGGGAAGATTCCAGAAGATTTTTGTGATGAAGAGTCCGCCGTCTCCAAGTTGCTATTCACTGGCCAAGACGAAAGAAGAACATCAAGCTTCATCAAACTTGCAATACGTACAACATATGAAGCTCTTCAACATGCTGGTCTCTTACGCCCAAATGAAATAAACATTGATACATCTCTATGCAATTTGGACCATTTTGGGTGCCTGATAGGATCCGGAATAGGATCCATCCAAGACATATACCAAACCTCCTTGCAATTCCATAATGAAAATAAAAGGGTAAACCCTTATTTTGTCCCAAAGATCCTCACAAACATGGCGGCCGGTAATGTGTCCATAAAATTCAATCTAAGAGGATTATCTCATAGTGTTTCTACAGCATGTGCAACAGGTAATAATTCCATCGGAGATGCATTCAATTTCATCCGGTTGGGCATGCAAGATATATGCGTAGCTGGTGCAAGTGAAACGAGTTTACATCCGCTAAGTTTAGCAGGTTTTATCAGAGCGAAATCAATCACTACTAATGGAATTTCCAGACCATTTGACACAGAACGCTCTGGGTTTGTGCTTGGTGAAGGATGCGGCATGATCGTCATGGAATCCTTAGAACATGCCCAAAGAAGAGAGGCAAATATTTTATGTGAACTAGTCGGCTATGGTTTAAGTAGTGACGCCTGTCATATCACCTCCCCTCCTGCTGACGGAAATGGTGCCAAAAGAGCAATAGAAATGGCTCTCAAAATGGCTCACCTAAAACCGAGTGACGTTGATTACGTCAATGCTCACGCTACATCAACTTTATTAGGCGATAAAGCTGAGTGCCTCGCCATTACGTCTGCACTTTTTCCAGGAAGGCCCAAAATTAAACCATTGTATATATCAAGTAACAAAGGTGCAATTGGCCATCTTTTAGGTGCAGCTGGTGCTGTAGAAAGTATATTCACAATATGTTCCCTGAGGGATGATAAGATACCACATACATTAAACCTAAAGAATGTACTACATCTGGAAAATGACGAGTCCGAGAGATTACATTTTGTAAAAGACAAACCTATAGAAAATGCTAATCCGAAATACGCATTATGCAATAGCTTCGGATTTGGAGGAATCAATACATCTCTTATTTTCAAAAAATGGGAGAAAATTTGACGATATTATACTTATACATAAACATTATTTTCATACTTTTTTTGATTCGTATGCTATCATTAAATGTTGAAATTTACCTATTAAAGCCAATCATTTTGACCAAGAGTAAAAGGAACAGTTTTTATTTTTGAGTGATATTAACGGCCAAAATATTTGAGTTCTAAAGGTCTTACTATATTGTAAACAATGAATGCCCAACTTCCACCTAATTCGAACCCGATATCACCACCATACTCGCCAATTAAACGACTGATTTCGCCAACCCAGTAAGTTTGACACATACCTAAGGCAACGCCGAAGGCACCGACGAATAAGGCAGCAATGCCTGCAATACCGATAGGTAAACGATCCCAGTTATTCCAATCATCAACATTGTAAGCGCTAAACGAACGTCTGTAAATGA
This sequence comes from Saccharomyces x bayanus, assembly GCA_019431265.1. NCBI lineage: Eukaryota > Fungi > Ascomycota > Saccharomycetes > Saccharomycetales > Saccharomycetaceae > Saccharomyces > Saccharomyces x bayanus. Next base: position 285,977 of record CP080208.1, on the reverse strand, counting down.
AATGTTCGGAGCAAGCGATGGCGATATAGATAGCCAGTAATAACCGATGGAGTCCATGAAATTTTCCATGAACCCATCAAAGTAGTAGGTAGCAGGAATAGAAATGCCCAATGTTGCTGCATTAGCAGCCATTGTCCAGAAAACTCTCGGTATTTTAGCCAAAGGTGCCCACAAAGCTTGGGCGGACAAAGCAACAGTATACATTCCAGGGACATTATTGGCGACAGTTGAAAGGGCCAATATAACACAGCAAAACTGACCAAACCCGTTTAAAGAGTTAGGAACCAAGATAGCATAGATCACACCACCCATGGCGTTTTTATCATAGTATGCTTGCCAGATTGGGTCATTAAGAGCTGCCATACCGGAGGCAGCACCAAGAATCATGGTGAAAAATAGAGGGAACGCCAAACCCGCAACTACGGAAAAGAAAATCTTGTATTTGCTTGTGTTCTTTGGCATATACACAGTATAATCAGCTGCATAAGTTGCCCAACCCGCTGCAGACCCGAAAACCGATGAACCAAAAGATAGAACACCACCTGCAGTAGTAGCACCTCCTACCCATTTACCACTCGTAAAGTTTCCTGACCTGGATAGTTGTGCAATAATGACTAAAAAAGCAGCAAAGTTAGGTATCCATGACCATTTTTCATACGCATGGATGACACTGTAACCGAAAAACGTCACAAGCACAGTACCACCAGCAATGATCAAACAGCCGGCCCAAAGAGGGCAGATATGTCCGGAGCCTTCATTTACCATATTCAGTAGTTGAGCGGAAACAGAAATGTTCAAAACACACCAACCAATACAAGCGATAACGTTAACAAGAGAGAAAAAATCTTGCCGTGACATTACCAACCAGATATCTGGATAAAATCATCTGTCTTAGTCCCAATTCTACACCGAATAGAGAAAATAATGCAACAGGCATCAAACCTAAAATGTTGAAAAAAATAATAACCAAAACACTTTGACCAAAATTTAGACCAAATACCATAGGGCCCAAGGCACCTACGGAGTATGCTACAATAACCATATTACTTGAAAACCATATAGTTGCAGCATTGAGTATGGAATCATCAGTTTTCTCATCCTCCGTAATTGGTTCAATACCCTTTGTCTCGGCATTTAAAGCAGAAGCGATTCTATTCAAAAAAAGACGGTTTAGTCTTGACTAGTTTGTCTGATTTTAGTTCGCCCTCAACCAACTCATCGGTTCCCCGCGATTCTGTATGCTCATAGTATACATTAAATAAAGAAGTCTTGGAATCGCGAGCCCCAGATTCTAGATCTTTGAGCTCACGCGCCACATCTTGTGTATCAATCACAGACATGTCTAGCGTTTATGGAATATTTTGTTCAGTCCTTTAATAAGCGCCCTCGATTGTAAAGATGGTGATGATGTATGGTAACAAGCATTTTAAATGTCATTATATATATATTATTCTGGATTACAAGTCATCCATGTAAAAAAAGTGGATATAGAACTGTGGTTCTGCATAAGTTTTGATCACAATAGATTAAAAGTGAGATGAGATCGATTAAACGGAAATCATACAACATCTCATAATGCATTGATAACAGCAAGAGTAACTATTAGAACCATTTGTCACGTGATAACCTTATCAAATCTTTTTTGAACTGAGCGGATCGGAGTCGTGATGCTTCCAGTGACACACATGATAGTTATTAAATGACAGAGTTTGTGCAGTAGAGCCGGCTATGTTAGGAAGAATAAAAATAGCTAGTCTCATCAAGTAGCTTAAATCAACGACCAAAGTATTTAAGCTCTAGAGGTCTTGCGATGTTGTAAACAATAAATGCCCAGCTTAGCCCTAACTCGAACCCGATATCACCACCATAATCACCAATTAAACGACCAATCTCACCAACCCAGTAGGTTTGACACATACCCAAGGCAACACCGAAGGCAGCAACAATTAAGGCAACGGTGCCTGCAATACCGATAGGTAAACGATCCCAGTTATTCCAATCATCAACATTGTAAGCGCTAAACGAACGTCTGTAAATGAAATGTTCGGAGCAGGCGATGGCGATGTAGATAGCCAGGTAATAACCAATGGAGTCCATAAAGTAATTCATGAAGGTGGAAAAATAATAACAAGCAGGAATCGAAATGGCTAGAGCAGCCGCGTTACCCAATAAAGTCCAAACAACTCTTGGAACTTTTGCCAAAGGCTCCCACGTAGCCTGTACTGATAAAGCAATGGTGTACATGTTAGGAACATTATTGGCAATAGTGGACAAAGATAATAAAACGCAACAAAATTGGCCGAATCCATGAAGGGAATTTGGAACAAGGATAGCAAAGGTTAAACCACCAATAGAGTTATCATCATAATACGACCTCCACGTTGGATCACCAACAGCAGTCATTGCTACGGCAGCACCAAGAATCATGGTGAAATACAATGGAGCTGCTAAACCGGCCACAAGTGAAAAAAATATTTTGTACTTGTTTGTTTTCCTTGGCATGTACACAGTGTAATCGGCGGCGTACGTGGTCCAGCCTGCAGCAAATCCATAAACAGTTGAACCAAACGATAACACATTTCCTGCAGTGGTAGGGCCAGACGTCCATTCACCAAGGACAAATTTTCCAGATCTTGCCAAACGAGCAATGATGACTAAGAAAACGGCGAAATTTGGTACCCATGCCCATTTTTCATATGAGTGAATGACATTATAACCGAAAAATGTCACAATCACAGTAGCACCGATAATAACAATACAGCCGGCCCAAAGAGGGCACTGGTGACCTGGATTGACCATATTCAGCACTTGTGAGCTCGCTACAGTATTTACAATACCCCAACCAATGCAAGCAATGAAGTTGATTAAAGAAAAGATTCTTGCTGCAACATTACCGACTAAATATCTGGAAAGAACCATCTGTCTTAGGCCCAGTTCGGCACCAAAAACAGAAAAAAACGCAACAGATACTAATCCCATAAGATTGAAGAAAATGATAACCAGAACACTTTGACCGAAATTCAGCCCAAATACCAAGGGACCCAAGGCACCGATAGCGTAAGCAGGCAAAACCATATTAGCAGAAAACCACATGGACGCAGCATTCAGTATAGAGTCGTCGGTTTTTTCATCGTCTGTGATTGGCTCAATGCCCTTTGTCTCAGCACTTAGACTGGCAGCAATTCTGTTTAAAAAGGACAACTTGGTCTCAACTAGTTCTTCTGTTCCGTGCGATTCCGTATCTTCATAGTATTCATTGTTTGAAGGAGTTTTAACATCGCGGGCTCGAGACTCGAGATCTTTGAGCGCATATCCTGTACCTTCCGTACCAGCCATTCCATGTGTCAGAGACATACTTTATCAAATCCTTCAATAATCTGGTATTTTTTTTCCGGACACCTTTTACTTTAAAACGAATAGTAGTGTTTTTTAACGAACAGATTTTCTTCGTTGTTATGTTGTATTAACTTGGACTACAGACTACCTGAGTAAGAAGTTGGCTACACCCTATATATATATGTCTTACTTATACTGACTAAAAGTCATTACAAGTTCGATGAGTGAAAAAAAAATGCCTTATCACACATTTTTGTTTTCATCACATCACGAAAGCGGACCTTTTCCTTCCTCGTATTGTGATAAAAATTGAGTTGAGATCGACGAAACCCAAAGTGATAAGACTTCCAGTAGGATCTTCGTTACAGCAAAAAATAAAAGCCAGAAAGTAGAGTCGCTCCTGTGATAAGCCTCAACTAGGAATTACGTTGATTCATTGTGGATTCAATGAGGGATATTCATCCTGGTTTTCAGGTTGTGTAAACGGGAGTACAGTAAGTAAAGTAAGATTGCAGCCTAAGGCTTACTATACTTATCTTTGAGCAATCTAGAAGTTCAGGGTCAATTATATACATGAAAGTAGTAGGTCAGGGTAAAACTGCGGCCAAGACTTACCATACTTATCTTTATACAATCTAGAAGTTCAGGGTCAGTTATATAAATGGAAGTAGTAGGTCGGAGTAGAGTTAAGCCAACACTTACTACACTTATCTTTGTGCAATCTAGAAGTTCAGGGTCAATTATATGTGGAGGTATAGTAGGTAAGCAAAAATGCAGCCGAAACTTACAATACTTATCTAGAAGTTCAGGGTCACTTATATACATGAAAATAATAGGTCAGGGTAAAAATGCAGCCAAAACTTACAATACTTATCTAGAAGTTCAGGGTCAATTATATACATGAAAGTAGTAGGTCAGGGTAAAACTGCGGTCGAGACTTATTATGCTTATCTTTGAGTAGTATGGGAGTTATAACTAAAGAGAGTTGTTTATATCGAGGAAAACTATGTATGTAAACGTATCTACTAGCATATTACTCAAGTTTAGACACCCGTTACTAGCGCTTGTGACTGGGTCTTTGCATTGTTCCAAAATCTGTATAGTAGGTCTGCGTACCTCTGCAATTCATTGACTGAAATCAACAGTTCAAAATCGCATAAAACCAGAAACTGCAGCTCTAAATGGTTGAGTTCTTGTAGCGATATGCCCCCGACCCTTGAATACCTTGAATTACTGTAGAAAAAATCGCTCAGGAATTTCGTACTGACGGTAATACCAGCTATGATTAGTCGGTGAATATTATGGGAATCCATAACGAACATCTGGGGGTGTGGCTTAAAGGTTTTTTCAACATCCATATTTTCATCATCTGACTCATTATTTTCATTATTTTCGTTACTGTTACATGCGGACGTTTTGTCACCGTCCTTATTAACTTTACTTAAGGAGTTTTTGTCTGAACTTGGCCCATATTTTACGGCATCAGTTTTGGGCGTTGTAGTAGCACTATTGCATCTCTTGGATATCCTATCGAAATATACAAGCAGTGATAAAAATACATCATTTGTCGTAGGACAATACTTCTGGATCCTTTGAAAATACTGATCAAGGCCAATCTGTGGTACGTGCTTTCCTCGGAACCCCAAAACAGGGCTCAAATATTTCTTTTCGTTATCGGTTAGAGTAGGAGACTTCCCATTTTCAATCTCTTGTGTCAAACTGGGATTAGCGGCTGCAGTTCTGTCATTAGATTTGATTATTTTAGTCAGTAACGCGGTCAGCATTTTAAGAAGCTTGTCAGTGGGGAATTCTGCTATATTCAGAGACGGGGTTGCTTGTGGGTTGCTCTTGTCACCCTCAAGTACTCTATCCTCTTGGGTGGATAGTTGAACCTTAGGTCCACTTTGCGCTTTATCATTCAAATTGTTCGCTTCACTTGGCTCATCATTTTTGAATCGCCTTTCGCTACTCTTTGAGAATCGTACTGGATGGTATTTATTGATGTTGTTCATACTTAAGGCACGCACTCGGTTATTCAGTTCAGCTCTGGCCTGGGGAGGAATATCTTCTGAGCTAAAAGACGGGTCCGGTCTAATTCCCACTGATGATGTAGATGATTGCGATTCTAAAGTTTCATCAGAGGCCACCCTTGTTATTACCACAATATCACGCCTATTATTTTCTTGTGGTGGATAGTCTGAACGCGTTTCCTCATTTCTAGTGCCTACGAGGCTTTTATCATCTGACTGTATTGAGTATGTAGACTTCGGGCTGCTGCTTGCATTAGTTGACGACGAAGAATCACCTTTGACAGACATACCGGTGTTATTTACGGTGATCGACTATAACAAAATTATAACTGGTTCAATTACTTCGAAAAAAAGTTGGCTTTAGGATGTAGAATCTTTGCGTACTATATTAACTAAAACCACACAAGTCGCAATCTAGAAAGACTTCCGCTACTTTGGTCCGCTAATGATTGGCACTGTAATTCAACAATGTCGATTTTTAAGGTTCTATCAAATTTAGCCCTGTTATCTCTTAGGAAATTACGTTCATAAAGAATTTTTCCGGCAGGACGAACGAAAAAGGGCCACACTAAAGCGAAACACCTAGTATCAGATTTCAGCCATATAACAATGAACAGTACACCTGATAAACGAAAAAAAGTGTCTTGGTAAGGCTTGGACGGGCATTGAAGCCTTGATCAAAACCAATTAATCGGTATTGTGGCTTTGCCCTCCACCCGCCCTTCCCAGTTCAGTATTTTACAGGAATAGTTATACAGTACTTACATATGTATATATACAAGAAGGGCCTTGGGGCCGAAAATTTAGAGGTTAATTGTTCATAAGTACTCAATCCTTGGATTCCTTTACCACTTCTCCGTCCTTCGTAACAACTTCTCCACTCAGCGGTTGCATGGCCTCATATTTCTTCCGCAGCTCTTTCTGTTCCTCGTGCTCACTCATGTTGAAGTATCTTTTCCTTTCTTTTGTAGGATCTATTGGTGCAGTGCCATTTAAGTTTCTCAGTCTCTTCTCTTCGACTCGTTTGGCATCTTTAATCGGACCCTGATGTAGAGTTTCCCTTTCCATTTCTTGGACATAATGCACCCCGACTACTGTCGCTGCTGTTACTAGACAGGAAACCGTAAAAGTTATCTTACTAGCCCTACTCATCTTGTACTAGCGGTAGAATATTTTCGTATGTGACCCAGATTCAAAGTCGAGCTGTAGTCGTTTACCGGTACTCGAGAAGCTTTTGATTCATACTGCGCGGTAGAATAAAGATTTAGGGGTAACCCGAACACAGACTCTTAGATAAGCTCTGATGGCTACAATGGAAACACAGTTTGGGAAGCGTTCAATTGGTGGGATTACGAATGAACCAGAATAATTGATAGTTACTGTTTGAGCAGACCGAGCGGTTCCTCAATCACGTAACTGCTACTACCGAAAATACGGGAAACCTCATAAATCATATGGGTATGTATATATAAATATATACATGACTCACGACTGGCGTTGTGAATAGCAAAGATCAATGGTTCTCAAGTGATAACAATCAACAACCAGCGATCAGTCTTGTCTTTTCTTATCTCATTTTGTCCTTATAGCACCCTATCCTGATAACCGAGAGCAGTGCGCTCACTGTTTTGTCGTGCTCACGTGCTTGCACTGTGACTGATTTCCTCGTAGCGCGAGCAACTAGCTTGTCAAGAGAAATACTTAAGTGTTGCGTTGCGTCTTAACTCAATGGACACCTGCCAAAAAATCTGCGAACTGTTCTTTTTATTGGCTATCTACTATAGAAGAATTGCAACCAATCCCTCGAACAACCTACACCTTTGAAATATGACCACCAAATTAACTCCAGTCTTTTGTGAATCCGCTCCAGCCGCTGCTGCTTCATACTCCCATGCTATGAAAGCAAACAACTTGATTTTCCTTTCTGGCCAAATTCCAATGACTTCCGACAACAAGTTGGTTGAAGGTTCCATTGCTGATAAGGCCGAACAGGTTATTCAAAACATCAAAGACGTTTTGGCAGCAAGCAATTCTTCATTGGATAGAATCATCAAGGTTAACATTTTCTTGGCTGACATTAAATACTTTGCTGAATTTAACTCTGTTTACGCAAAGTATTTCACCACTCACAAGCCTGCTAGATCATGCGTCGCTGTTGCTGCTTTGCCATTAAACGTTGATATGGAAGTCGAAATCATTGCTGCTGAAAGAGATTAAAGCAAGAATAAATAGCTTCCATTGTATGTAAAATTTTTACTGTTTTTTTTTTTACGTTATAGCATTAAGTTCATAGAGATGTAACTCTTGTCGTTATTGCCTTTTAAGAATTAAACATATACATTACTGTTCAGGGTATGATTGATACATCTGATATTTTAGTAGACTGTTTCTCATTTAAAGAGTAGGGTGTAAAGGTGCGACAGTAATAAATATAAATGTATTGCTGTGCATGGGTGTATTAGCTTGCATTTTATTTTTGAAATTTTCGGTTTAGTGAAACGAGGAAAATATCTTTTAGCGGTGCCGTTTTGGCGGTGGTTACGGCCTCCTTCGAGATTTTTTCTATTGGGCTGGGATTCTCCGCTAAAGCAAATGCCGTGGGTATGTTCGCGGGCTTAGTTCTCATGCCAGACTACTGCCTGGCGAACACCGCTACCGTGTAAGTTTCATGAGCTTGGCCGTAGAACCTATTATCTAAAAGGATATGAAATATTATAGATCAATCTTGAACAGTGATAAACAATATAACAAAGAAACCGCATAACAGAACAACCAAAAATGGCTCAACGTGTTACTTTCAGAAGAAGAAATCCATGTATGTTAAAAGACGCATTTTCAAAGCACGAGAAATCTTAAAGAGATGATAGTTATATGGATCTAAGCAGACAGGAGGATATACTGTGTCATAGAGAACTACCACGACCCTACAACCTTTTGTGTGTTATTTTTGTAAATCCGGCAAGTGATAAACGCCGTATTGTGTGCACTGATCATCAAAACTTTATAAGTTTTGTAATTGCTAAAAGCTAAGTTAGAGATGCCCTTCAACTAGTACACAACCAATTTTCTAGGAAACACTGGTAGACGTCACGGACGGGTCGGAAATGACTAGCAGTATCTTTATATCAGCTCAAAAAATTTCTTTGAAGAATTCTCAAAATCCCTTTATACCGCTGAAATATTTAATACTAACATTATTTTTATCAAATGAGGAAGTGAGAAAAAACTTTCTGATACTAATTTCTGAATAGACAACACCCGTTCTAACAAAATCAAGGTCGTTAAGACCCCAGGTGGTATCTTGCGTGCCCAACATGTTAAGAAGTTAGCCACCAGACCAAAGTGTGGTGACTGTGGTAGCGCTTTACAAGGTATCTCTACTTTGAGACCAAGACAATACGCTACTGTTTCCAAGACCCATAAGACTGTTTCCAGAGCTTACGGTGGTTCCAGATGTGCCAACTGTGTCAAGGAAAGAATTGTCAGAGCTTTCTTGATTGAAGAACAAAAGATCGTCAAGAAGGTTGTCAAGGAACAAACCGAAGCTGTCAAGAAGTCTGAAAAGAAGAGTAAGAAATAAATTTAAGGAGATGACATTTTTCTTATGTATCTAATTAATTGTTTTATATAAAGCACGAATAAAAAATAATTCATATTACAAAAAGACACTCACTCATGACTTCAATGACAATAACGAAAAAATGTTTTTGTTGCAATGCTGCCGTTAAGCCGATGTCTTTCGTAGAAGAAGACTGCTGCTACAGTAAAAAAAAAAAATGCTTTATATTTATCGTGGCATTTGAGCAACCGAAAAGTTTAATGCAACCAAGATAACAACAGATATGCTACGGTTTCCTCTTGTTCAATGGAATTTTTTATCATGAAAGCATGCGTATACACGTCTTAATTCACATCTTCCGAGGTGTCTCCGAAACATCTGATCGGTGCTAGTAACTATCTTGAAGAGAAAATAATCATACGTAACGAGGGTAATGATGCCCTGCAGATGCTAGACCCAAGTCATCCGCAAACTACGACAAATTACGTAAACACAGGGATAAGTCTTTATGTTGCTGACACGATAAATAAATTCAATCAAACGGCACTATTCTTTTGCCTTCAAGGAAAGTAGAGCGCCTCACCCAAGCAACTCAAACAGGAACCAAATACAACACAAAGTCAAAGTCAAGCTCGAAAAAAAAAAATTAATCAAAAATCATAGAGGGACCTCAGTAAGAAGATGCGTGGGGCAGATCATGTCGTTGATTCAGCCACTTTTCACCTTGGCCGGAGTCCTACTAAATATTTTGATTAATTAATCTAATGGATCTCATCTTTCCTCGAATGATTTACCTGCGCAGGACGATAAAGAAGTCATCCAAGACACCAAATTGTTCAACTCTGAGTACTTACGCTAGAAAGCGCTGCACTTGTGCCCCTGCGGGGCTGCTTAGTACGAGAGAAAATGAGACCGCAAGTAAATTTCCCGCTGTCCAATGACCCAAAAAAGTCGATATCAGTCGACTTTATCGCGTTACTGAGCGGGGTATTCGTACAGACTGACTCTTTTCCAGGGATACCCGGTGCGCGCTCGACCATCGCGCGCACAGCTATATCGTTATCACAGCTGACTTCTACGTATATGTAATACCTTTTTCGCCTTATCAATTAATTTTTTCGGGCTTTAATTTCTTTTTATCATTGTCTGAGTTTTTCAAGTCTTTTTTTTTTTCTTTTTCTTTTTCAGTGAACAAGATGCAGGGAATTAAGATGATGAAATTATTATAAATATCCATCAAAAATATCAGAGCACCAAAAAGTTATCATTGCCCAAAATACGTTGGAGACATTTCTTGTTGTAATGTAAATAAATAAGTATAGCCGTAATAAATAATCTCAACAACCGAAGCATAAGCGTCGCATACAAAACCCTTCTCTCTTTGATTTTAATCACACAACACAATTTATAAAGAATGTTGGAAGAAGGAAATAACGTTTACGAAATCCAGGACTTGGAAAAGAGCTCTCCTATAATGGGCTCGAGCCTGGAAAACGAGAAGAAGGTTGCCAGCTCGGAAACCTTTACCGCAACTTCTGAAGATGACCAGCAATACATTGTTGAATCATCAGAAGCTACCAAGCTTTCACGTTTCCAAAGGTTCTTTGCCAGTCTAAATGCTGAAACAAAGGGTGTCGAACCAGTCACAGACGATGAAAAAACCGACGACTCTATACTGAATGCTGCATCCATGTGGTTTTCTGCTAATATGGTCATTGCAGCATATGCCTTAGGTGCCCTAGGTCCTATGGTATTTGGGTTGAATTTCGGTCAAAGTACTTTGGTTATCATTTTTTTCAACTTGATAGGTTTAGTGTCTGTTGCGTTCTTTTCTGTTTTTGGTGCCGAACTGGGTCTAAGACAGATGATTCTTTCCAGATATTTAGTCGGTAATGTCACAGCAAGAATTTTCTCCTTGATTAATGTTATTGCCTGTGTCGGTTGGGGTATTGTGAATACGTCTGTTTCTGCTGAACTGTTAAACATGGTGAATGAAGGTTCTGGTCATGTCTGTCCTCTTTGGGCCGGTTGTTTGATCATCATTGGTGGTACTGTGCTTGTGACATTCTTCGGTTACGGTGTCATCCATGCTTACGAAAAATGGTCATGGGTGCCTAATTTTGCCGTCTTTTTGGTTATTATTGCTCAACTTGCCAGATCAGGAAAGTTCACAGGTGGTGAATGGGTAGGAGGTGCTACTACTGCAGGTGGTGTTCTATCTTTTGGTTCATCCATTTATGGTTTTGCTGCAGGTTGGACCACATACGCCGCCGATTATACTGTGTACATGCCAAAGAAAACAAACAAGTACAAGATTTTCTTTTCCCTAGTCGCTGGTCTAGCTTTCCCTCTATTTTTCACCATGATTCTTGGTGCTGCCTCCGCTATGGCGGCTCTTAATGACCCAACCTGGAAGGCATACTACGATAGAAATGCCATGGGTGGTGTGATCTACGCTATTTTGGTCCCCAACTCTCTAAACGGGTTCGGTCAGTTCTGCTGTGTGCTATTGGCTTTGTCCACCATTGCTAATAACATTCCAAACATGTACACCGTTGCTTTATCCGCCCAAGCTTTGTGGGGACCTTTGGCTAAAATACCGAGAGTTGTCTGGACAATGGCTGGTAATGCCGCAACCTTAGGTATTTCTATTCCTGCTACCTACTACTTTGATGGGTTCATGGAAAATTTCATGGACTCCATCGGTTATTACTTGGCTATCTACATCGCCATCGCCTGCTCCGAACATTTCATTTACAGACGTTCATTTAGCGCTTACAATGTCGATGACTGGGACAACTGGGACCGTTTACCTATCGGTATCGCGGGCACTATTGCCTTAATCGTCGGTGCCTTCGGTGTTGCCTTGGGTATGTGTCAAACCTACTGGGTTGGTGAAATTGGTCGTTTAATTGGTGAGTATGGTGGTGATATCGGGTTCGAGTTAGGGCTAAGTTGGGCATTTATTGTCTACAATATCGCAAGACCTCTAGAAATAAAATATTTCGGCCGTTAAGAAATTCAGCCATCAGCAGTTTCTGCTCATTCATTTCATATGATGACTCATTAATGCAATTTCATGTACATTATTTACACATCTAATTTAATAACAAATAGCTTCAAATTTAGTTTTACAACTATAAAACGATGTGTCAAAGTTTTAGTGCCTTCATTTAGTAAGAACTTAAAAGTGCCAAGGCTGCCACAGTCTGCAGGCCAAGTAAAACCTTATCACCCGCGTACACAATAGTCATAAAACAATAATTAAAAAGGGGTCAATCAAAGTGACTACGGCGAACACGTAAAGAGAGCGTATTCTAACCCGGTCCAATGGGTTATTTAACATGCCAGTTGGGAGACTCCCTGTCAAGAAGTAAATTATTTATCCTAATTAATTAATTAATTTATTTTTTACAAGCGCTCTCTACTAGTGGCGCTGACTCGTCCCGGAATTTCTCTTTTTCCGGCTTTCTGAAAGTGAGCGAAATCGGCACACGTGTATGTACGTAGTCAACGATTGAAAAAAATAAGAGAATATTTCAAGTGAGTCATCCGCATCATTCGATAGCGTCAAAATAACTAGCTGAAAAACCATTTATATACTGTGAATTTCGAGCATTTCAGTGTCCCATAACCATATCTGTAAATCACTTTAGGTTCGAAAAGGTTTTTCAAAGAGAACGAAGATTAACAAGTCGATAGAAATATGGATTTGGTAAATCATCTGAACGATAGACTGCTGTTTGCAATCCCAAAGAAAGGTCGTCTATACTCTAAATGTGTTTCAATTCTAAACGGTGCAGACATTAACTTCCACCGTTCTCAAAGATTAGACATCGCATTATGTACAAGTCTACCTGTAGCATTAATCTTTTTACCTGCTGCAGATATTCCAACTTTTGTCGGTGAAGGTAAATGTGACCTCGGTATAACTGGTGTTGATCAAGTACGTGAATCTGATGTCGACGTGGACTTACCAATCGATTTGCAGTTCGGTAAATGCAAATTACAAGTACAAGTCCCAGTAAACGGTGAGTACAAAAAACCAGAACAACTGATCGGTAAGACCATTGTTACCAGTTTCGTCAGACTTGCTGAAAAATACTTTGCAGAATTGGAAGGAACCAGCGTAGACAAAATGTCGACAAAGATAAAATACGTCGGTGGTTCCGTAGAGGCATCATGCGCACTGGGAATCGGTGATGCTATTGTAGATCTTGTAGAAAGTGGAGAAACAATGAGAGCTGCTGGTTTGATCGACATCGCTACCGTATTGGGCACAAGCGCCTACCTGATAGAATCCAAGAACCCAAAGAGTGACAAAAGTTTGATCGCCACCATCAAGTCAAGAATCGAAGGTGTTATGACCGCTCAAAAGTTTGTTTCGTGTATCTACAACGCTCCCGAGAACAAGCTTGGAGAACTCTTAAAGGTCACCCCCGGCCGTAGAGCACCAACCATTTCCAAAATTGGTGACGAAGGTTGGGTCGCTGTAAGTTCTATGATTGAGAGATCAACAAAAGGTGTTGTTTTAGATGAACTGAAAAGAATCGGCGCCACAGACATAATGGTCTTCGAGATATCCAATTGTCGTGTATGAGCAAGAACAACAGAAAAGAGAAAATACAAAATCCGGACTAACTCTGTACCCTCTATAGGCAAGACTGATAGAGTCTATCTTATTTAGTTACGTTACGTTACGTTATTTTCGCATCTATGTAATGAACTTTTAAATTTTCTAGTTTTTTTTCTTTCCATTGATCTGAAAGGAAACTGCTCTGTACGCACGTGAAGCCTACCATACAACGCTGGCCACGAAAATCATCGCTGTTCTTTTTCGCACGCAATCTTCACTTTAACGGCGTACTTGATTCTCCAAAACATTCGGAAACAGGAGCTACCGCTCAATACAATATCCGGACTTTCGAAGGTTACCTAAGCACTCGCATTGTTGAAAGAGGTCTCCACAAAATCATCTCCGGTGAATTTAGATTAGTGAAGCATGCTGCATGGAGACGTCCCGACCATCTTTACGTGGTGTCCTGTTCTGCCTTCACTGAAAGAGGCTGATGTGGGGCACCTGAAGGTATCGGCACGTAGGCCTATTGTGGAGATGGGCGGCAAACTCCTGTCGCGGCGTGGGGGGGTGGGGAGGGTGCTTTTCGCCGTGGCATGGAGCGCATGAGAATAAAACAAATATGCCATATTATGTCGTTTTAAGGGGAAAGGGGCTGTCAGTTAAAGGTCTTTTACCAGAAACATCAATCAGCTACGGTCAACGAAGGGGCCAAGAGCTCCATTCGGTTTAACAAAACAGATCTTGAGTTTTCAGCTGCTTACCTATTACTCGTACATTCTTTTCTTCTTCTTGTTGAAGTTAGTTTAGTTTTCGTTATATATACGGGATCATAACAGTTTGCAAGCTAGAGCTGATTCATCGGGTAGAGCAAGGGGAAGGCATTTCATTTCATTGTAGCGTTTTTGGTATAGCGGATATTTATAGAGGGAAACCCTGCATAGAACACGGTAAAACAACAATATAGAAAACCAAGGACATTTGTAAGGCAGATTTGAAAACACGAGGGACGTCGAAAGGGAAGTTAGATATATAAAATTCTCTCTAGTGAATAAAAAAAAATAATAATAAACTGTTTTGTTTATTGCAAGTGAAAGAAAGAAAACGACATTGCATCTAGATTCTTTTTCACTAAGCTATATTTTTTGTAGGAAGGACAGCGAACATTTTGATCATCCTGGAAGGTGAGTGGAAAAGAAAGAGTACGGCTGTGTAGTAATTCTCATTTTTCTTTTCCGAGGTTGTTTAAGATACATCATCAGGACAATGTATATTAAGGCAGAGCAGAAACCCTCACAATTCAAAAAGAATGATGAGAGAGCAGACAGAAATAAAAACCAGCGGCTACCAGATCTCGAAACAGATTTTAAGGAGCACGCGGCTAAGTTAGACTTATATAAGAAGGAACTGAATGGGAGTGCCGAAGAGACTTTGAACTCTTTGAAATTTTTACATAAACCTCAGCGAGTAACACAGATGAGAGCCAATAGATTTCCGGAGGAAGAGGTGCAAAGGAACACTGACTTAAACAAGAGGATTTTTTCCGCAAGGAACGATGAAAACTCTGAAAACGATAATGACGGTTCCAGCGGTGGACCCGCCACCGGTAAGACTGAAGTAACGTCAAGTGGCAGTGCAAAGTATCCGTTCAAGATAGAACTGCCTCCGCTTTCTCCAAGATCCACCATAGCCACCCATTCTTTCGAAACTGAGTACCCGGAGACCAAATCTCCTGGCAATGATATGAATTTTGAATACGATGAAGAGATTCTAATTCCATTTGCGCCTCCTGTATATAAGAAGTCAGGCGAATTGCTAAAGAGCTCACTGAAGAGAAGATCAAAATCGCTTCCCACAACTCCGGGTATAAGGGAGAGCAGGCATGGGGGTTGCCAAAGGGGAGATGATAGTCCAATGTTACTCAGAAGTAAAAGTGTCCATTTCAATCAAGCCACTCCGGTCAAATATTTTGCGGAGGACGAAAGCCCTATAAATGTCAATAGAACTGAACAGTACGATAACCGCCTGAGTTTTAAGCATAAGCCCGTGAACCTAATGGTAGATCCAGAGGAAGAGGAGAGGATGCTGTCCTTGGGATTAGAAACTACATCCATAGATGACGATTTGACAACGGTTGCACCAAAGGGCTTTGCAAACTCTGCTAAAAATCCAAGTGTTAGTAATGGCAACAGTACCAATAACACTAAATTAAGGAAAAGTAAAAGATTTCAGAATCTCGTAAAGAATAAGACGGTAATTCCACCATCCAAATTTAATAAAAATTTCACAAATGGTGGTAGGTTTGATGAATTCCAGAACCAGGGCTCAACGAATTACCACGTTGTTGGACTTTATAGTAAGAATTTCCCCATTTTAAGCAATAAGAATCCAAAAAGCTTAAAGTTGAACATTTTTATCAACTTGTCACAAAACAAGAAGGTCTTCCTGCAGGAATTATCACTGTACATTCACAGAGATAATAGTTCTTTTTTAATACCCCTTCAAGCAATAATAATCCCGAAGGTCACAACAATGAAAACACCATGAACAAGGGTAATAACACTGGCTGCACAAGATTGATTGTGGGAAGGATACTGGTGAAAAATATCTTCTATGATAAAAGAGTGGTGATACGATATACATGGAATGATTGGAGGACGGCGCACGAAGTGGAATGCGTTTATATCAGCAATGGAGATGGCATTTTGCCGGGGACAGATATGGACATTTTCCATTTCATCATCGACGACGCCAGCAAACTCGATCCTCGAGGCAGGTTGGAATTTTGTATCCACTATTCCACACGTAACGACTATAAGCGAGAGGAGTACTGGGACAACAATAACGGGAATAATTATAAAGTTGAGGTTGTCATGGATGGTTTTAAAGACCCGTTCGCTTCAGTCAGTTGAAGGCAACCGAAGGAAGGGTGATGAGAACGGAGAGGCAAAGGAAAATAACTCGGAGGATCTTTCAATTGGTGGCACCTTCACAATGGGAGCCAGAATCCGATAAATGACCTCAAAAATATGCTAAAAGTTATCAGTAAATACACATAAAGTAGAAAAGAAAAAGTAAATATTCAAGACAAACAGAAAGTGATGCTATATCGTGTGGGCGCATATACAAGCTTAGATTTTGTGTACGTATGATGGAGTCGAGAGCGCCAGTATTTTTGCTATGACAGTTGTGCAACCTTTACCATGCTACATAATGCGAAAATAACGAAAAAAATAAATTATATGTAGGGGCTGCCTCGGCATGGTTCCCAGAGCTTAAAAAACTATAGTGGCTAAATTAATATTACCAAGAAAAGCGGTTGAAGAATGCCGGTGGTTGATGCCTATACGCTTACAGTGAATTTGAAAATGTGCTGGATTTCCGTCTCATCCGATTACCCTTTCTCCGCGCATTTTTGGAGACCAGTTTTACATTTTTGCCTTTTCTTTGTGTGTTTGATATCCTTTTCTTGCTTACTACATTTTTATTTTAGCGCTCATCGCTATACCTCTTTTTAAGAAAAAATCAAGGGACTGCGGCATTTCACTGGGAGAAGGGAGTATAGATCGCTCAGTTGCCTTTTTTACGTAGGGGAAAAAAAAGTGATTGCTGCACTTGATCATCTTTGCCCTGCGTGATTGGGCCTATACCCGATAACTGTCACTCATAAAAGCATACAGGGAGTTTCTAGTATACCTCATGCATTCAATCAAGCAGAAAATCGACATTTTTGTCCATTGTAGTTTCATATATAAAGAAGTGGAAATCTCCTTCACCTTATTGCGGGTTGATTTCTAGTTTAGTTACATATTTTTGTACCTTTCGAAATCCTACAACAATAAAAACCAACGTAATAATATACAGACACAGACTACAATGCAAGATCTAGAGATATTTTTAAGTATTTTCGCCTTTTTCTTCGTATTCTACTTCGGTGCTCATAGAACAGTCATGAACAGAAATAAGAGCGATGTGCCATACTTGCAATGATTTGCGTTAGTTACTTTGCTCAGCGCCACTGGGAGAGTTAGTGCAAGTTTGATAGTTCAGTTCAGCCCGAGCAGGTCGGGTAGGTTTTTTCACCACTTGAAAAGTTGATTTTCTAATTTACATTTTTTGTTCATCCGTTCTACTCTAATATTGCTAGTAGTTCAATATTTAAATATAGGTGCTCTTTATCCGAATCAACGCCCTTTTTAGCTCATGCCTAATATACGTTTATCTAATGTGTTTAAAAACGCACCAGTTTTCGTTTTTGTACAAGTAATTTATTACTTTTATTTTCGTAATTATGTACTTTTGTTTAGCTATATTAACTACACGCATACCTATGCAATTTTGATATGATGATTATACACTTTCTACCTCTTTTTTCGGAATTGCAGCCTTGCTTTCCTTCCTCAAATTTCTATCTTGCGCTCGGGAGGCCCTGAAAGCCATTCATACCATCGTCTCACATTTTTCAATTGAAAAAAGCTAAGTAAGACTAAAACCTAGTTCCTACAATGGCTACTGAATTGTTAGATGTCAAAAATCCCGCAAAATCGCCCGCATACTGAGGTCAGCGGCAAAAACCTGTTCTTCAAAAAATGCAACCGCGCGTGAATTCTGAGGGCGTTCTCCGACAACGGCCTGAAATCGATCACGTGGTAAGAGGAAGAGAAATGCGAATCTCGGCTTTCGTTCCTGCTGGCAGTACGAAAGTAAGGACACATTGTGTCAAACTTACATACTCGCCGTTACCCTTAAGCGTGTTAAGTAAGAAGAGGCCAGACATACATAGAGTCAAAACAATACTGCTGAATGGTAGAGGTAGCAACGGACCCAATTGAGCCCGATCCCACTTTTATAGAGGTTGTCCGCTTATATGGTAGCTTTCCATGAAGAACATAGTCGGGCTGCATTTTAACTCTTGGACGGACTGGTTCGGCTAAGATCTCGGCGACCGAAAGTGGGCCTTAAGGGGTATTGGCGGAATAAGGAGATCTTTTTTTAATTTCTTTCCTTGTTTTCAGTTCTGTTTTCGTATTGGCTTTTATAAAAAGGAAAATGGAAATATCGATTCCTCGTGGATGCCCTGTAATCTGTGATATAAATACGCGGGGACACTCGAACTCGGAAGTGTATTCTTTTTTCCGCTTTTCGTAACCTTTCCTTGATAGTCAACAGTACACTTCTATTAAGCAGAAGATTTCGTCGTTATTTAATTTCATAAAAGAATCAAACAGGTGAAAAAAGGAAAAAGTTAGTTGAAGGTTGCACATCATGGAGTCTCCTAAACAACCACGTAAAATCGAATTATATACGAAAGAGTTTTATTCCACATGTACTTTAGGTGGTATAATTGCATGTGGTCCAACACATTCTTCGATCACCCCACTAGATCTTGTAAAATGTAGATTGCAAGTCAACCCTAAACTGTATACCTCTAATTTGGACGGGTTTCGTAAAATCGTTGCTACTGAAGGCTGGAAAAAAAGTGTACACTGGGGTTGGTGCCACATTCATCGGTTATTCCCTGCAAGGTGCAGGTAAGTACGGTGGTTATGAGTATTTCAAGCATTTATACTCCGGCTGGTTAACTCCAGGTGTCACGGTGTACTTAATGGCCTCAGCAACCGCTGAGTTCCTTGCTGACATAATGCTGTGTCCATTTGAAGCTATTAAGGTCAAGCAGCAAACCACAATGCCACCCTTCTGCAACAATGTTATCGATGGTTGGAAGAAAATGTATGCGGAAAGCGGTGGTATGAAATCGTTCTACAAAGGTATCGTTCCACTATGGTGCAGACAAATCCCATACACGATGTGTAAATTTACCTCTTTTGAAAAAATAGTCCAAAAAATATACAGTGTTTTGCCCAAAAAGAAAGAAGAAATGAACCCATTGCAACAGATATCTGTCAGTTTTGTAGGTGGCTATTTGGCCGGTATATTATGTGCTGCCATTTCGCACCCGGCAGATGTTATGGTTTCTAAGATCAATAGCGAAAGAAAGGGTAATGAATCCATGTCCGTCGCCTCAAAGAGAATATATCAAAAGATTGGATTTGCCGGATTATGGAATGGGCTGATGGTGAGAATTGTAATGATCGGTACCTTAACAAGTTTCCAATGGCTGATTTACGATTCATTCAAGGCTTACGTGGGCTTACCAACTACCGGTTAGATCGCCAGTTTCAACGTTTACTGTAGTTGTTCTAATATTATACATAAAAAGCGTACGTACACCTAAATTTTTATAAAGTTCCTATGATATTGGAATTTACAATTTGGGCTCTTTTCAAGTAAAGATTCTCGACTGGGTGTTGTTTTCCCCGAGCAAGAGTACACTCTACCCATGAAATCCCAAACTACAACAGGTTCCAACACAAATTCCCTCTTTACCATCATGGATAGCATTTGTAAGACAGTTTGGACCCTATATTATACGCATTGTGTACGGCTGCATGTCGGCACAACAGACTACCGATCGTACCACAGCCTCCATACAGCTATGCACAGATAGATGCTGATGATTGTAGTGCGATAATGCTATGAATGGCTCACCGGGCCTCACAATTGCTCTGACTGATTGTTGATGTTCTTTTTCTTTCTGGAACTCCCCTAATGGCAGCTTTCTCTTTTCTGTGGCTCAAACCACGTGCATTTTTCTTCTCCATGACTCACATTTTCTTTCTTTTTCACTAGAAAACGAAATTTCATCATTACCAATTTTTTTTTCACTTCTCCGTACGCGGCTTTCTCTGAAATTCTTTTCCCTTCGAAGAAGTAAGTGCCATGTATAATGTGTATATATAAGAATACTGCTGAATAATTCCTCTATTTTGATCTTTTAGTGTTTGCGTTTGTAGGGAGGCACATTTGCATAGTCAATAAGTCAACAGCTCTTCTCCATTGTTTAAGCTTACATAGCTATCTTTTACTTTGCAAAAGAAGCCTTTTTTCTCATTCTTTCACTTTCATGCCAATGGAATTTCATTCTACATCGAGTCATTCGAACTGGGTTGTACAGAAGTTTGGAGGTACTTCTGTCGGTAAGTTCCCTATTCAAATAGTGGATGACATTGTAAAATACTACTCCAACCCTGACGGTGCAAACAATGACGTCGCTGTTGTTTGTTCGGCCCGTTCCTCATACACCAAGGCGGAAGGTACTACTTCTCGTCTTTTGAAATGTTGTGATTTGGCTTCGCAAGAATCAGAATTCCAAGATATCATTGAGGTCATCAGACAAGATCATATAGATAACGCTGATCGTTTTATTCTCAATCCGGCCTTACAAGCTAGGCTAGTCGACGATACCAATAAGGAATTGGAACTAGTCAAGAAATACTTAAATGCCTCAAAAGTTTTAGGTGAAGTCAGTTCACGTACTGTGGATCTTGTTATGTCCTGTGGGGAAAAGTTGAGTTGTTTATTTATCACTGCCTTGTGTAATGATCGTGGTTGCAAGGCCAAATATGTGGATTTGACCCACATCGTTCCTTCTGATTTCAGTGCCAGCGCTCTAGATAACAGTTTTTATACCTTCCTAGTTCAGGCATTGAAGGAAAAGCTAGTACCATTCGTAAGTGCTAAAGAACGTGTTGTTCCAGTCTTCACAGGATTTTTCGGTTTGGTCCCCACAGGGCTTCTGAATGGTGTCGGTCGTGGTTACACTGATTTATGTGCTGCTTTAATTGCCGTCGCTTTAAATGCTGACGAATTACAAGTTTGGAAAGAAGTGGACGGTATTTTCTCCGCCGATCCTCGTAAGGTTCCTGAAGCACGTTTGTTAGATAGCGTTACTCCAGAAGAAGCTTCTGAATTGACATACTACGGTTCTGAAGTTATTCATCCATTCACAATGGAGCAAGTTATCAGGGCCAAGATTCCTATCAGAATCAAAAATGTTCAAAATCCATTAGGTAATGGTACCATCATCTACCCAGATAACATAGCTAAGAAGGGTGAATCCACCCCACCACATCCTCCAGAGAACTTATCTTCATCCTTTTATGAAAAGAGAAAGAGAGGCGCCACTGCTATTACCACCAAAAATGACATTTTCGTCATTAACATCCACTCTAATAAGAAAACGTTATCTCATGGGTTCTTGGCTCAAATATTTACCATTTTAGACAAATTCAAATTGGTCGTTGATTTGATCTCTACTTCAGAAGTTCATGTTTCCATGGCTTTACCCATCCCAGACGCTGACTCACTAAAGTCCTTGAGACAGGCTGAAGAAAAACTGAAAATTTTAGGTTCTGTTGATGTTACAAAGAAGTTGTCCATTGTCTCATTAGTGGGTAAACACATGAAGCAATACATTGGTATTGCCGGTACCATGTTCACCACTCTGGCAGAAGAAGGCATCAACATTGAAATGATTTCCCAAGGTGCCAATGAAATCAATATATCCTGTGTTATTAACGAAACGGACTCTATAAAAGCACTACAGTGTATACATGCGAAATTGTTGGGTGGGCGGACGACTACTCCAAGTCAATTCGAACACGCCGTTGATGAACGTTTAGAACAATTGAAAAGGCTAGGAATCTAACTGTTTTCCTTCCTTTTTACGCAATGATAGAATATTAATTTTTTTTGTTCCTATATACACACACTTATATGTATATATATTAATGTTTCCCTAATTTATATTTTGGGCTATTATCCCATAAGTCAAATGTGAAGATTTATTAGAATAACTGTTAGAGGAATTCATGCCTCCTCGAGGACGTAAGCCCAGGGCGAGAGATAAAACAACCAACCAATTGGCAAGAAATAAAGAATTCCCTACGAGACAAGATCGGCTAAAGCTTTCACTAAATGTTTCCTTGAAGCAAAATTCAAAGGTTTGTACTTCACTTCAGGTTTTATAAGGTACCCATATAGTAACTCGATTGTAGAGTTAGTGACTTCGGCTATCAAATCTGTATCGCTACCACCAACTGTTTTCTTATTTTTGGAAAGCACAATATACTCACATAATTTACCTATAACCTGATCAAATTTAGGAAAGGTAAATCTTCTGGGAACCTTTGTCATTTTTTCAATTTCCACGATTCTAAAATGAGTCTCCAGGTCACGAATTGCCAAGAAGTTGCCCCCAAATACCAGAGAATCTGCTGGTGTATAAACTGCATGGATGTATCCGGATGGGATCATAAACAAATCACCAGCATTCAATTCCATCGCAAAACCATCCTCAAGAATATCGCCTAGAAAGAAACTGTTTTGGTATTCCTTTAAAGACCATTCTATATATTTGTCTACATTTGATTGCGTAGGAGGAAATAGCAAGAACTTCTTCTGTCCTGAGATGACGTTATAATAAACTGATGTGCCAGCAAAATCTAAATGGAAGTCAGTGTATGCGTCCTTTACGGACATTAGGATATACTTGGTTACTTTTGGCCTTGGATTATCCTCTTCTGCTTCCTTGTCTTTGACTTTTCCTAAACGTCCGTTCCAATTCCAAATTTGATCGACAAGATCATTCCGTTTCACTGCTGCAGGCCTCTCAAGTTCTAAAGCCTTGATGTTGGAGACCTCCAATGATATAACGTTTCTTATTCGATCTCTTTTACCCGGTTCGGTATGAGTAAAATATCTATTCCAGGAACCCAGGGTCCAGTTCTCATTCATTTGCGTTTGAACATCCATCACATCGACATGATAATCCTCCCCCATAATTTTCATAATATCATTAACGGTTAAAACTCCATTGTTTGTATCCGTTCTCGGCACTTGAACACCGCTACTCCAAGGATCGCTTATTTTGTATGGCTCCCTTATATCATTGAATGTAGCAGCAAATTCGGCGGCACTGATAATATTCGAGTTATTTTCCCACTTTTCAAAACATCTTAAAAAGGTCTCTTTATGAGGATGGTTCATTTTCTCTCTTTTTGCTTCGCCCTCGTTCAGGGCAATATAGTCAATGTCCTTATTCTTCCTAAAATTATATCGCTTGCTGATATGATTGCTCTCTTCATATTCCCTATGATCTCTTTGTCGCTTTCCATTTGGAAGACCGCGAGGAAATACAGCAAGAAATTCTTCTTTATGATGATTGACACAGCGGTAACTCTTGATCTCCTTCGATGATTTTGGGTAAGAGATAACTGAGGGACTTGCAATATCTGGATAGTGGATGCGCTTCAAAGGCACACATTTCACATGTACCCACTGCGGACAACTATCACATTTCACCCAGAGCAATGCATTTGGGTTTTCTTCGAGTTGACAATGTGTGCATATATTGGAATCCTGCATAGTGGCACAATTGTACCTACCTCTGTAATATATATATATATAACCTCCAGCTCTTTATAGCCATTCTACTCTCTGTTAACTATTCTGCTCTTTTAGATTGATACAGGGTAACCTTTATCATTACAATATCGGGAAAAATCGCCATAATACGCTTAAAGCCATATAGTTAACAACCTGCAATGCTATGAACATTCAACAGGATTTTAAAGATCCCCCAAAAGAGTCGAGAGTAGTCAAGATGAATGTAATTACAGGTACAAGAATTCAAAATGGAATGTTACCTTTCATCAAGAGGGTAGCAAACTGTTCATCCAAACGTACCCTGTACAACTTCGGAGTGAAAGAAAAGAAAAGTGTGGATATTGAAGTGGGTAGGACGGCACAAACCAAAAAAATTGATCAATCACTGTCCAAAAAACTCCCCAAAGGTACTATCTACGACCCGTTTGATTTTTCTATGGGTCGGATCCATTTAGATAGGAAATATCAGGCAAGCAAGAACACAAATAAGAATGATATAATGAAAACTGGTGTAAATCCCTTAGAGTTCTATGCAAGACCAAGAATTCTTTCAAAATATGTCACAACGACAGGAAGAATCCAGCATAGAGATATCACAGGCTTATCGGCCAAGAATCAAAGAAGACTATCAAAAGCTATAAGAAGATGCCAGGCAATAGGCTTAATGTGAGCAGCAACAAAGCAACATCCTCTCCGTCCTGAAATGATTAAGACGATAAGTAGTTCTTCACTTTTCGTCTTTTGTAGTTCATGTCTGTAAATATACAATATGTAAAAAGAAACGTGACAACATCTAAAACAAACCAAGTTTTTTAATATTCAATCCAAATAAAATATTTAATACGCTTTGCCAATTGTGTAAAGGTAAGGACGATTTTCATCCCAATAGAAATAATTAACAGTACTAAGAAGCTTTTCAAATAATTTATTCTATACGATTACTATACAATTCTATAATGAAATACGCTGAGCTGTTCCCAGCCCAAAAGGTGAGTTATCAGCCTTAGGCTTCTTCATCTTCTTCATCTTCATCACAGGCCTTGACATCCCATTTCATTTTGACATCCCATCTACTAGATTTGGCACTCCAGCTGACATACTTGACGAATTCCAAAACACTTTCATCTCTCAGGACCAAGTTGAAGGTATTCCAAGCAGGTGGATCGTTAATCAGAACCGAGTCACCACTGTCATCTGCACGATACACAGAAGCATCTTCAACGTCCTCCTTTAGGTACTGCTTATTATCTTCTTCATCATCCATCATGTACAATTCATAACCGCCGAGTTCTCCTGATTCCCAACCAGGAGAAGGCGTCAAACATAAAGTACCTTCCAAAGACAGCATCCAGGATATCTGGATTACCCTTCAAAAGTTCATTAAAACGACATTTGGTGGCCAATGTGAAATCCATACCAGGTCTAAATCTTCTGATGAGAACTTGTTCACTGACTGGGCACAAAGAAGTCAGCAAGGCTAAATACTTCTTGAAAATGGTGCTCTTGTGGAAGATAGCCAAATCAATCAACTCTAGCTCAGCATCAAAGTTATTTTCCTTGCTGTTACCGGAAGCATCGGCAATGACCTTGATGGAATCCTTGGTGAATTGGAAGTTTGCCAAATCATCGTTGTTTAATGCCTTGAAAATGTCTGCTTCTGATTTGGAAATTGCGGTATTCCTTACCGTCAATGTATAGGTAACGGGCTTTGTGTGGAGGAATGGCCGTCTTCCATGGCGTTTTCACATCCTTTGAATGGTAAGGGCATTCTTGTTCCATTCCTTTTGTTTGATAACTTTCTTCAACAATTCTGATTTGCTATCGTTCAGAAAAGCCTCGATTTGTAAAGAAGAGTTCTCAACAAACTTCTTTTGTAGTTTTTCAATGCCTTCTGGGCTTAAGTGTTCGGGAGAAATATATTGGGATAGATAGGTAAGTTCAGTTTCAGACAACTGGAGCGAATCAGAAATTATACTGGTCATAGTTTCCTTAGGAGCATTGTTTTCGTTTGCAGCATCACTCTTCAACATTTTTCTCAAAATGCTTAACTTCATGGAATGGCAAGATATCTCTTTCGTCCTTTGGAAACTCAAAATCTTCCAAGACATTGGATTCGATTTGTGCCAAAGTGGAGGTGTTATTACGTACCCATGCTTCTTCTTCGCCTGGGATGTGCCCCTCTTCACCGACTTGTGGGATATGGTACCAACCTTGAATGGACAATCTGTGCTTGTCGACTCTGACTTCCTCGACATCGTGGAAGGAGAAACCTGGCAAAACCTTGAAGAAGGCAATTTGGTTGAATTGTGGAACTAGCTTAGCAGATGGATCAGAATGAGGAACGTTTGGTAAGATACTAGGGAAAAGTCTCAAGCCACCACCATAGTGAGATTTCCATTTTCTATCAGGATCTGGCAGATACAAAATGAAACTGATTCTTCTAGAACCAATGACATCGTCGTGGGTTAACAAGTGACAACCCTTTGTGTAAGTGTTGACACTCATATCGGTCTTGGAACCAGATAACTTACCGGCTTTGGTAACGTAACCGAAAAAATCTCTATATTGCTTGGAATATAAGATTTGACGTAGTTTAAACAAATTTGGCAAACGTGACAAGTCATTCCAGTCCAAACCAGACAAGTTAGCCAAATCACCACTCTGGTTGACTCTATAAATGTCAGTTTCCTTCTTGGTGAAATGAATCTCAGTTTCGATCTCTTTACGAACAGCACGTAGGAGGTCATCGTTGACTAACTCATGGATGGTACCCCAGTTGTATGGTTGGGATTCTTCAATTTCCTTTTTCAAGCCATCTTGGAAGGACTCGTCCCAGATTTTTGGATTAAACAAACCCTTGATCTTATCTTCTTCAAGGGAGATTTGCTTAGTATCCTTCTCGTTCGAACCTTTAGCTTCAGCGTTCTTTCTCTTCATTATATTTTGGCTATATATGGTGGTTTTGAGCCTTTGAGCAATCTTGGGATCTTGAATGAGAAATCAAAAGACTATTAAACAATTCTAGAAGGAAAAAACTGACTCTTCAGTGTAGTCAGCTAAAAAATCTACTTCCTGGGCGATGAAGTGATTAATGGGCAAAATTTTTTTTCACTTTACGTATGCAGTATATCCGATGGAATGGCCCGAAAAAAGAAGGTACAACTATAACGCATATAACGAAGGTGTGAGAAGGTGGGCATACACAAAAACAGTATAGAAAGCGAAATTCAACTGTAGTTTGGTTTGATCGTGTTCTTCTGTATGCACTTAATCAAACGGAGCATACGGCCCAGTAAATAGTGTGGTTCTCATAGCTTGTCATCCTGTTTTGAAATAGTACACTCTATAAAGACCATCTGAGAAGGTTTAGGTTTTAATATTAATGTTATATACAAGCTATAAACTTTCCTTTCGCGACCTCAATGATGTGGCAAACTTAAAATGAAAGAGAAATAAACCCTGCTACCAAAAATGCTATTAGTATTAGATAAATAAACTAAATGATCACCTCAAGCAAGGCCTGAACCATGCCGAGTGGCGGTTGAAAATTACGAATATAATCTAATATCCGCCACATTGGAGGGCGGTCATGCCTTTCTAGGATGTAGGTATATGACTTTCCTGGCAAAAGAGAGAAAAAAAAGGAGACTGGATACTTTTTCTCCTTACATGCAATGACTCTATCCGAGCCATGTTTTAGTGTTTCCTTCCTTTCAACGGTTCCACAACCAGTCTATCGAAGGTGTACATTTGGGAAATGACTGACTGTCTTTTCAAGACACCTAATTCGTTCTTCGCGTCCTTGAATAGATTCATTAGCACTTTCGGGTCTTTTCTGGTTCACATTATCCCTGAAAGTGTCCCTTGTTCTTCTTAGGAAGTACTGTCTGAAGTTGTAATTATTGAACTGGTTGGAATTCTTGATAAATTGTTTGTATAACGACAACACTTGTCCTCTCGTTGGAGCTGTAACGCCAGGCATTTCTCAAAAGGTGTTTGGAATTCTTTACACTGCTGCGACAAATTAAATAACCAAGCAAATTGATATTCAGACTCCGCTCGTGACTCACTTGTACAGTGCTAGGTACGATATAGCTACATTAGTTTCATAATCATTTTTCTCCGTTGCTTATAAATGAACGATAATAGCCAGCCGCTATTACCCGGAAAGCGGGTGTGTCTTCAATAAAGCCATCGTGTATTAATAAGAAACATGCCATCGTCGTCAGACGTTGACGGACTGCGTTGACATCCGTCTCTCTTGATTTACAGATTCACGGGTATCTGGTGAAGGAACGGAATGGAAGCATTCTTATGGGTTATTTGCCCTGAAATAAAAAAATGAGGTCCTACCCGGATTCGAACCGGGGTTGTCCGGATCAAAACCGAAAGTGATAACCACTACACTATAGGACCAGAACAACTTGGAATTTCATTAGACTTTAGCAAATGTAATGTTCTGAGGTAAAAGACTTGTTACTCCTTGTGTCTTATATATCTAGACTAATTGTGACCTGCAAACTTACTTAATATACACTTATTTCTAAGTATTTTTTACTGTATTTTGGAATAGATGTCTTCGGACACACATTAATCCTATCATTTCCTTGGATAGACTTCATCAGAAGAAGATTTTCATGTCATTACTGTCATCGGAGAACGAACCAAACACATCAATCCATCCTCTTTTTGAGCATCAGGCCCTAAGTTGACTTTACCCAAGCCCTTATATTTTCCCAAGATGAAAGTTCCCTTCCTCCTTTCTCCCACGAAACAACAATCTTATCTCCTTCCCCACTCATTTCCCTAAGATTTTTACCCTTTTACTACACCCTATAATCTCTTTTTCAAAAGCACATTGAAACCCGACTTTTTATTTTTCTAGTTTAACTTTTATCCATCTTCTTTGTTTTTACGTTATGTAAAAGTACATTGACCATTTAGAAGACACCCAAATTTAAAGCATCATTCTACTGTCTTTGATTTCTTAACCCTCTTTTCCTACTTCAAATCTTATCCCATAATTTTCATAGTCATTCAGGCACCTTGCTCTTCGTTCATTTCGTTTATACATGAACCACGATATTTGTAGCAAAAACAGGCCACACCCCCAGGACGAAATTTTAACCTAATTTGTGTAGTAGCGCAAATGGGTAAAGAAAACCGTAGAAGACCACCCCACACTCCCTTCAATGACCTTACCCTTCACAACCATTTTTCTCTCGGTTTCGTGCCTTCTTGACAAGTTTTTCTACGGAGAACGTGAAGTAGTAAAATTTGGGGCATATAGACCCGGAGGAGAAAAAAAACGGAAAGAAGAAAAACCACAACATAATTCTCGAGTACCCAAAGAAAGAGAGTAAAAGTTTGAAGGGAAGAGGTTAAAAAGAAAAATAGAGGTAAAGTGTTTACTTTGAAAACTACACGGCCAGATCCACACGGAAGAAAAGGGCCCGGTGAAGGATCGGACCCCACAAATGAAATAATCGACTTGTTCCTGCTTTCTGACAATCGCTAATGGTGTTGAAAAGCTGCTGTTGTTTTTCAACTGGTTCAATAGCAAACGGCCAACTCTACCATTGGCACCAACGACTGCGACTTTTAGGGGGACATTTTATTAATTTGATTTGTTTATAAGCTTAGTTATCAATGAAACTTGTTATGCTCTATATTAGTTTTCAGGAAGTGTGAACCATTTATAGAAAGTGTCACAGCAGACCCTTTATATATGTATCCACATCATCGATCGAGTCCTTACGTAACAATGGGACCCTTTCTTCTGATGACAAAGCAACAGACTTTTCGTCGTAAGGCTTAGTCATAAAACATAATAGCCACGGATTTAGAGAGAACTGGCCGCCAAAATTACTAAGTATTAGATTAATATGCGGCTGAGTTGTATTTGCTCTGCTCGTTTACGCCACTATGGCTGACAGAGTTAGTCTCCTACAGGCGTATCGCAAGATACTGCCTTGTCCCTTAAAGAGGAAAGAAGAGGTTCGTTATATCGAGTATTCTCCCAGGTTTAGTAAAGTTGGACGCGTTAGTTCTTGTTTCGCATTTGACTGTGACATATATTTGAAGATTTGATAGTAAGTCTCTATTGCAATTAAAACGACACCAAGTTCTGCAACCCACGAAATTACGCTATTTTTATTAATGAGGTTCAAAACCTGACAACGTTTGCATATATAAACATAGCTTCTTCATCGACTAAGAGATTATATTATTTCAGATACCTACTAGTTGAAGACTTAATACGCAAGGACGAGGGGGGTAGGTAAGTGCTAGACAACAATCAACTCTTGGTTGATGAAGAAATCACTTTACCTACTACCTAGTATTAGAAACCTATGGGCTATAAAACTGTAGATGCACATTGTAGGCACTCTAATAGCGCAAGATCATCAACTGGGACGGCGTCGGCGGGCCACATCCTGGGCACGTGGCACACTACGTGATAGAGCCTCAGTGATAACCTTCGCTAGGACATACAGCCACTGAAGGGATCCCGAGCCTCTTTAAGGGGGCGAGTATCAGCGAGGGTAGGCATATAAACGACACACTGGCAGATGATGTGTAATATATTTCCTTTTACGGAAGGCTACACGGCGTCTGGACTCGACTATGAAAAGCAAAAATACCTACGGGTTTGATATTACGAGGAGCAACTTAGCTAGCGTATCGAGCGGAAAACTTTGGTTATTAGCAATTTTAGGGAAATAACTCGTAGCTGAAACATCTATCGACTTGGTTCACAGGTGATACTTATCCTATACATTCCAGGTGATCCACTTAACTAGGGTCATGTTTCGGAAAATTTTCTAACTGGCAATAATCCTAATCTGTTTAGTGTCATAATAAGTCTATTTCAAGTGCTTGGGTCAGACGTTGGGGACTATAACCTATGAAAGTATCCATCATGAGATACCATTTGTAGCAGAGGTACAATTACGAGCCAATTGAAACATGTTCGAAATAAATCAATATAAGTCATACAAGAGTTAAACAGTTAGCAATTCATTCCAGAACGTGGATTTGCGTATACAAACACCTGAATATATAAATACACGAAATAGATTAGATTCGAGATTCTGCGCTTCACCCTTCAGTTAGATTCAGATATTCATATAGAATATCAGTAACATATCCAGTAAAAGTGGTGGGGAAAACCATCAAAAAAAAAAAAAATCATTTGGGAAAAAAATCTAAAACAAGAATAATAGTAATAATATATTACTACTATTTATAAACATTTTTCATCATGATACAACTTACCAAATCTGGAAATTGTTGAAGATCAGATTAAAGATCTATTAATTGACCAGGAACTAGCATGTAAGAAGATGGTTATACTTGATAACTCATTAATAATGTCTGAAAAAAAAATGAAAATTTAATTTTATTTATATCTGAGCCATTAGGTTTCACTATAACTAATCAGCGTGTGTTTTATATACCTCTCTTATATAATAAAAAGAGACTGCTTATTCTTAATTACTACTACCTCCTAAACTAACTAATTGGTACAACAAATAAACGAGCACAGATAGTTTTTAGACTGCTCGACATAGTACATTAATCTGTTGTCGAAAGCGTGATTCGCTATTTGAGATAACCTTAAATGCCGCTGGCATTTTGATGGATCTCTAGTATATAGTATCGTTTGCTATGAATGGTTTTATATGCAATGGTTTACTTTCGATGTGTCATTCAGTTGAATCGATTGGATCGTCTGACGCTAGATATTAAGCGCCTCTAAAGTACAACTAAACGCCATCACGCAAGCCGAATGTAAACGATACAAAAAAATAAATTATTAATAAATAAAATACAAGCGGATTTTGAACCCAATAATATACAAATATATATGTGTCATTATTCGAGGGGCGCTGCTGGTCTTAAATCGTTTTCTCTCGTACTTGTCCATGCTTGCGCGTCTTGGCAGCGCCGTCAATTACTAAGGTGGTATCATGCTAGTTTAATTTCCCGGTGGATGCGTATGTAGATTTAAGTACATGAATGCACGGCGGAATGCTTATTTTATGGCACTTTCTTAACATTATCAATTGCTAACGGAACTACCGGCTATATATTTTCTTTATAGAATAAGTACACCTGAGCCGCAAGCAGCACGTAGAAAATTTTCAAACCTATAATTGAAAGGAGAAAGAGAGTATGTAGATCAGAAATCTCGACTAATACGTCCTTATAATGAATAGGAAACTAGCCCTCTGTAGGCTGGTTTTGCTTAGTTGCATACATTAAGCTTTCAGGAGCGTCACTACGGGGTTTTCCCGTCGCGAGAAGGATCGACGGAAAACGGGAAATTTCAATGGTGAATGGTGCCATGGACAACAGGGACAATATGCTATGGTAGTGGCAATATATTCGCATCTGCAGTTAGCGACCACTTCCACTTTCCATTGCGTTACGGTAGAAGAGAACAATTTAGTTTGTCAGTGGGTCTATCATACAAAAGACGTTAATTCAAGAGAGAACAACACAGAAGAGAAGCTATGGTAAAGGAAACAGAGTATTATGATATTTTAGGTATCAAACCTGAGGCCACCGCTACAGAAATTAAAAAGGCCTACCGTAGGAAGGCCATGGAAACGCATCCTGATAAGCATCCTGACGATCCGGATGCTCAGGCGAAGTTCCAAGCGGTGGGTGAAGCATACCAAGTCTTGAGCGATCAAGGGCTCCGCTCCAAGTACGACGAATTTGGTAAGGAGGATGCAGTTCCGCAACAAGGGTTTGAGGATGCTTCTGAATACTTTACTGCGATATTCGGGGGTGATGGCTTCAAAGATTGGATTGGGGAATTCTCTTTATTTAAGGAGCTGGGCGAGGCCACAGAAATGCTTGAGAAGGAAGACGAGGAGGGCACTGCCGCTACTCATACTGATAAGGGAGATGAGACCTCCGACAGTGGTATTGTTAAACATGATGGCAATAAAGCTGAATACATGAGGAAGGATAGATTATCCAAAGAGCAAAGAAAGAAACTTCTGGAAATGGAAAGGAAAAGACGTGAAGATATGATGAAGCAAGTTGATGAATTAGCTGTGAAACTGAACGAGAAGATCTCCAGGTATCTAATTGCCGTCAAAGCTAACAACCTGGAGGAGTTCACGAGGAAACTGGATCAAGAAATTGAGGATTTGAAACTAGAAAGTTTTGGTTTAGAGTTGTTGTACTTGTTGGCCAGGGTTTACAAGACCAAAGGCAAACAACTTTATAATGTCCAAGAAGACTTATGGGTTTTCCAAGATCTTCACAAATTACTCGAGACAATGCCAGATCTGTCAAATCAGCATACAATTTGTTATCGACAGGATTAGAAGCCCAAAAAGCTATGGAAAAGATGAACGAAGTTAATCCTGATGAGCTTGACCAATACGAACGCGCCAAGTTCGAATCCACACTGGCCGGTAAGGCTCTGGGTGTCATGTGGGCCATGTCCAAGTTCGAACTTGAAAGAAAACTAAAAGACGTTTGTAACCAAATCCTAAATGATAGAAAGGTGTCTTCTAAGGAGCGTATCGCAAAGGCGAAGGCAATGCTATTCATCGCCAACAAGTTTGCCAGCGCCAGAAGGTCACCAGAGGAAGCCGAGGAAGCCAGGGTGTTTGAAGAGTTGATTCTTGGTGAACAAGAGAAGGAGCACAAAAGACACGTTGTGATCAAATGAGCCGCTAGAAACCAACAAGGCTTCATGTATTTTCCATATATAGTGCACTATAGTATATAAAAAAGAAACTTCAGCTTACTTGTTCTACTTGTGTGTTGTGAACATGCAAACGTTATCCTCCTGACGCTCGACATTTGAAAGTGTGTTGTTTTGACATATTTTTCTTCTACTGTATCGAGTTTCTAGCGAAAATAGCCAACCCAAGCATCTTTAGCCGAGATTCGCGGAGAAAATTACGATCAGGAACAATAAAAATATTGATTCACGGTCAATAAGAGGCTGAAGCAGAAGCACAACTCCTCAAGATTTTCCATACGTATTCGATAGGTTTTTTCTTTGGCTATTTGGTGGTAATTAGGATCGCAGTATTTTATTTATTAATTTTGGCATAATTATCGCTTAATATAGCTGGAATCAATTATTTTTGCGTGTCTTATTGATCCAGTTTACCAGGAATAAACTATATTGCACAGCGACGCTATGGAGTCACAAAGAGGCCACCACATTTTAACGCGACTAACGAAAATACGCAAAAGGCCCCAGCAGCCTTTAACTGACTTCACAGAACTTTACAGTAGAATCGCTAATGAAACAATATATTACTTGAACTTGGAGGAGAAAAAGCGATATAAGGAGGCATTACAAGGCTGGAAGGCCTTGACAACTGACGTGCTGTTCAAACTGACGTTGATAGAACACAATTATCCAAGTATTCAAACGTACACAAAGGACGAGCTCAGTCTACAAAATGGGATTAGAGAATTATATCATAAGAGTGTTATGCATCTAGAAAGGGGTCCAAAAGCTGGTTCGAGAAGAGCCTGTTAGGAAAGACGTACCGTCTTCCAAAACACAAAACATGCATCGTAGTTCCTCCTTTACAAGAACCACAGAACCACCTCCCACCTTCCAAATGGTTCCTGGAAGAATGATGAAGACATTGCGAGATAGGAACGCATACGGCTACAAAAAGGCAAGCTCCAATCCATCATTGCCGTCCCATAGTAGCAGTATATCCTCGAAACCCGTAGAAGACACGGAGAGCGTTAGAGTAAATTTCGTGCCTTCTAAGCCCTTATCGAATACCGCGACCAGGCAACATAAAAAGAGCTGTCGAGCACCCCGATCGCCCACTCAAGAAAGAAACGGGAGTTATACTCAGAGAAATATGCATCAGAGCCAATACTAATTGATTTAACCAATGACGAGGATGACAAGGATGACTATGGTGCTGGGATTTTAGAGGAGCATAGCGTATTTGACGAAGAAGAGAGCGAAGAGTTTGAGTTCGATGTATCGGATTATTATGACAATTACTCCGAGATTGATGAAGAAGACCAACGACAACGTATAGGAGGCCTTAAGGAGTTTGGATGGAATCCAACAGCCAATGTCCGACTTATCTGTCACCTCTTCCCTATCTAGTAACAAGAGTACAGCGTCATCAGGTCATATTCCAGAATCGTCATTACGGTCTTTACCAAGTACCGCTCCCGCATTGCCTTTGTTGCCCCCACCTCCTCCATCAAGCACTAATAGGGCATCCAGCACGGGCACTATAAAGGACCATAGTTTGGAATCTTATGGCACCATGAATCCGTCAAAGATTAAGCATCCCCAAATGTCAAAATTGACAAAAACTAATAACGCATCATCTCTGAAGAGTACCAGATCAACCCCCGCTCTTATCGCTAAATCAACGCCAACTTTTGTTGCAAAGTCCAAAAATAATCCAACATCCACCGTAAAATCAACCACATCATCACCCACTTCTTCTTTGACAGCTCAGAGGCCAACACTTCAAAAGCCCAGAACGGCAGCAATGGCTGCCAAGAAAGTATTAAGCAACAGAAAAGTTACGAATGGTCCAACAAACAACACCATGAAGAAGGCTCGTCCTGTTCTGAAATCAAAAACCACCAAGTCTTCGGTTTCCAGTTCAAAGAAAACCAGCAGTCATCCATCTAGATCCACAAGTAACCCAAAAGCATCTTCGCAGAGCACGTCTTCAAATAAGAAGCTAATGAAAAATTCAAACGTTTCGGCCAATAAAGTGAATCGACAGATACCAGCACCAAAAGAAGGCAGATTCACCTAAAGCAGATCCCGCCAAGGCAGAGTTCCTACCACTGGAAACACAAGTCCCTTGCCTGAGGGCAAGGAAGATTCAGAAGTAGATAAAGAAGGCCCTTAGAGAAATTCTGGAAGACGAAATTATCGATAGCTTGCAAGGTGTAGATAAACAAGCCGCAAAGCAAATTTTTGCTGAAATTGTGGTCCATGGTGATGAAGTCCATTGGGACGATATTGCGGGATTAGAAAGTGCCAAATACTCTTTAAAAGAAGCGGTTGTCTATCCATTTTTGAGACCCGATTTGTTCAGGGGGCTACGTGAACCAGTCAGGGGGATGCTTTTATTTGGTCCACCCGGTACAGGTAAAACGATGCTAGCAAGAGCTGTAGCCACGGAATCTCGTTCCACCTTTTTTCTCAATCAGCGCTTCCAGTTTGACATCCAAGTATTTGGGTGAGAGTGAAAAATTAGTAAGAGCACTGTTTGCTATTGCTAAAAAATTATCGCCCTCTATTGTATTTGTGGACGAAATCGATTCTATCATGGGTAGCAGAAATAACGAAAGCGAAAATGAGTCAAGTCGTAGAATCAAAAACGAGTTTCTTGTTCAGTGGTCATCATTGTCCAGTGCTGCAGCTGGTTCAAACAAGAATGAGGGCACTGGTAGCTCCAATAACGATGACGACGAAGATGACACAAGGGTCCTGGTACTTGCCGCGACAAACTTGCCATGGTCAATTGATGAAGCTGCAAGAAGAAGATTTGTAAGAAGACAATATATTCCGTTGCCAGAGGACCAGACTAGGTACGTTCAATTGAAGAAGCTACTGTCATACCAAAAGCACACGCTGACAGACTTAGATTTTGACGAACTGGTTAAGATCACTGAGGGGTTTTCAGGAAGCGATATAACATCCTTGGCGAAGGATGCAGCTATGGGCCCACTACGAGATCTTGGTGATAAGTTATTGGAGACAGACAGAGATATGATAAGACCTATAGGTCTAGTGGACTTCAAGAGCAGTTTGCAGTACATCAAGCCCTCCGTGTCCCAAGACGGGTTGGTGAAGTATGAAGAATGGGCTTCACAATTTGGTTCATCTGGATCCTGAAAAAGATTAAAACGCCAATACTAAATAAAACATTAATAACATTCCACTTGACCTGGCAGATTGGAGGTGATAACAAAAACTTTAGCTTCTCAATAGAAACCTGGTAGAAACCCCTTTGCATAATGAACGCATACTTGTACTTATTGTACTTATTTAATCAAATTAATCTAATATAAATAAATAACAGTGTAAGATATTTCTAGTCTAGTGGGCCGCTGCTAGTGGATAGTCGCACCCAGACCCTTCTTCTAACCAACCCATTTTTGGATTTCCACCTTGGAATTGTTGAAGTTCCAGCTGTAGCACCAACCTTGATCATCGCTGTCGTATTTTTCATCGAAATCCATCAGAACAAACCATTTGGTCTGTTGTGAGTTGCCATTGCCTGCAATGCGCTCGGTGGCCAGATCAATAGGATACAGTTCTGTAAAATTGGACACGGTATTTTTTGACAGGGGAATCAGCGTGCCGTTCTCAGTGTTTAGTCTTTGGAATTGCGGCGGGTCAAACGGTGGCACCAGCATCTTGGGGAGAAAACACTGGGTAGCCGAGCAACGTTATGCCTCTTTCGTTTTCTATAAGTACATCGTCAGGTAAGGCGGAAACGTCTTTCAAGAAATGATTCTTGACCATCTATCTATATGACCAGGACCCGTGAAAAAAATACAGATCAGTTTTAAGGGAGTTCCAGGCTATTACAGTTGCGAAAGCGCAGTAGTGGTCTTCACCCGCGGTTCTCGACTGTGTATATGCAAGATCCAATCGATTTTGAGCCGAAAATTAAGCTTTCACAAAAACGACCTCAGCCAGATTTGCTAAATGGGGAACTGCAGGTGACTAAAAATACACACAAATGATGTGCGGAAAAGCAAAATAAAAAAAAAACAAGGCTGAGTGTAAACCAGATGAATCGTTTCCAGAAGCTGCAGAGCACAAACGTGCGGAATGCTAGTTTGTTTACGGTTCTCTTGCGTATTCCGTAGAAAACTACACATCTGCCAAATGTACAAAAACGTACATATGTATATAGATAGATATATAGGTGTATTATATATATATACCCATGCTTACGTAAGTTTAGGCATCTTTTTAGTTTTTAACAACATACTGCGTACGTGTCCCGTAAGCGAGGCCTTAAGATCCACGCCCCCACTCGAGGTATCTTGTTATCGTCGCCGCCGCCACTGCTGAGCAGGCCATCGAACTCATCTATCTATCTACCACTCAGTGCTAGCAGGCAGAAGAAATCAAAGCCCACGAAGAAAAATGCTCTATTTTTTTTTTTTGGCTGCTTTTCCTTAGAAGCGTAAGAGCGGGCCAGCGCAAGCAGCAACGACACGCGGTGGTCGCTTAGCAAACGAAGATTTGCTGCTTCAAGGCCACTGTTTTGGACATTTCTGCCCCCCGCCTACCGCTATCACGCGGCAAGCGGACCTACAATACGTGCACTTCGCAACCTTGTTTTAAGTGTCTTAAACAACCCAGTGCCAGAAAGAATCGAAAATCCCAAAAGAAAGCAGGCACATCTTTATTTTCTCCACGGAAGAGTGTCTGACAACGTACGGAAGTTAAGGGGCGACATCCACAGCCTAAAGCAAACAATATCGCGGGCGTGCCACATGCTGCGGCAATTTTGCCACGCGTCGGTGTATCTCGGAGTCTCTAGTGAGTTCACGCAGTAAATGGTTCAGTTGCACTAAGGAAGAGGTAGCATGCTGCTAAACCCGAGATAAACGGCTTGCCGGTTTGAATCATTGAGGCTTCTGCCTTTGCATTAAGGCAAGCAGAAGTTTGCTCTCTTCTGCTTCCTTGCTCGGTTCCACTGCGCACTTTGCGCTTTGAGCAGGGGACAGTGGCGCGATTATTGCTCCTTTGGGCCACCGTGGCGTGCATGCCCTTAGGGTTATCGAGAAAATAATGGTGCAATACTGTTTTTACTGCGTAGTTAAACATTGTGCCAAGAATTGCAGTCTACAGACTTTAATTATAATTTTGTTTTAGTTTTTTTTTCTTTCGTTTCCTCTTTTTTTTTTTTTTTTTTGGCTTTTTCTTGTTAGTTGGTGATGTACATGCATTTGTACTTATAAAAAGGTCCATGCACCATTTCTTCTGTGCTCTGGTGTCAGCGTTCTTTAAAATGAGTTGTTCTAAAGATATGAAGGATTATGATACATAATTATATCGCTTTTTTTACGCTATTTAGTTGAACAAACTCTAGGTTAGTCGGCTATTATTAAAATCATAGTAAATCTACGTTTCTCGTTCTGCGTGTTCACTAATTGCAAGTGTGACAACCGTATTCTTATCTTTTTTTTCTTTTTTTTACTTTTTAGACGATTGACATAAGAAAGCTATTATTTTTTTTATACTAATATTCGAAAGAGGCTAGGCACGACAATCACAGACGATGGACTATAAAAATGATTTTATTGCTAGCCCTGAGCTTCTTCTAAACAGCAGGAATAACTCCTCCGTGTATACAGATTTGCTATCTGCAAGCAATGCTTCCAAAGAGCTCAAATGCAAACAGCAACTGCAACCGCAACCGCAACCGCAACCCAGCCAGTGGGCCTTGTAAACGCTAATTTTAATCCTTACCATCAAAATACTTTGAACGACCGCTCCGTGCAAGAAAATTTGGGCCCAATGTTTCAACCCTTTGGTGTAGATATCACTCATATGCCCATCACCAACCCTCCCATTTTCCAGAGCTCTTTGCCTGCGTTTGACCAGCCTCTGCACAAAAGACGTATATCAATCTCCAACGGTCAAATCAGTCAATTGGGCGAAGACTTGGAAACCGTCGAAAACCTTTACAGCGTCGAACCTCCCTTCCTATCGTCCAAGACAGAACACACTCCTGATCCGCAACTAGTCACAAATCCAAGTACAGTCACGTATCCAAGTTTCGGCTCTAACGAACTGCCAAACTTGTCACAACCACAGGCTACCATTGTACCCGAGGTGGCCCCCGCAGGCAAGTGCCCAAAATATCTTTTCCTCCCCCAACACCATTCGATAGTAGCACCAGAGTCTTCATTTATCTGCAGCAACAGCCGCCGCCGCTGCTGCCGCCGCCACTGCTGCTTCTCCCGTCCCACGCAATAACGCCGCTATTAACCAAGCATACATTAATATGCAACTCCGATTACAAGCGCAAATGCAAAACCAAGTGTGGAAAAGTGCGCAGGTACATGTAAATCCATCTACCCCGGCGTCTGCTTGTTCCCTCTCTTCTTCCGCTTCATCTTCTTCTTCCTCTTGTCAAAATAGTCATGATCAAAATAATGAAAACCCACCTATCTATTCTTCAATACCTCACAACGGTAATAAAAATACAGCCTGTAATAACGCAATACCAAAAAGACGCTACAAGTCATGCAGTGGATGTTCCATAGGACCGAAGCATCTTGATGCTAATTTAACAAATGTTTACCTAAAACAGGAATATAACGAAACAATTCCTGCGGCCAGTAATAATATAAATAACGGCTTAGTCATACCAAACCAATCTGCCTCATCACCAGCCTTAGTATCCGTGACTACTGCCAATGCTCAGTTTATAAACGAGCCTTTCCCGCGGAAAAGTAACACCAACTCTGGTGATGTGGAAACCAGTGCCAAAGCATGGAAACGTGCAAGACTACTAGAACGAAATAGAATTGCTGCGTCCAAATGCAGGCAAAGGAAGAAAATGTCTCAATTACAATTACAGAAGGAATTTGACCAAATTAGCAAAGAGAATAAGGTAATGAAGAAAAAATTAGAAAACTACGAAAAATTGGTCCAGAAAATGAAGAAAAGTCTCTAAATTGCATTCACAAGAGTGTCCCCCACCTATTAGTACCGATGGTAATCCAGCGTCTAGAAACACACAGTATCACACTAGCGATATTTGTGCGTCTTTGAAGATGATCGAAGAAATGATCAAAAGCTCAAGCCTAGATGGCTGACCAGAAACCACATCCATAATCTGCTCATAAACAAGATACTGCTTTTGCTCTATTTTACTATCCTTTCATAGAACTATAGACTCATCTTTTTTAACACTTTTTTACACAGCGCCTATTTATCTTTGAACGATTTATTTTTACTACGTACAAGCATTCCTTTATTTTGTTTTTTTTTGATCGGCACCGTTACCAGTGCTAGGCGGCTAATTATTACTGTTCGAGATAGACATGGAGAAAACAGAACCTCTATTCATCCAAAGGACCTACTAAGTACCCTTGTAGTGCTACACCGGTAACATATTAGGAAATTGAACACATGGAACAAAAGGAAACGTCAGAAGTAGACTGGATTATCGTATGCAAGAATGACATTTCTTTGATCTGTATTTTTTTCTTCTTTACTAACATTAAGTGAGAGGGGCAAATAAAGCCAACCATCTTATAAATATGACAGTGCCTTGCTTTGATTCAGTTTAAGAACCCTGCATTATGGAAGAGAATTTTCCAAAGAAAAGAAGAGAAGGTTAACGTAGAACATGCTTATAGAATTGGAAAGGGATCGAAGATAAACCCAAGGGAAAACTCAAAGCATATATACGAATGGGTTGCTCCCTTCAAAGATGGGTTTTTGAATAACAGATCGTTGTTTGCTCATTTGGAACCTGTATACAATTTCATTTGTGAAAGCAAATACAAGAATTTTGAAGATGTAATCGTTTTAAAAGAGCTACAATCATTCAGCCAAGACATATCAATTCCTGATTTGAACAACTGGTTCTTACCCAGGTATAAAATTCTCCTAAAGGTTCTGAGCTCAAAGACACAGGGAGTCAATCCTAAGGGAATCTCGCAAGTATTCCAAACCTTTCAAGCTCTGTTGGTCTCTCATTATTCACATCGATTGGATTCTGATACTTCTTTTAAAAAGACATTTGTTGACGTTCATGTTTATAACTTCATCGCCAAATTCTTATTTAATAAAATATTATTAAAGAAAAACCATAGTGACCCCAAGTGGGTCCGAAATTTCTACCACCAGGAAAACAATAACCCTCCAAATGACGATGTGGATTGCGAGAATTTGTGCTCTTTGCACTTCACCACTGTTTACTCTATTATCAATGTTCAATTGATTAAAATCAAGACAAATCAAACACTTGAACCGCAACTCTCAGAATACATCTCGGTCTTGAAACTTATTAATCGAACACATATTTGCCATTATCGAAAGCCTAATTCATGTGCTTGTTAGACTTATATCCAAGCATGAACAAATACGCATCAACAGGAAGAGAGCATACTGTCAGGTATATCTTGAGAGAGAATTAAGTTTGAGGAAAACCTATCTAAGGGGCTTCTACAGTACAATAAGTGCTATTCCAAAAGAAGAACTGCAAGGCCTCTTAAAAATGGTCAAGATAGTTATTCTATCCTTACTCGCAGCATTAGAAAGCGATTGAGTGGAAATATTTCACTGCTTTCTTGGAAAAGTTCCCTGCATATGAGACATCACTACAAAAAGAAAAAGAGCGTATATACAGGCTGCTCTATTGGTTACGACCGAAAGAAATTTGATTGCTCGTTTTCGGTTGTCAGGCTGTTTTAACAATACAACCAGTACTTGATTCCTGAAGGGATCGCATTATAATAAAAAAAGTAGGAAGACACGTTTCGTTTAAGGCACAAACCAATTCAATCATAGAGGTTCAATTCAATGAATAGAGAACGTTGTCTCCCCGACTGATTTGAAATGCTTTTTCGGACTTGCACCATTGATTAACCTAATCTTATACGAACCGGAATTAAACTTTTTACGGTATTGCCGATAGGAAAAAGTTAGCTCATTTTTGTACGTTTTCCTTTTAGGACGGAACGAACAGGAAAACGTAGAAAGGTACGATTCATTGTATTGTCTGATCTGCCCCGTATATAAAACTGAGCCGAACAATTCTGTTGACGTTGTATCACTTAGTTGCTATTTTTACATAAGAAGCCATTTAGTTTCTGAATTTTACATTCTTGACTTGAGGAATACCATAGTACCAAAAGACCTCAGATATATCAATCAAACAAAAATGTTCAGCCTTCAAGACGTAATAACTACAACAAAGACCACCTTGGCTTCAATGCCAAACGGTTACTTACCAAAATGGTTACTATTCATTTCCATTGTATCCGTCTTCAACTCCGTCCAGACTTACATTTCTGGGTTAGAATTGACACGTAGAGTCTACGAGAGAAAGCCTACCGAAACAACACATTTAAGTGCAAGAACATTCGGTACTTGGACCTTCGTCGCCTGTATTATCAGATTCTATGGTGCTTTGTACTTGAACGAACCACACATTTTCGAACTGGTCTTCATGTCTTATGTCGTCGCCCTTTTCCATTTCGGCTCCGAGTTATTGATTTTCAGAACCTGTAAATTAGGAAAGGGATTCATGGGCCCATTGATT
This sequence comes from Saccharomyces x bayanus, assembly GCA_019431265.1. Lineage (NCBI taxonomy): Eukaryota > Fungi > Ascomycota > Saccharomycetes > Saccharomycetales > Saccharomycetaceae > Saccharomyces > Saccharomyces x bayanus. Next base: position 242,897 of record CP080208.1, on the reverse strand, counting down.
GTTTCAACCACATCTTTGGTCTGGATGTACAAGCAAAGGGAATACTACACCGGTGTTGCATGGTAATTCCAATGAACGAAGATATGCATATTATGTGAACAGTTTTATATAGAGATGATTTATTTATGTATTGCCTACGGCGACCGTTTATTCGAACGTTTATATATTATTTGATAGTAACGGTATTCTAATGAGCCCTTAGTCTTCTGAAACCCCACCAATGCTTTTATTGCTGCCATTATTCTTACTATTGCCTTTACTGATAGATCTTTCCGCGCACGTGATCCCGTTGGCTTTTTTTTTCCTTTCTGGCTGAATTTTCACAGGCTAAGGCCGAAAAAGAAAGAAAATTTTCAGAGGAAAAAGAAAATTAAACGACCTCGAAGCCGGATTTTAGATTTTCGTATCTCTTATTTAGTAGAGTGGTTTACCACTTATAAAATCTAGTTTCTAAATTTCTCCTTCTCTTTCAATTCATCTTTGTACAACTTGAATAACTCAACCGACAAAAAAAAACAATACGTAATGTCTGCTCCAGCTCAAAACTACAAAATCGCTGATATCTCTCTAGCTGCCTTCGGTAGAAAGGAAATCGAATTGGCTGAACATGAAATGCCAGGTTTGATGGCCATTAGAAAGGCCTACGGTAGCGTCCAACCTTTGAAGGGTGCCCGCGTTGCCGGTTGTTTGCACATGACCATTCAAACTGCTGTTTTGATCGAAACTTTAGTTGCTCTAGGTGCTGAAGTTACCTGGTCTTCCTGTAACATCTACTCCACTCAAGACCACGCTGCTGCTGCCATTGCCGCTTCCGGTGTTCCAGTCTTCGCATGGAAGGGTGAAACCGAAGAAGAATATTTGTGGTGTATTGAACAACAATTGTTCGCCTTCAAGGACAACAAGAAATTGAACTTGATCTTGGATGACGGTGGTGATTTGACCACTTTAGTCCATGAAAAATACCCAGACATGTTGGATGACTGTTTCGGTCTTTCCTGAAGAAACCACCACTGGTGTTCACCACTTATACAGAATGGTCAAGGAAGGTAAGTTAAAGGTCCCAGCCATTAACGTCAACGACTCCGTCACCAAGTCCAAGTTCGACAACTTGTACGGCTGTAGAGAATCTTTGGTCGATGGTATCAAGAGAGCCACCGATGTCATGTTGGCTGGTAAGGTTGCCGTCGTCGCCGGTTACGGTGATGTTGGTAAGGGTTGTGCTGCTGCTTTGAGAGGAATGGGTGCCCGTGTTTTGGTTACTGAAATCGATCCAATCAATGCTTTACAAGCTGCTATGGAAGGTTACCAAGTTTCCACCATGGAAGATGCTTCCCACATCGGTCAAGTCTTTGTCACCACCACTGGTTGTAGAGACATTATCAACGGTGAACACTTCGTCAACATGCCAGAAGATGCTATCGTTTGTAACATTGGTCATTTCGATATCGAAATTGATGTTGCTTGGTTGAAGGCTAACGCTAAGGAATGTATCAACATTAAACCACAAGTCGACCGTTACTTGTTGTCCTCTGGTAGACACGTCATCTTGTTGGCTAACGGTAGATTAGTTAACTTGGGTTGTGCTACTGGTCACTCCTCTTTCGTCATGTCTTGTTCTTTCTCCAACCAAGTTTTGGCTCAAATTGCTTTGTTCAAGTCTAACGACAAGTCCTTCAGAGAAAAGCACATTGAATTCCAAAAGACCGGTCCATTCGAAATTGGTGTTCATGTCCTACCAAAGATTTTGGATGAAGCCGTTGCTAAATTCCACTTGGGTAACTTGGGTGTCAAATTGACCAAGTTGAGCGATGTCCAATCAGAATACTTAGGTATCCCAGAAGAAGGTCCATTCAAGGCCGACCACTACAGATACTGATTCAATTCAATTCAAATCCATTTCAGTTCCTTTTTTGCAATGTCTTCATGTTCAAAGACTCAACGGTTTGATCATTAAAAGCATCAAAAAAATAAAATATAAATATGAAAAAACAACAACATCTAACGATCCTGTCACTATATTGGTACTAATATAGTGATATTAAGTTTATGTAATCGAAAAGATAGATCCTGTATACCTATATATATAATAAATTCTTCAACAGTAAATATTTCATTCAAAATGCCCTTGCCCCTCTTAATTTCACTTCTCTTTTCAAAAATAAGTAATTTCATACATAAAATATGTGTCTAAATATCTCTCAGATAATGAGTAGGGCACGCATAACCTTGAGGATTCTTATCCAAGTATAACTGGTGGTACTCTTCAGCATCATAGAAACTCTTGATGGGTTCGATGAGGGTAGCAATCTTATTACCCCATTTTGGTTGCCATTCTGCTTTGATTTGAGCTAGCTCTTTTAAATCAGCATCGGAATGCGCAAACAACCCGCTGCGATACTGCGTTCCTTGATCAGGTCCTTGCGAATTGGATGTAGTAGGGTCGTGAATCCTGAAAAAAAATCTGTTAACTCTTTCAAAGTTACGATTTTCGGGTCATAAGATACTTGTAGAACTTCGGCAAAATCGGTATCACCCCCACAAACTCTCTTGTAAGATATACCGTGGGCAGAATCCTTTTTGGATTCTGCACCATTTGCATAGCCTACTTTACAATCCACTATGCGGTCATTTAAATACTTCCTGAACATATGCTCCGTACCCCAAAAGCACCCACATGCTAATGTGATTAGCTTATCCTTTTGATGGATCGTACTTAATTGTTTTAGAGATGAGCGATGACATGACTTTATTCTGTTTTTAATCTGGTGGTTGATTGCAGGTATATGCCTAATTATTTTTGAACCGCTCCTGTTAAGTGTTTGAGAAATGTGTCTACTTTACATATGTCAACCTTTTTACTCATCACCGATTCCCTCGTTTTTGTCGCGGTTAACTGTGGTGGCGAACTTTTTAATGCCGGGCACCGCTCAATTTATTCTACGCTACTGCTACTGGCGCTGTCATAGGCTACAAAGAACCGGTCGACAGTGTCTTGAGCGTCTGTGACAAGCTGGTCTAGCACCGAGGAATGCTCTCTCTCTAGTCGTAGATTGGCCAACTTTGGAGGCTGTGTCTTTGTTCTTTGCAAACGAATATTGCTAGTAGAAGTTGAGTATGACTTTGGAGTCAGGTGCTGGCAATTTTGTTTCACTAATGCTGGTCCTTGACTTCTTCAAAGGCGATTCTTCTGTTTCTTCGTCCTTGATGTCAATCCTTTGATTTTGGGTGAGATCCTGAAGCCTCTTGCCAGGCGAGTTATCCAGCACTGATTGACTGTTTGTAACCTCTTGGAAAAATTAAAGAATCATCACCGCTATCACTACCATTATCCCTAGTGGGCAATCCTATGATGGGGGATATTTCTTCCAGACTTGTGTCTTCGTCTGCCTCCACGAAAAGGCGTTTCTTCACGGGCTCTAACGTTTGCATCATCGATTCATCTACTTTTTGGACATTCTTAATCGGCGAGGCATGCTTTCTAAGAAAATCGTCCAAATTGTTCTTTTGTAATTGCCGACTCTTTTTACCGGCATTTTCCCCTTCTTATTCGTCTGCTGTAATGCTATGCGCTGTTCTTCGTAATATTGGAAGTACCAGTGGATGGGACTCAGGTATCAAGAGCTTGGGCAGCCAGAGACTATTAGGATGTTCCATTATATCCAGTTGACGCCGTGTAGGACTCTTACTCCTATTTGGAGAGTCACTCCTTTTAAAGGAGATTGAGAAGAAATGGGAATATTTGGCAAAAATGTTGTATACCTTATTTTGAAACATTGCATCTGAAATTTGTTACCATTGGTGTTCAACGTTTTTTCTTCGGTGATTTTCATGTTACCTTCACCTATACTACCAGGCCTCGTTGTATGATAATAGTTCTCTCAAAAGAAACATTTCGTGCATGGAATCATGGAACCATCTATCGAAGTTAGATATTTGAGGCAAATTTAAACTTTGCAAAAAAATATGACAATTCGTTAAAGTTCAGATTCCTGTAATTCTTATTTCCCATCATATTTATATATTTATTACTGAGAACTTCTTCATCAAAATATGGTAGGACAATGGGGTGAAAATAGTGCATAATGGCAACAGTTGATGGCCAACCTTCAAAGGAACCATGGTTTAATAACACAGAATAATTTCTTCCAAAGAGCTTGACAGAATGGTCCTTACAGTATGAGTATATCCTTTCTTGAAACGCCTTATACTGAAAATCTCTTAAACTTTCTAATTTAGAGTCTTTTGTCTTGAAATCTTTGAAGATGTCATAAAACTCTATGGTGAAATTAGGATCTTTACATTGCGCCAATTTCAGTGACTTATTTTTTCCTAAGCCTTTGATTCCATGGTTATAATCAGCGCCTAATAAAACACTGAAAAGTAAGAGAGACAATCGTTCAAATTTCCCTTGAGATACCTGATTAATCCGGGGTAGATCTACTACAGTTACAAAGGGTTCCTTACTATCGTAATGCCTATTGGGACTGTGAGAGGCTACTGACGTTGGACCAAAGTCGTCGTAAAATTTCGAGTAATTTTTCAATAATTTTTCTCCTCCAAAAATCAGAGTGTCTGAATCATTACTCAAAATGAAATCCACGGCTCCAGAAATCTGTAACCAAACACATTGGGCTTCTCCTTCCCCACATGCCATTACATAGGAAATTTTCATCAAGTCCAATAATTTTCGTACAAGTTTAATAAACTCAGGTTCGATTGACTTTCCCAACCCTTGGCAATTGCCATAAAGTTTATGGTTTTTGGCATGCTGTTCCCAATTTAAATAATACTCTTTTCTCGTCATCATAACAAGTAGCGGTTGGTTCCTGGTTGAATTTTCTCTTGAAAGAGGGTTTCATGATTCCGTCAAATACAAGCAAGAACTCCACGTTTAAGCTTAGTAATTCCTTTAATCTAGATACCAAATTTATTACGGCTTTACCTGTCGATGTATAGCCTCGGCCACCGTTATAATCTTGGTTGATTTCGATATCATTTCTTCCAGGTGAACGGATAGGACTTCCTGATCTTGATCTTGCTCTTGATTTCGTATCTAAATTTTGAATGAAGCCGCATTCAAACAACCACCCATATGCGTCAATTGCAATTTTGGGGGGTCTTTTTTGCGATATATTAAAGTCAATGATAAACTTTCGTAGTGGAATTCTAGAGTCTTGAAGAAATGGCTTTAGAAACTCCCATATTTGAGGAACACCCATATTTTTCTTCCGATGCCAAGAACTCTACCAGATGAAAATAGCACAACAAAATTGGCCAATTCATTGTCATATCGTGTAGAGTTTTTGTTTGTTTTCGCCTTTGGGACATCAATCTATTCATTGTGGTCACCATAAGAAAAAGAAAATGGCATTAAGAAAAAAAGGCCCTTCAACAGAAAAAAAAAAGATGAAAAATAAAGAATAGTACAAGGAAACACCAAATAATAATTTTCATGATATTACAGATTCCTAACAAATACATGACTACATAAAAGTAATATGAATACTGAACAACCAGTGTCCAATGCCATATATTACCACTTCTTTTTTATACAAGTAATTTGAGCTGAAAATAGCAAAAACAAATAATACCAGTACTGGGAGTAGTAGTGGTAGTTAATAAAATAATAAAAAATCTATCAATGCAACCGATCAATAATCATAACATAAGAGAGATTAATGACAACAATAAAAATATATGACAATATGCCATCATATACCAAATTTCAACCAATCTAACTCATCTGCAATCGCTGAACTTTCTTTAGAGGATCCCTTCATAGAACCATCATCATTACTTTTTTCGCCTGTACTCGAATTCACGTCATATTTCATAGGTGATGTAGAACTACTGAACAGTTTATTGTTGTATTTATGATTCGAAGTGAATGAATTTGACTCTGAATTTTGCAATTGCTGTGACAACAGTGAAGTGTGAGATTTTCTTGAAGACGGTCTTGAAATACCTGGTGAATCTGACGGAGGGTTAAAGATATCGAAATTTGGCTTTTGGGTAACAAAATTCTGACGATCTTGAATTCGTAGAGACACTATTGCTTGTATTCCAATTTTGGTCTGTTTGAATTTGCACTTGGGTTTGGATTCAAGTCCACTTGCTGTTGTTCATGCAGTTGTTGTAAAGATGCAGCCATGAACGATGAAGAAGAATGAGACGCATTACGTGACATTTTTCTTCTCGGTATATTCATTCCTTGACGCTGGAAAGAGCTAGATAACAGGTTTTGTTGTAAAGGGCTATTCGAATTAACGTTCGACGATGATATAATTCTCGGTGACGATGCCACACTATTTCCTGCGCTTATGTTATTTGTTGTGTTCACTAAATTCATATTCATGTTGAATTGCTGTGAATTAGCGCTATTCGGAGAAGGTTTTGGTAAAATCGGAACCACTGATCTGGACGAAGATTTACTAGAACTCGAGGTATTCGATGAAGTACTACTTCTTCTTGAGGACCTTCTGAAATTGGGGGTGACAGTGGTTGAATTGTGATGCATCAAATTATTCGAATTCAAGTTTGCATTGCTTCCTCCATTGAAGTTTGGGCCACTGCTGTTGTACTGGGTTGGTTGCTCATGTGGATTGGTGAAGGAACCGGAATTGAAATTATAGCCTCCTCTATTCATGGTAAGGATGTTGTTATTTTTATTTATATTGTCATTGTTGATTTCTTCGGGAATTACTCTGGATACACAATTTTGTTGTAAAGATTTCTTCCTAGATCGTACAGGCTTGGCAGTTGAAGTGGACACTGGCGTTGCGGATGTGGGGGGCGCACTTGTGGTATTTTGAGGAATGTTCAGATCTGTTTGTTTTGCTCTTTTCTTCGAGATCCTCTTTTTTGATAACGTCGGATTTTAGAGATAGTGGCCTCATGGTACCATGCAGCTTTTGGAAAAGACCGCATGCATTACAGAGGGTGTTCCCCTCAGGGCTTCTTCCTCCAAAGTGGTGTCTTGAACGTCTTACAGTTGAAGCATTGTATCAGTGGTTTCTTATTTTGACCGGAGGGTTCCATACTAGACATTCTGGAAGACACTGAAGCAGCTCTTTTGAAATTGGCCAATGAGGTAGAAGACATTGGCTTGATGAGTGAATTTTTTCTTACAGAGTTCGTTGTGTTGGATGACGATAGCCCCATGGAATCGCTTTTCTTTAGAAATGGATGTTGGATATTATTGGTACTAGTGTTGCCGGCAATGTTCATAGCGGATGAAGATGAGTTGTTGTTTTGTAGTTTGTAGATGTTGAAAGAATGGTGAGACTGCTGGTTGGCGTTCGTGTTGCTGTTGCTGCAGTTATAAAGGCTATTACTCCCGGTGGTTCCGGTAGCATTCGGTGGGAACAAAGAAGATTTGGAGACGCTATTGCTGAGCGTACTGTGGTTGTACTGCGGTATGTCAGAGTTGAAGCTGTTAGGGAGCACTGATGGTGGCGGAACCGCTCGAGTTGCTCGGCGTCATGTTGAACTGGTCCACGTTGAAGTCCCAGAGCTGTGCAATTTCACCATTTTGCTGGTTGGAAGCGGCTATATCGATGGGCTTGGCTCGTAGCCAGCGAATCGAACATGGCGATGTCGTCCTCCATGTGGTTGGTAGCCGGCACGCTTTCCTCGATTGTCCTCGTGGTGACGCTGGTAGTGGCAGCTGCTGCGAAGGGAGACACGAAGTCTGTGAAGTATAAATCATCGGGCAGCGCCTCCAGCATCGAGTCGAACGTACCGCTATGGAATCCACCGGCAAATGTCGGATCCTCTTCGTTCTCTCCGCCACTGCTGCTGGTCTGGCTCCTACTGCCACCCATTTGTCTCGCCTCTTCGCTACTTCGACCGTGGACATCCAGATGACTGTTCAGCAGGTCGTACAACTTCGAATTTTCGGGGTCGTCTTGCATTTGTTTGTAGGGGGGTGGGAAGGGGGCCCTGTGCTCTCGTTCGCTCTCTTTCTTACACACTGTATTACTGTGGGATGGCCTGCTGCGTCAACCCTGATACACCTCTCTTTAACCTCCCACTGTCTCGCCAGATGACTCTTTCCTCTCTCTCAGCATTGCCATGTCAATTTCTTTCGGAACCGCTCCGCCGGGTCACCACGGTCAAATGTCACTAATATGGTATGTCAAGAATGATTAAAGGGACAAGGTGGAGTAGCGAGCACAAGAGCTGAAGCTTCAGGAGCATGGGCTGTATAGGTGTAGTTAGGTCAAGAACGCGTGCTAGCAATGAGTAAGAGCAAGCATGAATGGGTTGACTCGGTAGCCAACTCCGGGCCAGCCTCGATTCTATCCTACTGTGCGTCGTCGATCCTGATGACAGTGACGAACAAGTTCGTAGTCAACCTGGACAACTTTAACATGAACTTCGTGATGCTTTTTGTGCAGTCGCTGGTATGCACACTAGCGCTGTGCGTACTGCGGGCAGTGGGGGTTGCCAAGTTTCGGTCTCTGAATAGGACCGACGTGAAGAGCTGGTTCCCCATATCCTTTCTTCTGGTGTTGATGATATATACGTCATCCAAGAGCCTGCAGTACCTAAACGTGCCCATCTACACCATTTTCAAGAACCTGACAATCATTCTCATCGCGTATGGCGAGGTTATCTTCTTTGGCGGGAAAGTCACCTCCATGGAGCTGTCATCGTTCTTCATGATGGTGCTCTCGTCCGTGGTGGCGACCATTGGGCGACCAGCAGGCCATGGCAATCAAGATGTCGCCCCTAGAAGACATCTTGATCAGGATCTGGTTGAGTCGACCACGTTTGTCTTGAATCCAGGTTATCTCTGGATGTTTACTAATTGCATCTCGTCTGCGCTGTTCGTTTTGATCATGCGGAAGAGAATCCGCCTGACTAACTTTAAGGATTACGACACCATGTTCTACAACAATATTCTGGCGTTGCCCCTGCTGATTGTTTGCTTCTATCATCATGGAGGACTGGTCCGCAGACAACCTGTCCATGAACCTGTCGGCTGACTCGCTGACTGCGATGATCATCAGTGGGTTTGGCGTCCGTGGGAATATCGTACTGTTCCGGCTGGTGTGTTCGTGTGACTTCATCCACCACTTATTCCATGGTGGGAGCCCTGAACAAACTGCCTATAGCGTTTGCTGGATTGTTCCTCTTTAACGCTCCAAGAAACGTTTTGTCGTTTCTGTCGATCTTTCTGGGGTTTCTGTCTGGTATCCTATACGCAGTCGCTAAACAGAAAAAGGCACAGCAGCAAAAAACTTCTAGCAACCACTATTGAGAAATAACGTTGTCTCTCTTCAAGCTGGGTGCCTGTCCAAACGAAATACATACATATTCATACTATATAGGAGGTCTTTCTTTTTTCTTACTTTTAGGTGGGGTTTTTTACGTATTATATAAGCATCGCCTTCTAAAGTTTATCTTTTTATGGCAATAACAAAGAAGAAAAGTTCGTCAGTTCGGACAACACATCAAAGCAGGGAATGGGAACCGTGGACTCATCCCCGGATAAGGAGTTTGAGGCTGTCCAGGATTCGCAGATATCCGAGTTCGATTATCCCTTGGTACCGACTAGTGCGAGGAACGCCTTCCGCGATGAAGATGACGATGACGATGACGATGACAAGATACAACCTAACTTTATCAGTGATACAGGGAACGATAGCCTCAACAGTGACGATGATTTATCAGACTTGGACGGCGGTTTGCTTCTACCTTGTGGCAAACCAAAGCCTACCGATGACGTTGACCCGATCTTTGGAGAGAAGTATGCTTTCCAAAAGAAAGGCTCCTACTAATGACGAAGACGAAGATATTTCCAGAACACCCAAGAAATCTGATCAATTACATTCCTTTGAAGAATTTCAATCTTGGTAAGAGTTTCGATACCACGATTATTACTACAAAATTACTAAGCTACAAGACTTGAACGACGAAATATCTAAATCGCCCAGGAAGAGCACGAATTTAGTGGTTACTAGTAACACTAGTAGCCAAGAGGGAGTTGCAAAAAAGTCTAAACTTTCCTGGGGACTGTTCCAGAGATTTACCTGGATTTGGTTACTAAAGAAACCATATCAGATAAATATAAAGATTGGTATTTTATCTCCGAGAACTGTCATTACGAGGAGTTAACAGACTTGGAGATGAAAGATATGGACCATTCATTCTTGTTTGATAACGGTGTGTTCCAAGGGAACGTGCCTGAATTCATGCGCTCAAAATGCCCCAGTATTGCAAATCTGCTAGTTTTATTTGGTATCAGCGAAGAAAAAATCTAAATCATTGAGAATTCGAATATAAGGAAAATGAAAACTGCAAATATGATAAACTGTGCACCATTTTCCCCACTGAAAAAATGCTTAAATTCCTGATGTACTATTATAGTGGCGATGGGGAGGAAAGGGAAGTGTTTTTTGAGAAGTTTCATATGTTTGATTATGGATAAGAATGTTTTCAATGCCATGGAATACGAAGTTCAGGCTGTGTTATAAAATTTTGAAACTATTTGATGAGACTCATTTTATAAACTCGTATTTAGAAATTGTATGCAAAGATGATTTCTTCTTACATTATAGGCTATTGCAAATTTTTCCCCATTTTACAAAACTGCACTACTGAGGAAATTGTTTAATGAAGAGGAAGCCACAAGCGACACAAAACACGCCAAAATCTGATCGATAAGTTCAATGAATTGTTTGACTATAAAAAGTATAAAAATCTCTTGTATTTTATTTTAATGATGTATGGTTCGAAATTCATTCCTTTTGGTCCCAAATCACAAGTAACAGAATATTTCAGAGACTGTATACTGGATGTTTCTAATGAGACAACAAATGACGTTGAAATTTCCATTTTGAAGGGAATATTAAATTTGTTTTCCAAGATCAGATGACGCTTATGATGACTGAACATTGATCTGCTGTTTTGACCAATTAACAGCTTCACCCTCTTCTTCAGCATCTTCTCTTTTCCTTTATTGCGAAGGAAGATGGATGGAAAGTGCCTCTTCTCATTACCAATGGGATCTCGAGGATATCCTTCAATATGGAGAACTGTTGCTTGTTTGCATGGTCCTTCGTGATAATATTCTCTGAGTCGTATTGATAATCCTCTATCAAATGGATAACATGACCCATTCCAACAGTTAAGGCGGACTCCACATTGCTTTCGTTATCATCAATAAACCAAGCGTTGGCAAAAGTCGTCAACCCACTTTGTAACTTGGCTGTCTCGAAGAATCTTGGATCTGGTTTACAGATGAATTCCTCATCGATAGGTCTATCATAATGGCAATAGGTGAGGCCGTCAAACAGATCAGCAATACCTAAAATCTTAACGCATCTAATTGCATGGTTTTTGTATGAGTTTGTAAACAGCCATAATTTATCGAATTTACCAAATTTCTTCTTCTTTAGATTTATCAATAACTCCCTTAATTTCCAATCAGGCTTTAGATAGTCTTGCAAGGGCAAGGAATCGTCGATGAATGTATTATACTGTAGCACATCATCTATTTGTTTATTTTTTTATTAGACCCTTCACAGACAACCCATATTCTTCGTAGTATGATTCAATCAGACGTTCTGCCTCATCTTCGTCGAAACCTAACTCGTACTTAAAAAAAATTCGACAGCGATTGTTGCATGAGCAATTGCACTTTGGTAGATTTCCTATACAAAGTGTTGTCAATGTCAAAAAAAAAATACTTTTCGAGCCTGATCGGGCTCCGGTAATTTTGAAGAATCCACTTCAAAATTGAGTTGTGTACCTAGATGATTCAAACTTTTCAGATGCTCTTGGTTTAGTCGTATCTGTTTTTTGATTTCATCTCTATATAGCGCTCTGTAATCTTTAGAAAATGTCATAGCTATTTGTGTATGTCGTGTATGTCTATGTGTATGTATCTGTTTACTAGAGCTTCGTTTTCACCCTAGACTTATACAGGATCTATTAAAAAAATATATATATATACATATATATATATATATATATATGTATATAATGTATGTATACACATTATACGTATATCCTTTTTATTAATGAGCCATTTCACCATTGAGGCAAATTCGGAAAAACCCGCAGAAACAGCCGCACAACCTCGAGGATTCTTGGCCCGTGAGCTAAGCACGTTGGCGCCCCCTTTTCTATAATTATATCCGCCGGCGACCGTCGCCTCTGTTTCTTTGCTTTTCTGGAAAAATAAGGGCCCCCCTATCACACTTGACGTACAGATCACCCAATACGTTTTAGTTACCCTTATATCGTTCACAACGGAAATAGAAAAAGAAAAGTGAGGAGAGGCCGATGAAAAAAAAATAAAAAATTTTCTTTTTTTTTCTTCGTTCATCTCATCTCAATTAATGGCTTTTTCCTTGACGTAGGTTTGATAACTTGGTAGTGATTGTATTAAAGAAAAAAAATTACATTATATTTAATATGTGAGGCATTACAAAACTTTTTCTTCTTTCTTCTTGATTTATTTCTTGCTTTTTTGTATTCTTTTCTTAATACTACAAATAGAAACTCACTATAACCAAAAAATATGCCACCAGTATCTGCATCAAAGGCCAAGAGAGACGCTAAGAAAGCTGAAAGAGACGCTAAGAAAACAGCTGAAGGTAAAACCATCAGAAAGCTAGGAAGAAAGAAGGATGCTACTGTTGAAGAATCTGAAGCCGATGCTGCCGCCAGAGAAATCAAAATGATGAAGCTGCAACAAGATAAGGACGGTCTTTCCAGACCGTGTTGTCACCGGTGTTTTGAGTTCATTGGAGACTTCCCGTGATATCAAACTATCTTCTGTGTCCTTGTTGTTCCACGGTAAAGTTTTGATCCAAGATTCTGGTTTAGAATTAAATTACGGTCGTAGATACGGTCTTTTGGGTGAAAATGGTTGTGGTAAATCCACATTCTTAAAGGCTCTTGCCACTAGAGAATACCCTATCCCTGAGCCTATTGATATTTATTTATTGGACGAGCCTGCCGAACCAAGTGAATTGTCTGCCTTGGACTACGTTGTCACTGAGGCTCAAAACGAATTGAAGAGAATTGAAGATTTAGTTGAAAAAACCATTTTGGAGGACGGTCCTGAGTCCGAACTATTGGAACCTTTGTACGAAAGAATGGATTCTTTGGATCCTGATACTTTTGAATCCAGAGCCGCTATTATCTTGATCGGTTTGGGTTTCAACAAGACAACCATCTTGAAGAAAACCAAAGGATATGTCTGGTGGTTGGAAAATGCGTGTTGCGTTGGCAAAGGCACTTTTCGTCAAGCCAACCCTTCTATTATTAGATGACCCTACCGCGCATTTGGATTTGGAAGCCTGTGTCTGGTTAGAAGAATACTTAAAAGAGATTTGACAGAACTTTGGTTTTGGTGTCTCACTCTCAAGATTTCTTGAACGGTGTTTGTACCAATATGATTGACATGAGGGCCCAAAAATTGACCGCTTATGGTGGTAACTACGACTCTTACCATAAGACAAGATCCGAATTGGAAACCAACCAAATGAAACAATACAGTAAACAACAAGAAGAAATTCAACATATCAAAAAATTCATTGCATCTGCTGGTACTTATGCTAATTTGGTGAAACAAGCTAAATCCAGACAAAAGATCTTGGATAAGATGGAAGCCGACGGTTTAGTGCAAGCTGTTGTTCCAGACAAGATTTTTCTCGTTTAGATTCCCACAAGTGGAAAGACTACCACCACCAGTTCTAGCATTCGACGACATTTCATTCCACTACGAAAGTAACCCAAGTGAAAACCTGTACGAAAATTTGAATTTCGGTGTGGATATGGACTCGCGTATTGCCCTAGTCGGACCAAATGGTGTTGGTAAATCCACGCTATTGAAGATCATGACCGGTGAATTGACTCCGCAATCCGGCCGTGTTTCCAGACATACACACGTCAAGTTGGGTGTCTACTCGCAACATTCGCAAGATCAATTGGACTTGACCAAGTCTGCTTTAGAATTCGTTCGTGACAAGTACCCAAGCGTTTCACAAGATTTCCAATACTGGAGAGGCCAACTAGGTCGCTACGGGTTGACCGGTGAAGGACAAACCGTCCAAATGGCCACCTTATCCGAAGGTCAACGTTCTCGTGTTGTCTTTGCTCTGTTGGCTTTGGAACAACCAAACGTCCTGTTACTGGATGAACCTACCAATGGTTTGGATATTCCAACCATCGACTCCTTAGCCGGACGCCATCAACGAGTTCAACGGTGGTGTTGTTGTCGTCTCGCATGATTTCAGACTACTAGACAAGATTGCCCAAGATATTTTCGTTGTTGAAGACAAGACCGCCACCAGATGGGACGGCTCTATTTTGCAATATAAGAACAAATTGGCCAAGAACGTTGTTTTGTAATTGTGAAGTGGTGTGTACCGCGTGCGCGTTTTACTTCTTTTATGTATTTTAATAATAGTAACCCAAACTTATATATCTAACTAACTAACTTATAAACAAAGAATGGCAATGAAGAAAAAAAGAAAGAAATGAATATAATAAAAAACCCTTCTACACAAGGAAGTATGGAGGGGAGTGTACGTACTTCTGCGTATGCGTATGTGTATGTGTGTGTGTGTATAAATGCATCTTTATAAATAAACCAACAAACAAGAAAGAGAAAAAAGATGAGAGAGAGCCCGCCCGCTCGGTTAGAGGAGAAATAAAAATAGAAAGTGGAGGACGCAACAGCGGCTAAAAAAAAAAAAATTCAAACAAAACTAGGCTTGGGCAGTGCTGTCTCGTGTGGGATATCAGTAGTGAAAGAAGCGCCGGCAAAAACGGTATGGGTGGCTTCCTGAGGTTTGGAGCTTATCTGTCACCGCCGCAGCACCTTGGGGGTGTCTTGATTTCTTCTTCTTATTCTTGGATGACTTTTTTTTAGGGGTCTTATCGCTCAAGAATCCGTCTATGTTGACAGTAACCATCGTCGTCGCCTCAGAGTCTTCATGTCTTACCCTGGTGGCGCGTTCTCTCGGCTCTCGGCGCTGCTTAATAGCGCTGCCGAAGTTTGGTCTGTCGCCGTTGGGCAGATTTTGCGCCGGCGGAACGGCTACCTGAGGCTTTCCTGGGCCGGATGTGTTCCTTGGTCGAAGGCGAGCTTTTCTTGGTGAGGATCTTGGCCTTTGCGGAGTGTTTTGTGTCGGGACCCATTATTAAAGAGAGGATGTAGTAAAAATGCGGTGTGATGTAGAGTAATGTAGCGTAAAAAACGTATAACGTTGTATGTAGAGGTTCTATTGGTTATTGTCTATCTATCGAAAAGCATGGGCATGTTTCCTTCTTTGCAAGACTGTTCCTTTATAAGCACGGGTACGAAAATCCCAAAGGAAAAGAAATGTAGAGAAGAAAAAAGAAAAACCGAAAAAAAAGGGGGGCGCCGACAGTCTTTCCGTACAGCACCGCCGTGCCGCGCGATTAGAGCAGCCCGTCGAGGAAGTCCTGGTCCGTCTCTAGCTCTTCCGGAAGATCGGCGGGCGGCGTAGCGCCTTGCTGGCGAGCTGCCGGTTGCTCGCTTTGCACGGACGGCAAGGGTTGCTCCTTCCGCTGCCGTTGTTGTTGTTGTTGTTGTGTTCTGTTGGTGCAGCCAGTGGTTGAGCTCGGCGGCACCCATCTGTTTGAGATCCTTGGTCTTCAGTGCATCGGCACTAGCAGTTTGGTTGGTGTCCGTGTTGCCGTAATCCTGCAGCTGCCGACTTCTCAGCACGTCCCTCAGCACCCTATTCACCTCTACACTGGTGGCTGCGGTGTTCGGGTCCTCGAACGCCAGCACCGGGTCCTCATGGTATCTGCCTTCGTTTGTGTCCAATTCAGGCTGTTCTTGTTCTTGTCTTTCCTGTTCCTCGGCTGTAGTCTCCTCCTTCTGGCGGTTCAATATCCGGTACTTCCTGTCGCTGGGCGTGGCATGCTTCCGCTTCAGTTTCTGTTTGTCCTGGAACTTTTTCCGATTATCCTTCTTCAAGCTGAACGCGTCCATCACTTCTTTGAATTGCTTCAACATTTTTTTTTTTTTTTTTCTCCCTTGATCCCTTACTTGTCAGAGAAAGTAGTAGATGGTAGTACTAATAGTAATAGTAGTAGTAGGATCTAGCTCATCTCGTTTGGTCGTTTCTCCTAATCGCGCTCCCCCTTCCACCCATCCACCATTGCTTCACCGGTCCGGGTAGTCATTTCTCCGCGGCACTCCCAAATAGGCCCACGTGATAGTCCCTTTTGGATATTAAGGTTTTGCTCCGTTTCCTGATTCGGACATACTCTCTTTAAGCGGTTTTTTTACCCTTCCGGTAATTCTTCGAAACACAATGTGTATTATTGCTGCTGTGCACGACTAATAGCTATGCTACTAACAAGCGCTTATAGTTGTTGTTATACACTGCCCTTCAGGTGTTAACCACGGTCGAAGAGCTAACTACCATTCTGGCAACAACAGGTGCTTCTTTAGCCTTTTCGTTTCTCTGTTCCTATTCCTTTCCTTTTTTTTTTCCTACAGACCCAATATATAAAACGTTCCCGCATTTTGGCAGCAGTTTTTACCCAAAAGAGCTGCAGCACAGAACTCAAACACACACGATTGGAAACCTCACATTATGCGGTCCTTTATGAAAGCTCACAAGAAGTCTACTTCGTTTGACGATAGTCCTAAACGACATAGCAACTTCAGCACCAATACTAATAATAGCCCTCAAAGATCGAGCAATGATTCAATGGAGTTCCGACCATCCACGCCATCACAAATGAACCATGATAATATTCCCACAACCGCAAAACACTCCCCCGGTTTCGAGTCCTTTCCACCGTTTGGCGAACAAAACCTCGAAGTTGTTCAAAAAAACATCAAACTCAAATTTGAACTCCTTATTTAGCTTCCGAATCCAGCCCCCAACTCAAATCCAGCCGCCTCAAACTCATTCATAGCTCAGAATCCACCTTTTAAACAGACTGCACCACCGCCACCGCTGCCACTACCACTCCTACCCGCCTCGTCCACTGTTTCTTCTTCTTCCCAATACGACAATGACGCTGAATCTGTTGCGTTAAGAAATTCTTCCCCCACCAACGGCCTCAATAAGGCCACGGACTCTTTGCCCGCCATTAAGGGAACCATCACACATTCGTGGGGGGCCTCCTCCAAGATTGAACCGCATGTTATTATACTGAACGATCCTGCTTCCCCCGCATCGAATACATCTGACGTGACCTCTACGAAGCAATTTAGACATTCATTACTCGTGAATGAAACATCGTCTTCCTTCATCTTCTAACTTAGAGCCTGCTATAAGGATATTGAATAAAAGCAAGACCAGTGATAGCAGTAATAATGGGGAAGATAATGAGTGACGATGAATTTGATGACGAGTTCCCAAAGAAGGAAAAGCATATTTACAAAGCGCTAGCGCTGGCCAAAAACCGAAATAGACAAGCAAGAATCCATTCTCATGACGATATCATAAATCTGGGCAAGACTTCTCAAATGGATATGAGTTTACTAGCTGCTGCGTTTTCCGGAAACTCTACCCCACTACTACTAATGACCAATCTTCTAATGAGCAGAACGATGAGAAAATACTGGACATAGAGAGAATTACCACCACATCCACTTTGACCTCATCTGAAAACTCTTCACTAATAAATAAATCTCCCGAATTTTATAATCAACCACTCCCCATTTCTCCCCCAAGATACGAAATGGTGATTTATTATCACCGCCTTTAAACGTCAATGACAATAAACATCAAATCGAAATGTCGCACAAGAAAAAGGTAAGAATCAATTTAGACAAGAAAGAAAGAAAAAACATTTATTTTTCTCAGGAATAATTCTGATGAACACACTAACAATGACGGTGTAACCTCAGAAATGTACGAAATTCACGACCTTAATGAAGAATCATCTGGCGAAGAAGCGGGAGAAAAAGACGACGGATGACGTGATGACGATGATAACGAATCTGAATTTTCGTTTGAATATGCAGGAATAAACGTAAGGACATCGTCAGTTAAATATTATTCCAAACCAGAGCCAACGGCCAACGTATACATCGATGATCTGTATGAAGACGAAAATTTTGATGATGATTTGAATTGCATAGAGGATGGCGAAAGTGAAATGGAGGAGGATGAAATGGGCCATTTGTCACCTGAGTTTGAAGAAACCGCCTCGAATAAAAATAAAGTTAAAAAGTATAATGACCTTTTTGCATTGACAGATGATGATGATGATGACGATGACGATGATGGTGGGGTGGTGGGGGGGGGGTGTATGATGGCGATCAAGAAGAACTGGGAAGCAGAAAAGAAAGCAATGGCGATGAGTATGATGATGGCTTTGTAGAAGGCATAGCTGATGACAAAGAATCCTTTGACGAATTGACCATATTGCCGAGAAATGAAATTGTCAAGAAACCCATTCAGAAATACAACGATCTCTTTGATTTGTCTGATGAAGATGAGGAGGAGGTGGTTGGATCTGATTTAGAGTCCAAAAGTTTTTCCGATGAAGCTCCCAGTATAGACAGTGCTAATGCTGCATTGGATGGGAAGCCAAAATCGACAATCTACAGCCACTCTAATAAAAACATAACGACACCTGGGATAACACCAAAGAATAACCTGGCATTAAAAAGGTACTTCAAGCGACCATAGTGAGCATACGCCTCCTATGAAGACACCACTCGAATCCACCATTTCTAAGCCTAAAGTCAAATCATTTTCAGATATTTTTAATATAGATGATAGCGAAAGTGATAGCGAAAGTGAGGATAGAACCATGCTCATCAATCCCGATGATTTGATATCCAATAATCAGAAAAACCAATCTTCCTTAGATACTGCTTTACATGAAAACGACTTGGAACCATTTTCTTCCAATAATCACCTTTTACAACTGCCTCAAACACCGGCTAAAATATTCATCGCACCAAGTAATTCCGCTATGTATTCACAAACTAGTACAACTTCCGATTTTGGTGATGATGATGAAGAGACACAGATAGTATTTCACGAACCCCATTCCAACTTATAGAACCAACCTATTCGGACCCACTCCCCTACGAGAGCCCACAGTATCCCTTGCCATTCAATACACCTCCACTTCCACCACCTGCAAGATCGCAATCACTAAAATACCATGATTTAAACTGTGACCTTGATTCAGAACTCCCCAGACCAATGAGCAACCTCTTTTTTCATTAATGAGGCTGAAGAAGATGAATACAATCAGAAAAATAAAATCCATGGACTATGACCATTATGATATTGATGAAATTAATGGTGTTCCAGAAGATTTCAATTTTTCAGATTCTGAAAGAGATGATCCTAACCGTGGTACCTTGAAATCGCCTTTGCGACGTGGCTCCAGAAATAAAGATGTATCTCCGTTTTCATCCTTGTCCTCGTCCTTCAGAAGTACGCATAGTTTTAATGGAAAATTGACAATCAATCAAGGGTGCCAAAGAACTGGCTCCAATGAAAAATAAGATAGAATTAACCAATAAGACTGTCACCTTTTTCAACAACAATAGCAATTGGAATACCTACGATAACAACTCGCTCTCACGGAAGTCTTCATTGCAAATGAGGGACAACAAATATCAAATGCATACCTCTCAGCAAAACCTGGAACTTCCAAATGTTCTTTCACAAAAATCGAAAAACCAAACTGAACCGGACGAAAAAGATAATGATAACTATATAATCTCGCCCATTTTACCGAAAACTGTAACGCCAACCAATTCATTCAGTAAACCTACATCAGAGTTCTTGAACGATTATTCATTAAGTCCCATCCAGGAGACACCATCTTCTGTTCATAGCTCGCCAAGGAAAAAGCGTAGGCTAGTTTGCTGATCTATCATCTTCACTTTAGCTTCCTTTTCATTTTCGCCTTGGTATTGAACTAGTGTCTTTTATATTGTATGTACTGTCTGCATTTGTAATTAACTGCATATACTAGGAACAATTTCCAGTAGATACACACACATATATATATATTTATGTATTCACTAATGTTTCTACGAAAGAGTGTGTTTGAATATAGGTTCTCTTTAAAAACTCTTTTACAGATTTTCCCTTACTTTTACTATGACTTATGATGAGATAGTAGTGTCCTATGAAAAAGTCAAATGGAAAACACAAATAAAGCTAAAATCCAGCCAGCATTCATAAAAGCTTTCCTGTAGTGAAAGGGTGATTAACACAAACATTCTTTTTTGGAAAACAACACATCCTCCAAAACTTTCCTTTTTATCTCAAGTTGTTTTGTTGGCGTGGAATGTTGTCGGGGGTATTTGGTCCGTACTTGTTAGTGTTCAAAGGAATTTCCGTTTTGATCGTATAAGGGGAAAAGGTAATGGCGGAAGTACTCTTGATCTTATTTTGCTTTCTTGGTTGTTTGTTTTTCGGGTATCTAGCAGTTTCGTCTACCAATTGATAGATGATTTTCTTTGCCTCGTCTGCTGTTTTTTCACACATATCCAAAACCTCGTTATAGTAGGTTAGGCTTTTTCTTATCTTGTTCGTTTTTGGTTTTTTGAACCTGAATTAATTTTGATTGTGGATTGGTATTGTTTTCAACTCTTCTGTCGTCGTCCTCATCTAGCAAGATAACCTCAACCATTTTACCATCTCTTTTCTCATAAATGGTGTTGAACTCTAAGGACACGCTCGGATATAGGTGTGGCTTTCTTCCTGGGAAATGAAAAGTTGTTCCTCTGGGAAGGAGGACGAAAATTCAATGATATTATTCGGTTTTTTCTGGTTTTTGGGTTCTGTTTGTAGGATTGGCCTGTTAGCGGCTACAGATGGTTGAGAGGTTGCATCCGTAAGGGCCAGTGTTAGCCGAAAATTCAGAACTGTATGATGAGGATTTACTACTACCTGAATTTGACATTTGTCTTTTAGGAGATACAGTGTTGAGAGGTAGTGAAGGGGGAGCTACATAAGTTTGTTCTTTGGTGGCTAATTCTGTAAGAGATTGATTTAGAGGGGATAATTTTTTTAGTTTGAATTGGATGACTGAACGAATTGAATGAAGATAGTGGTTTGAATGGTTCCACCGTTGGATTTTATTTTTGCTTCACGAACGATTGCAATGGATTTGTCAGCATCGTCAATAGAAAATGATTTGAGGTCAGTTCCCTCTTCTGGATTTTCAGTAATCGATGGATCTACCGTGTTTGAAGTCGTTTCATCCGGTATGATTTGAATCGAAGGGTACTGACATTTCTTGCTGGAAAGGAGTTGTTTTGAGGTGATTGAACGTTATGTGTATTTGGAGATGACATAAATCGTAGTGGTGATCTTTCCAGGTATTTCAGGAGAAGTATATGGAGTACAATTCTCAACAGGAGATATTGGGGCTGGTGCTGGGGCTGGTGCTGGTGGTGTAGACGTGGCGTCAAATTTTAAAAAATTATCGTCAATAGTATGAACGCTTCTACTTCTTCTATGCTTATGCATTCTCGGATCGTTATTTGTTGGAGATTTTTGTAAATCCATTAGCATCTGTCGCCTTAACTCGATTGATTGGTTCACAGGCGAGGTATCGATTTTCAGAAAATCTTCATTATTCGTGTCCACAAAATCCTTATTTGCACGTACTTCACCAGTGTTGTTGTTAGCGGAACTAATAGGGAATTTAAATGACATATCGAGCTTGTCCTGTGATTTAGGGTTAAAGTTGTCAGATGAAGGTGCTGGTGCCTCATAAGGTTCGAAATGTTGAAAGAATTTCAAAGTACCGTTTAAACCTGCGCTTGGTGGAGACTTCATATCATCTAAGTCAGGAATGTCTATTAGTTTATTAGGTGTCGACAAAATCTTCAACGATTTATTGTTTTCAATCCTTTCCTGTTCACTCCTGGCATCTGGCTTCTTCTTGATATGCTGTGGGCTCCTTAGGTTTCTTCTTTGTATTTTCAGGTTCGACGTTGGCATTTCCATCGATTCCAAGAAATTTGTCAGGATCTGCGTTGTTTAATTCGAAGGATATGTCATGATGCGCATACGGAATAGAGTTATTCTCCATCTGAATACGACGATGACGGTTGTTCTAAAGAAGACTCTGTGGACGATGACGTGTTACACTCTTGAAATTGGCTGTACCCATCTCCATCGTAAACTAGACTGTTTCTCTGTTTATGCTTGTTTTGTGGAGATAGGTATGGCGGTAGCGATATTTCTAATGGGACCGGTAAACGATATTTATTCAATGGAGATTCAGGTGTAAGATACAAATTCTTTTGGGGTGTTAATGGAGGAAGTTTGTCAAAGGAAATGTTTAAAGGAGATACTTGGCTAACGTTACTAGTATTTTCGTTGGAAGTGGTGTCGGCATCGCCCGTGCGGTACGTATTCATTGTATCCACTATAACTGACTGCAACGATTTCGACCTCGAGTGACTTGGCGATTTCAATTTACTGTTTGAATAAGATTTAGCATCCGAACGAGTCCTGCGATGAGAATTCTCACTTCTCACTTTTCTATTATGATGAAATTTCCAGACTTCCTCCGGAACATCAACCAGTATTTTAGAACGCATGTCGACCAAATGGCCATGACTGTTCATGAACAGTGATGCGGTAGATATTTCTTTTTGAATGTCATCCACACTCTTCGGGTAGACAATCTTCAATGGAGAATCTTTGGGATAACTCATTGGGATCTGGGATTGAGAATCGAACTTGAGATTGTGTATGGTCATTAGGTTTCTTATTCTTGTTCCAACCCTGTCGCGGTATGGTAGTGAATTCTGTGTCATCAAATTGAGGAATGGCAGGTTCCATTCTCAAGCGGGTACGGTATATCACGGCTTAGATTGAAGTCCATCTCCTGTTCCATCGATAATGCACTGTGAACTTTGCTCTTGACCGGTGTCGAAGGCAAGCTCATGATGGCAGAAAAAAAAGCGACAGTTTAGTGTAGCACCAGGCAATTGCACTGGTCAGTCGTATCCGATTGTGTATAGCTGGTTACGTCTTCTGCAAGCGCCACCTATTCTGAGGTTCTTACTATGTTTGGGCTCGTTTGTTGTTTGTTTACTTTTTTTCTAATACGGAATAACAAGGACCGCTGTGGTGTGCGGGTGCCAAATTAGAGAGAGAGGGAAACTCGAAACTTTTCAAGAGAGATTTGAATAACGATTTTTGCCTTTGCTATCAAACGCTTTGGCCAAACCGGTAAAGGGAGTTTGACGGCGTTTGGGAACTAGAACAATGAGCAGCGAGGACTATGGGTACGATTACGACTTGTTATTTAAAATTGTGCTGATTGGTGATTCCGGAGTAGGGAAATCCAATCTATTGTCAAGATTTACGAAGAACGAGTTCAATATGGATTCCAAGTCCACCATTGGGGTCGAGTTTGCCACCAGAACTCTGGAGATTGACGGCAAGAGGATCAAGGCGCAGATCTGGGATACTGCGGGCCAGGAACGTTACAGAGCCATTACTTCTGCTTATTATAGAGGGGCTGTCGGTGCCTTGATCGTATACGATATCAGTAAATCAAGCTCATATGAGAACTGTAACCATTGGTTATCGGAGCTAAGGGAAAATGCAGACGACAACGTTGCGGTTGGCCTCATTGGTAACAAGTCTGATTTGGCCCATTTACGTGCTGTACCCACAGAAGAGTCTAAGACATTTGCTCAAGAAAACCAGTTATTATTTACAGAAACAAGTGCTTTGAACAGTGAGAATGTGGATAAGGCCTTTGAAGAGCTGATTAACACTATTTACCAAAAGGTTAGTAAGCACCAAATGGATCTCGCAGATTCTGGTGTCACCGGAAACGCCAATGGTGCATCTGCTCCAAATGGTCCAACAATCAGTCTGACACCAACTCCAAACGAAAACAAAAAAGAACAGCGGGAATAACTGTTGTTGAAAGATCATCTGCAGTTACACTTGTACGTTTCGCACCCCCCCTCCCCCCCCTCTATCTTTTGGTCTCTTTGTATTTTTGCTTTCGTTATAATATTTTTACAATTCTTTCTGTTAACATATATACCTTGTGTACATATAGAACGCATATAAGAAATTAAATTAAACAGACTTTAAAATTGATAGACGACATTAAATGGCTTTTTTCCCCTTATTGTTCCTTAAAGTCATCATCCTCATCCTCATCTTCTTCGTCATCCTTTCCTGTTTCATTAGTGGGCTTTTCAGTAGCTTCGTTCTTGTCTAGTTCCTCCGCAGTCTTCTTATAATCAATTACCTTGCCGCGGGTTCTTCTTCCAGATGTAATGATATTGGAGGTATCGATTTCAGCCAAATCGTCCTCTTCTTCTTCCACTTCATTTCCCATCAACGCGTCTAATTTGGCGTCGTCCATGTCCGACTCTGAGTCCTCTGCAGCAGTCTTGCCTTCGCTCTTTTCCGAACCGCCCTTTGTCTTGGTTTCTTCTTTGGCCACCTCAGCATCGTAATCGTCGTAGTTTCTTCTTCTTCTTCTTTTTTTGGTTTAGGCTCTACCGATTTTCCAGGCTTAGTGTCAATGGGTGTCCTTTTGTCCTCCTAATGGACGCTTATCCTTCGCTTCTTCGGCCATTATTTCTCCGTGTGATTCCGCCTTAAGTAATGCTACCTGCTTTGGTTGGTATTACCAATTACGTACTAAGCTTTCTTACTTATTTAATTTCTTAGTTTCCCCCCACGGTATTGTGGGAAAAAAATTTAACATTGAAATTTGAAAAAATAAAAACGAATTTTTAAACAAGGTTATATACCAAGGAAGAACAAAATAGATAAGTGGAACAAATTAGAGAAGCAATAGGAAAGACCCAGCACATAGCTAACAATTCGAGATAAATGAGTAAAATACAGGTAGCGCACGGTAGTCGATTAACCAACCTGATCGATTATAAACTGAGGGTTCTTACCCAAGATGGCCGAGTATATATCGGGCAGTTGTTGGCGTTTGATAAACACATGAATTTGGTGCTGAGTGACTGTATAGAGGAACGAGTACCCAGGACTCAGCTGGACAAGTTGAGACTGAAGAAGGACTCTAAAGACGGTGCGGCCTTGAATATCAAAGGTAGAAAAAAAGAGTATTGGGTCTGACCATTTTAAGAGGAGAACAGATCCTATCTACGGTGGTAGAGGATAAACCACTGCTATCTAAAAAGGAAAGATTGGTGAGGGATCAAAAGGAAAACAAGCAAGCGCAAAAGCAGACCAAACAGAGGAAGGATAAAGAAAAGAAGCCAGGGAAGATCACCAAATCGAATGCGGCGAATGCCAAGCATAGCAATAACACTGATAGAGAAATAGCACAACCTTCCTCGAGCAGGTACAGCAACAGCGGCGGTCCAGAGCGATACCACTAGTACAAATAGATCGAGGTTCAACAATGAAGCGCCTCCCCAAACAAGAAAGTTTCAGCCTCCACCAGGCTTTAAAAGAAGATAATCCCGATATAGCATTGCCTAGAATAGTTTTAAGTATACTTTTTGCGGTACGTACCTGTGTTAATAGAAAAAAACAATCATGTTTTATTTAATGAAGACGTTTTTAAAGGCCATTCTTGAACCTAATCATAATTTTTTTTGCTCTTTTTTCCTTCCATTTTTGAGATCTAAGGTTCTTGTGCAGAGTTTTAATGGGTGATCGTTAAAGAAAAACCCTGCAAGCCTTGGGCAGAGGGGCCCCCTTTTCAACCTGCAGCTGCCTGTAATTATGCATGATGAAGCCCATTTGGATACAGCGAGATACTAGTTCAGGTTTTACATAATGTTAAAAATAGAACTGGAGAATGGAAGGGAGACGGCCTCGGAAAAACTAAAAACGCCTTCGGAAAAACCCTCCTACGGCAGTATGCTAAACCGGCGGCATACGATCGGAGAAACGTGCCCAGAATATGCCGTAGCATGAAGTTTTGCCGGACAAACCCCGCCAAGATCCCCCACTTAGTTTTTCCGGAGGGTATAGATTCACTTTAACAAACTTTCATGGTGTTTTCCCATCAAGAAAATTTTGACAAGCAAAAGCAGGTCCATATTTGTTTTTGACATTTTCTCCTCTGGTGAATGAGATTTAAATACCAATCGTTTTTGAAGATGGGTCTCACTGACACTTCAAAGGACCTCTTTTCTCTTTCTCTTGTTAATCTGCCCAGCTTATAGAAGGACGGTAAGTCTTCTATTTTTAAACTCCGAATATGAACTCCATGCAAGGCAGCTTCCCCACCGGATAACGACCGAAGACCCTTTAAGTGCGAGTTCTGCTCCAGAGGGTTCCATAGACTAGAACATAAGAAGAGACACGTGAGAACACATACAGGTGAGAAACCGCACAAATGCTCCTTCCGCGGCTGCCCGAAAGAGCTTTAGTCGAAGCGATGAACTGAAGAGACATTTGAAGACGCATGCAAAAGACTACTCAAAGGCGGCCACGCAAGCCGAAATCTAAAAGGCTTCAAAGGGTTGCTGCGGACACTACGGTGGCTCCCGCTTCTACGACTTTCAATGACACCACTGGCGCTTTGGACACTAGCATAGGCCGCTCTGAAATTTCGCCTATTCTTGTTTCTGTTGCTCAGGACTCCAGTAATTTGGATAGACGAACGATCAAAAATGGTTACGGTGTCGTGAAACCGCAAACACCAGGGACTCTGATTCCAGTAGTAGGGAATTCAAACAAGCCCTCATCTGGTTCCAGCGGGGCATCCGATCCCGAACAACCACTCCAGCGCGTCTATGACCTCTATAATGTCGATGTACCCTTCGACCGCTTCACTTCAATACCTAAACAATGGGGGTTGTAACAGCTCTGCATCCATACCGTATATGGAGTTCATCTAGCAGCTCTTTGGCGTTAAGTGAGGTATCTTCAGAGTCCTCAGTGTTTTCGAAATCTCGGATAACCTCGACTGCCCTGAGTGGCCTCGATTCGTTAGCCAATTCTAGAAATCAATCGAGTACCTCGCTGCTTTCGCAAACCTCGCTACCACCGAAGCAACTCGCTAGACCATTACCAACAACATTGAGCCCTCTACAAAAAGTAACAGTAACACCGGCCATTAGCGCAGAGGAAACTGAAATCGTAAGACCCATATCCACTTCAAGCAGTTCAACGTCCTTCACCTCTACTGTGGATACGACGACACAACGGCCAAGCATATGGGCATGGGTCTGTTTATAGACAACTCACAGACAGCACACGACGCTTACAGGAGTGGTCACATGCACACAGCAAGAACGGTCTCTAGAGGAAGGTTACATACGAGAGCGGAATTTCACATATCCGGAGATGAAGAGGACAATAGAGCCTCAAAGTCTGAATCAAGAGAACCAGCTACAATCCCTAAAATATCGTTGCCACCCATAGGGTGCATGTTGCAGCAAATCAACACCTTCAACAATGATGGACCTACCTACTATCGCTAAATACTAAATAATAAATAATGAAAACAACGGTAATGACAATAATAGTCTTTCAAAAAGGTGACCTTTTCTTTTTTTCGATAGCAACTTAGAGCAGCCTCTGGAGAAGTTTGAAAAACAAAAGCTAAAACGAATAGCACACTCATTAAGAATATATCACGGTACAGAAACCCCAATCTTATGGCCGTTCAGTCCCTTCCTTTCTTTTGTATTTTGTATCTTGCCATGATACTTCAATCACGTTGTTTTTTTGCACTATTTTTCATTCTTGGGCGACCAAATTTGCTCCCCCTTTGGAAGAGCTCACGAAAAAAAGCTTGCAAAGCAAACAATAACAGGGCACACATTCGGCATTCAATCATTACTGCAATTACAAGTGAGCCATAGGCAGGCAAGAGCTACTAGACCGGTGTTTATCGATTATATTTTCTACGCGAATAAAAACATCAGCTTAACTAGAATATGGCTGGCGACAACTCTGAAAATAAGGATGCCTCTATGTTAGATGTAAGTGACGCAGCCAGCAACTCCAATAAGAACGATGGAAGTAACTCAAGCGCAAACCAAAACAACGAGGCCGCCCTAGCGTACACATTTTCTCAAATGAATGTTGACAATCCAAACGAATTGGAGCCTCAACCTCCTCTTAGACATAAATCGAGTTTAATTTTTAATGATGACGATGACGACGAAATACCACCGTATTCAAACCACGCAGAAAACGGGTTTGGGAGAAACTTTCGATTCCGATGACGACAACATTGGCGGTAGCAGCTCGAGTAGTATCGACAGCAATGAAGCCGATGGTCATGACGCAGATATGACAGCAAATACCCTTACAAAATACGGATTATCAATCAACCTCAGCAAGCAGACGTGTCCCAAAATCAATCACCTCAACAGCAGCAAGATGAACAGCAGGGCAGTGTGGCGAACAAAAAAATAAGAGCTATGATGCTTCCAATTGATATCACTTGGCAACAGGGGGGTAGTAAGGTGTATGTTACCGGTTCATTCACTGGATGGAGGAAAATGATTGGGCTAGTACCAGTGCCTGGACAGCCGGGGACTCATGCACGTCAAATTGCAATTACCTCCAGGTACCCATCGTTTCAGATTCATTGTTGACAATGAACTAAGATTCAGTGATTATTTGCCCGACCGCAACTGACCAAATGGGTAATTTTGTCAACTATATGGAAGTAACTGCACCACCTGACTGGAGCAGTGAACCTCAGCAACAAGCATCCGATAACAAAACAAATCATGCAGATGATAGTCAGTCTGCGAAGAGACCAATGAGCGCTCGGTCAAGGATCGCATTGGAGATAGAAAAGGAACCGGATGACATGGGTGATGGTTACACCCGTTTCCACGATGAAACTCCCACCAAAACCTGATTTAGAATACACCCAAGATATACCTGCAGTGTTTATTGAACCGAACGTAATGGAGCAATACTATTTGACACTTGATCAGCAGCAAAATAACCATCAGAATATGGCTTGGTTGACTCCTCCACAGCTGCCACCTCACCTGGAAAACGTCATTCTGAACAATTATTCAAACGCGCAAACCGATAATAACGAAAATACCTCTGGTGCCCTTCCTATCCCTAATCACGTTATATTGAACCATCTGGCGACTAGCAGTATTAAGCACAATACATTGTGCGTCGCGTCAATTGTTCGATACAAGCAAAAATATGTGACCCAAATACTGTACACACCGCTACAGTAGACATGATGATAGAGTTCACATCTGCGCATTCAAAAGTGAAAGATGTTTCTTGAGTTTTTTTTTAGTGCAAGTCCAATAAAAACTGACACCAAAGTTTACATGTAAGTATATGTATATAGAGAGCTGTATGTATTGTACGCACATATTTGTTACGAGATTTATATATCAATTAGCACCATTATAGAAGAGAACCGTTACGCTCACTCCCAATATATGCCTCGTCTTGTGCCAAAACCTTGGCGACATTGCTATAACATTACAAAAGTCACTTTTCACGTGCACAGCACCCTCACGTCTTTGAGCTTTCACATGGCCATCTCAAAGGAAAGATCCGTATTTTTAAAGGAAACGTTATAAATAAGGAAGGAAGGGTCTGAAGTGTTTTTTCGATTTGTGGGTGATTGTTCTTTTTATCGTACTTTTAATTCGACCAATAGACAAGCTCAAGACAGAGAACTACGGATTCTAAAAATGGTTGAGTCAGACGAAGAGTTCGCACCTCAAGAATTCCCACACACAGAAACAGATGTCATCATAGATGAACGTGACAACGTCAATGAGGGGTATTCCTCTGACGAGTTTAGCGGCACATTAAGCAGAAGGGCTTCGAGTATATTTTCCATAAACACAGCTCCCTTAGCTCCGCCAAATGCTACCGACATACAAAAATTTACAAGTGACGAACATCATTTTAGCATGATGAGGAATTTACATATGGCAGACTATATTACTATGCTGAACGGGTTTTCTGGGTTTTACTCGATTGTGAGTTGTTTGAGATTCACACTTACAGGCAAACCCCATTACGTTCAACGTGCCCATTTTTTTATCTTATTAGGTATGTGTTTCGACTTCCTTGACGGGAGAGTGGCACGTCTCAGAAACAGATCGTCGCTGATGGGTCAAGAACTCGACTCATTGGCCGATTTAGTCTCCTTTGGTGTGGCCCCAGCCTCTATTGCGTTCGCCATTGGTTTCCAAACCACGCTTGATGTCGTGATTTTGTCATTCTTCGTTCTTTGTGGTTTGGCGAGACTAGCAAGATTCAACGTCACCGTCGCCCAGTTGCCTAAGGATTCTTCCACCGGTAAGTCCAAATACTTTGAAGGGTTACCAATGCCAACCACTTTGGCTTTAGTTTTGGGTATGGCGTATTTCGTTAGAAACGGGTGGATATTTGACAGCATCCCATTCGGTATTTTCAGAGAAGATCAGTTATTGGAGTTTCACCCAATTGTTTTGGTATTCTTTGTTCATGGGTGTGGTATGATTTCAAAGAGCTTAAAGATCCCTAAGCCATAGTCAGATTAATGCCAGGCGTCAAAATGTTTTTGTATATATCTCACTCTTATTTTTCATTATCTTTTGTATACGCTGATCTATATTATTCAATTCTTACCAGCTTTCATAAAGAAATTATTAGCTACTCCTATGCTTCAACCACGTTTTAATATTGACATGTCTACGTCTTTCTTTTACAGTACTCAAGTACTATACTTCGGAAAAAGAAGCAAAAAATAAATGCCACCTCCTAGAATCGAACCAGGGTTTCAACAGCCACAATGTTGTGTACTAACCACTATACTAAGATGGCAAACTTATATGTTAAAGTAACGTACATGATATCTTAGTACCCATAGCAAAAACAATCTATTCAAATCAATGCTAATGCGAAATACCATCTCAGAAAGTCGCCAAGAACAGCTCGACTCCTTTTGCCGGAGCAGAAGCCAAGATTGAAGCAATGTTGCCGTCAAGTAATGGGAAGGTACTGAAGTGGGCCTGCCCACATAGCAGGGTTGCTGTTTTTTTCTCCCATATAGATGCTAAATACAAAAAACAACATTAATCAACTTAATCGATACAAAGAAAAGAATCTTGTCAAAGCGACATTGGGTAGTAACCTCTTACATAACTTTGTAGTCCGTGTAGCTAGAGACCGCAGATAGAGCTTGTGCCGTTGATGTGGCATGAACTGGATAAGCATTGTTCTTTATTTGATCGCAACATATGTATATCGTTAAGTCAAATACGGACCTTAGAGCAAGTATTTTAGGTCTGTGTTTTGTTAACGTTTTGATAAGTAGATCTGCTGCGTGATAGACATTTTCGCAGATTCTGGTACAGAGATATAATGTGCGGTGTTATTATTGCGTTTAGTAATTTTTTTAAAATACGTAAAACATGTTAAATATACAATGGAATACTATGTAAAAAAAGAAAAAAAGATGGAGGAAACGACTAAAAGGATAAAGATCATCATGCCATTACGCATCAATGGATGCGAGCATATCGTTAAAACTAGACGGACCAGTTTCCTTTTCCTTTAAGCCGTTTCTCGCGTTCACTTCCTTTCTAATTAGTTATGAAATTTAATTTTGTGGAGGGTTTCTTAGTTGTTTAAGCAATTGGTTCCAAAGTAGTACCCTTCTTAATAGTAGCCCAACCAATCAAACGCCAATGCTTTTCGATACGTCTCGATAAAGCAATCTTCTCGTTAACTTCAGTACAAGCAGGTGATGTCAATTGTAATCTTGCCATATCAGCTTTAACGGCAACAACACGAGCACCTGTAGCGGTAGAACCGATATTGACCATAAGAACTTCATTTGGTTCCAACTTTCTGACTTTAGCTTGCTTTTGACCATCTGTTTTGACACCTAGTAGACGACGTAATAAGAAATAGTTGATTTCAATATCGGTGTAAATGTTTGGTAAATGACCAGTAGCACCAACGACTTGGCCAACAAGACGATCGGCTCTACATAAAGTAGGGTCAACTTTTGTACCCACACCAATTAAACCACCAGGAACAGCGAATTTCAAATCGTTTTGTTCAGCGAATAAGGAAACGATGTTGGAAAAAATTGGTTTACATTGGATTTTACCTTTGTCATCCTTGGTAACGATACCTGGTCTAATTTCGATTTCATCGCCTAGTTTGAAGACACCGTTTAGGATAGAGCCACCGGCAACACCACCCTTCAAATCTTCAATCTCAGCACCTGGCTTATTGACATCAAATGAACGAATGACGATTAACCTTGGAGAAACCATGAAGTCTCTTGGTGGTACAGGAATAGTTTTGACAATAAATTCATTGACAGCATCGATGTTATACTTCAATTGAGCGGAGATTGGTACAATTGGAGCGCCGTCGGCAATGGTACCTCTAATAAATTTCAAGATAGATTTTTGATGTTCCAAGGCACTTTCTTCACGCATCAAATCAACCTTGTTTTGTAAGATGATAACATGCTTCAATTTCATAATTTCAATGGCAGCTAAATGTTCTGAGGTTTGGGGTTGTGGACAGGATTCATTACCTGCGATTAAAAGTAAGGCTGCGTCCATAACAGCGGCACCTGACAACATAGTACTCATTAAGATATCGTGACCGGGACAGTCGACAAACGAAACGTGACGGATCAACTTGTAGCGCCCAGGACAACCTGGTCTTTGACATTTAGGACTGATTTCTTTATCGGATTTGAAAGATCTATAACAATCGGGTTCAGGACATGTAGGTTCTTGACATTTGTAAATTTTAGCATTGGCATAACCTAATTTAATAGTAATGTTACGTTCTAGTTCATCCTTGAAACGAACTGTTTGGACACCAGAAATAGCTCTAACGACTGTGGACTTACCATGGGCAACATGTCCAATGGTACCGATATTTATCGTGGCTTGTCTGTTGATAATTTCTGCAGATAGTGGGTTTAATTCTGAAAAATCAGGGTTTAGTGGTTGTTCGGGTAAACCACCACCTTCTTCGAATTCTCTTTTTCTTCTTTCCTCTTCAGATTCCCCATCTTCTTCCAAGCCAGTGAATGCAACTTTCTTCTTTGGTTTGTTGGCTTCTTCATTTTCTTCCGCCTCTTGAGCTACAACTTCAGTTTCTTCAATGAAATCTGGTTCACCGACTGGGTCCAAATTACCGTTGATAATAATGCTCGGTTCTTGATCTTGTAAGTCGCTCATGTTTATATTTAATGCACGATGATAGCGGTTCAATATGCTCCTTCTACCTACCTTTTCCCGCACCTAATGGAGGTTGAAATGAAATCTTTGTCTTTTGTATCGATCACCATCGGCCTTTTCTTTTGAAAATTTTTTTCAGTCGCCAAAGTAGTCCGGGTCACCGACACAAATGGGATAATAAGCATAAATTAAATAGAGTAATTTAGTTCATAAATACGTATATATCGTATCCTATCAAAGCTGTACATAAAAGCGGTAAATAGATAGGATCGATAGAAGGAAGAGCTTTTATTGATCCAAAGTAGCGACTTTTCTGCCCACGCGACTACGGTCAAAATCGATGTCGAATCTCGAGTTGATGACGTTACGTTTCTTGGAACTCAAAGACGTAGTGGAAGAAGACGATGATATGCCATCGGTATTGCCAGCAATCCCTCAATATCCGCCTCTTCTCCTGCTTCCAACCTGTTACTGGCCAACTCTCGTGGTTGAATTTGCAAAATTTCATGGCCTGTGTTCAATTTTTCCTTTTCTGTTGGGACGGATACCGCTGAGCTTGAATGATCATTCTCTGCATTCACCATCAACCCATTGAAGTTTTTCTGCAAGTTCTTCAAAGATGGTGATTTGGAGATATTTCTACTATCTATGTGACTTTCCAAATCAAAAAATCCACCATACCTGTTCAAATTTACTTGTGATGAAGAAGATGTTTGGCGAGGTCCAGAAACCGTGTAACCATTGTGTTTTGAGGGGTTGTTGATTGCATTGTCCATTTCATACAATCTATCTACCACAGGGCTGATCTTTACACCAGTTTTGTTATGGGAAGTACCACGAGACATCCTCCAATACGAACGAATTTCACCTAAGACCCAGTTTAACATGAACATCAACCTGTCGCCCTGTCTGAATTGCGATGTCACGGTCAAATCCATTTGATCATCTTTGATAATGTAACCTATGCCAAACCCTTGAGGTACAGCAGGCGTTATACCGAATGTTGTAGTGGCAGCATTACCACAATTGGCGACAATCAACTCAGGTTGTGAGAAAGGGCAAAACCAATGGGTTTTCAAAAAGGTCCTTTGCAACAGATGATTCATCACCATTTAGGGAGATACCAAAATGGTCATGAAACTTGAAAAGATACTTCAAAGCATTGAAGTGCTTTTCATAACCGACACCTGATTTGGCACTTTTCACCATTTCATGGTGCGTTTCACAGGTTTGAATAAATTTGTCCAGTTTCCCCGTCCCATCGATGGAGCTAGAAATAAATAACTGACATAGTTCTAGGAGTTCCTGGTTTTGAATATTAATAAATGACGACCTTGAATTTTTGAAACCACGAGTGGATATCGGGCTCAAACCCAAAGACCATTCTACCGTATAACGCATAATGGGCAATTTGTAAAGCCACTTGCACCATTGAGTCAGGCTTGATGCCTAATCTTTGGGCCGACCTTCTACCCAAGGGAATCAGAAGAGCGAACAATGTCATATTTGGAAATCAAATCAGCTAGTTTTGTCTCTGACAAATGGACATGCGTATTCAGGATGTTGCTAAAGGACCAATCGATTTTTTCCACAACTGATTTAGGATCAATTTCGGTTGGGCCCTCGCTATTTG
Organism: Saccharomyces x bayanus; assembly: GCA_019431265.1. Taxonomy (NCBI): domain Eukaryota; kingdom Fungi; phylum Ascomycota; class Saccharomycetes; order Saccharomycetales; family Saccharomycetaceae; genus Saccharomyces; species Saccharomyces x bayanus. Next base: position 208,146 of record CP080208.1, on the reverse strand, counting down.
CATTTATAGTCGCCGTCATTAATTTTTTAGTTTCAGGATCTGTTTGGGTGACGTTTGGCCATAGTGAGAATTGTGGATCGCCGGCATTAACATCTCTGGCTAATCTCAAAACAGATTCCGTGTAAATTTCGGACGTGAATCTAAGCACGACTGACCCATCACAGGTGAATGAATCCCAAATCACCGTGGCCTTGGCATCTGCAGTCGACAACCAATTGTAATTTGTCGTACCAACGAGAGACACATGAGCCCACTTGATGGCCTTTGTTGTTTATTATAGAAGTACCATAATATACTCTTTTACAATTTGCAGAAGTGCATTTCTTGTCTCGTTCAGTGATAGTCCTATTAAATTTCTGGCTAATGTCGGCGGCGTCGTCGTCACTATTAATAGTTTCCTCTTGGGACTCGTCCAGCACAAGAACGAACAACGCAGAGTCTATGCGGTATAATTCGTTTGGGTATCTTTTTTGCAACCTCTTTCCTTGCGTATTTCCAGTTCCTAAAGGAATGAGAAGTCAAACTACCTAGTGCGGTTGATTTCCCACTGTCGGATGAATCATTTATAATATGCTGGAAAATTGTGGTTAATTCAGCCGTGGTATATATGATCCTATTCATAGAGTCCAACACCTCCAAAGTATAATATTGGCCCCTGGAGATGATCAAGATGTGTTTGCTATCCGGGTGCTTTTTTAATGGTTATACCATTACCAGTAAATATGTCTTCTTTGCGTTTTTGGCTTCCGGTCTGCCAATTCCTTTTCAGTAGCTTCACTAAACCTGTCCTCATCATCTGAGTAATCTGGGTCTTCCAGGTCAGATGCAGTGTAAGGTTTATTCAAATTAAAATTTTCAACCTCACCGTGCTGGAAGACAGGACTACGAGTAGTACCGAACAAGTTCAAAAACGGTGCCATCGACAATGGCTTACCGCTGGTAGCATTAATGTCTGGGGGCAACAAATCCTGCTTCAAAGCCGAAACAAATCTTGCTGCAGAATGTACCAAGACGGCAGACCTGTCGGCTTGAGAGATATTTGGTAAAGCATCGTCCGCGAGGACCAAGAACGGGTTTCTGGGCAACACGTCGTCCTGGATTTCTCTTGTAGATGTATGATTGTTGATGTCTAGGTGCAATTCGTCAAGATAGCAATCTCTAGAATCGTGATAGTCTTGTAGCTTGGATTGCAGCTTCTCACTCACTGGATTTTTTTCAAAATTGTTGATGATGGACGACAGATCCTCAATTTGCTCTGGATCTAGGGGATGTTGATAATAGCCATCCGCGTAGTACAGTGGCTCCAAACTTTGCTTCAAATGTAGCAACGTGTCACCCAATCTGGGTAATGGTAATTTGGGTAGTTCTGCCTCATGTCTGAATGTTCGTTCCGACTTGTCGGGCGAAACAATAGTACTACCGCTTGACATTGTTACTGGATTTCCTTGTGGTGGCCGCACTCAAGCAAGTGCAATGGCACTCTCTCGCAAGAAACAATACTGGCCTCCTTCTCACTTTTTATACGCTTTTTGTAGTGTCATCACTATTGGATAGTCATTCATGGCGATGATTCATTGTCGGGCCAACGGAACAATGCCGGGGAAAAAAAAAATGCATGGTCAATATTGAAAAGATATACGGTTATAGAGCTATGATACATACACTTCAGGGCAATCCATCCTATTTCTTCTTTTGTCCTAGTTGGGAAGCAACACGGGCTGCTTCTTCCACACCACTGATGATACCACTCTTGACACCCTTCTCTTCCATGACACACAATCCTGCAATGGTTGTACCACCTGGTGTGCACACTTGGTGCTTCAAGACGGATGGGTGCGCACCACTCTTCTCAACCATCTTGACTGTGCCTTCTAACACCTTCATTGCACACTCCTTACTTTCTTGCAATGGGATTCCCAACTTCAACCCACTTTCCATCAAGGATTCTAGCATCAACAAAACAAAAGGCAGGGCCTGAACCAACCAATGCAGTAGCTGCGTCCATATTCTTTTCGGGCAATTCGACGTACTTGCCAACTTGACTAATCAACTCGTTAACCAATGGTTTTTGCTCGTTGGAAACATCGGCAGAATAAGATACAACAGCACAGCCGTACCCGTATTTGGCAGGTGTGTTGGTCATTACACGACACACAGTGCTAGTGTACTGGGTTAATTGGTCAATTGTCCAACCGGCAGCCAAGGAAATAAGCAATTTTCCCTCAATGACCTTCTTAACGCCGTTCAATACTTCTTCAGCCAAAAATGGCTTTAGTACCAAGAAGAACCACAGTGGCCTCTTCCACAGCGCTCACGTTGTTGCCGTAGGTGCTGTCCACAGTGATACCGTTAGGTGACTCGTCGAATGTCTCGACAAGATCAGTAACTTGTTGTGCACTGGGCTCATCGTGGTTACATGTGATGATCTTGGAAGGATAGAATGCAGCGATGGCTGCGTCAGCAGCCTTTGGAGCATTGTAAATGGCTGAAAGGAGCGCTTGGCCCATAACACCACAACCTAAGATAGCCAATGTGTACGTCATATTCGTATTTGGTCTGTTTGTTGTTGTCTTTGTTATTGGTGTTGCTTCGTTACGTCGTCCTTATCTGCCTCGAGGTTATTTTCTTTTGACTCTTATCTACACAAATCCAGGCGAAAAAAGTCTTTGTCTTTTTATACGTATGCGACCCTATATGGCGATAGAGCATTATGTAGAGTTGTATATAGGTGTAATAATGAGGTTGATAGTGTTACATCTTCTTCTGTTGAATGAATTCAGAAACGATGAAATGTAGGAAGTCCTCGACCTCTTTGAAGTCAGAGAATGTCGTGTCAAAGGCGACCGGGTTGGCTTCAGAGGTATCTTCAAACTTGATGTGAATCAATGCGTTACAATAGTTAGGACTTTCTAGTATTAGGCTTAATCTGGGGCTCTTGTGCTCGGATGGCGGTAGGTTTATCTCGAGTTCACGCTTGGGTACAGTTAACAGCTTGTCAAAGGCACGGATTTCTTTGTTCAACCTCGTTATGTTTTCGTCATCAATATTTTCATTTTCTTGGGATTCTTCTCCTCTTAATTTCAGTCTCTGTTATGCTCGACCCGGGGAGAATATCCAGCACATAATCCTTTATGATTTTTTTCAGTAACAGTTTGTAATTGGCAAATCGAACTTTACCCAGGATGGGACGAATTAATAGCACATCATTGTCTTCCTTCAAGTTGGTGACTCTTTGAGGTGAACTTATTCTCGATCTCAGTGTTTTCTTGAACATGACTACCAACAATAACCTCAGCATAACAAGCATCAAATTGGCCCTCTTGTCGTTGATTTTAGGTAAATCTTGTTCATGATTGACTATGGAGTCATCATCAAGGGTCAATAACTCAATTTCAAACTTTTCGTTAGGCAATTCAATTATAACTTTATTTTCGTTTTCAATACTGACACCATATGAAATCAATAAAGCGCATTCTTTCTTCAACTGATGCATTAGTTCCTTTTCAAAAATAATCTTCTTTCAATATTTGTATCTGTTTTCTAATGTCTTTTGTCTCAGTCTCATCATTATCGCCATCGCCATCCATTAAACTCTCCCCACTCAATATGTAATCATCTTCAGATTCAATCTTTGTGAAAATGCGGACTCTTAAAAATTTCTTCACCGAATGTAGGAAATCCGTACTTTTAACTGCAGAACTACTATGGGGTATCAAATCCAGATTTTGAGATTCAATGTTATTCCTTATGTTGGCAATACCTCTATCGTGTCTATACGTAGATCCGGAATCCTCATACCCATATTTGATTGCTAATAGCTTCTGGCCGGTAGATCTATCTCTAATTTTGAAAATAACATCTTTGTTGCTGATATTTTGCATTATCTTGTTCCAATAATCATGCTCATTTTGCAAGATAAAACTTAATTTATTGAAGCTCCTCCGTAATAAATCTTTAGAATCGTTTAAGCTTTGTAACTTCCAGCCTTTGTTTAATATATCTAACTCAATAAATTCCTCCTTTGTAGGTGGTTCATATGGTATTTTATCACTGTTTAAACTGGAAGGCTTTACAACTTTTCTCAAAAACGGTGACATTGAAGACATGCCTGTAGATTCTTTAACGCTTGATAGTAACAAAGAAACGAACTCTAGAGCCAGAGACGATTCGTTCATAGCTAAATTGATATGTTCTACCATATCTTTCCTTCTCTTGACAAATTGTTCTTGTGTCATCATCGTCCCTACGTTATCATCTGCCTCACCGGTTTCATTTGTCTTGTGCTCCGCTTCGTTGATTAGATTTGATGGATCATTTTTGTCTTCATAATCGACATCCATGAAATCCTCTCCCACTTGTACGTTTTCATCCTCAGCATTGCCGTCTTTTCTTCTCGTTGTTGTTGCTGTCATCGGCATCATCGTTATCGCGTTGATTAGCCTCATTTTGTAATTCCTTTTCATTCAAATCAACAAACTTAAATCCTGGACCACGCTGTCTTAAAATGATTGGGATCAATTGTTCTAATGGCATGGAACCGTAAATTTCATGTGGATTGCTGACCAATGAATTTTTATTCTTCAGAAACTTCAGCCTCTTGTCATTATCCTTCTTTGTCTTGTTCTCCACTTCATCACCTTCTAAGTGAGCATTGTCATCCACCTTTTCTCCGGATCTAGGCACTGGTTCGTCAGATGCTGGTGAATGAAGATTGGAGTTTGAGTTAGAGCTTAGTGCCAATGTTAATTAAGTTCGGGTCCAATGCCAACTTAATTCCTACTTCAGAATCAGAGTGTTTTGGCGCTGGTTCTTCTGTCGTCATGATGGGTACCTGACGTTATTTGTGGTTTCCTTGTCCGTGTACTTTGGATTTCAGGCTGCTCTTTTCGTCAAGGTTTATACGGTTAATATTTTTTCAAGGCTTACTTTTTCAAAGGGCTGCTGCAGAACACAGGAGATAACTATTTTTTCTTTTCTATTTTTTTCTTCGTTTACTAAAGTAGGACAATAGTATATCTTCAGGTCAATAAGTATAGATATATATATATATATATGCATACATTATGTGCGGAGGCTTGTATATACGAAACGAATCTTTTTATGAATTTTATTTGTTTATGTTTTATGACATTTTGCAGCGTTCTTATAAGAACCCCAAATCGTCAAGATCCGAGATATCTGACATGTCATCCAATAGATCGCCATCAAGCATATCATCATCGTCGTCACCGTTTTCATTCTTTTCTTTTTGTTGAGTCTTTTTATCCTCAGGGTACCTCATGGATACAAGGTATTCATCATGTAGTTGATTGGAAAATTTAATTCTCTCATCAAATACTTGTTGGGGATCTTCACTGTCGTAAATGTTCAGTAATTCTGTGGTCTCGATGAACCCGTCTTCATGGTTGATCTTAGCTTCAATGACACCGTCTCTGATAGCTCTTGAAACCATGTATTCTACAGTTTGCTCCGAATCCAAATTTAGTTTCAAACAAATATCCCTTAAGGAGATTTTTTTATAAGTTAAAGAGATGATTCTTATACCTGTCTTAATAACATTAGATCTTAATCTGACACAAAGTTGGTAAGTGTCATCTTTCAATAAAAGCTGTTTATACTTTGTGATTGTGGATGTAAATTTTTTCAAATCACCTAGTTTGACGGTCTTGGTTAAATGATAGTAAGGCAGAAGAGACTTTTGCATATTCGATTGGTGGAAAAATGATAATTCTGGAATATCACCCATTAGTAATTGAATACAACAGTGTAATTTGTTTGATTGCTGTGAAAACCCCAAACTCTTAGAGTTGTGTGGAGCCTTTTCTTATGGCTGCAATAATGTATTCATTTGCGGTGGAATAGTCCAACTGAATAGCATTGATCTTGGATAGGTAGAAGAAGTACCTTGCCTCCAATGAACTGGAAACGTCTATGTGAGGAAATTCTAACTTGGAGACGAAATCGGACGCGCTATCGACTTCACCGTTATTTAAGAAATCTCTTAGAATTAGGTTGATCAACATGGCTTTAGTTTCATTGTCGTGTTTTAAAGAGGCGATTTTCAAGAACTTCATCATGGTGGACCTCAAAATTATATTTTGATTATCGTTATCGTTTTCCATGCAGCCACGTGATAATGTTTCATGACTTAAATATATGTAAAACCATAACTTAGCGTTGATCAGATTTAAGGAACGCAGGTTGTAAAAACACAACAATTGTGGGATAACGACCTTTCTATTGAATGCCACCAGCTCTTCCAATTTCTTGCTGTCCCATAAAAATAATTGAACCAAGAGATGGATGAAACAGTTAATTTCAGGTGTCACTTCAATGGTCTTTTTTCAGTGTTCACCGTGTAAAATGAAGCCGGGTACGAGTTTCTAAGCTCGTCTGAGTCGGATACTGATGACTTGTGGTTGGAATTAATGGATTTCAGTAGATTTTTTTTAAATGACGAGGAATCAGGGTACAGGACATTCACTGTGAAAGATAGAATTTCTGCGTTTAAAAGCTCTTGGTTTCTAAGAAAGCTCAAGCCTTTCAAAGCTCCTCCATATGTATCTGGGGTCTAGTGTGGTGGTGGTCTTGGAGATCTCGTTCAAGACGTTCAAAAGCTCTTGAATTTGGTCTTGTTCCGCGTATTTCTTTTCGGAATGGTGCAAATCATTGACACCGGAGGAGTCCACGTCCATCATTACTGCAGCACTAGCCATTGCCTGTTTGGTCGAGTTAGCTTTTCTTGCTTTTGTTTTCTTTATCCCCTCTGAAGCTTGAATGAACAATTTCCTTATTTCCTATTTTTTTTCCTTGGGTGGCAAAATGTATCTTCCTTCCTGGTAAGAAATTGAAACGATAAGCTTTTGTTAAGAGAGAGAATAATAAGATTGGTTACCCGGAAGGGAAGTATCTACATAACAATAGTAGTGGAGTATTATACAGTGTAAAAACGTAAGGTTATTTAAGTATCATAGTTGATAAGTTAGTGGTACATGATCATGAAAAAAACATGTCTGTGGTGTTGAATATTTTTTTGTTTATTGGTCCTTTTTTTTTTTTTTTTGGTGGATGGAGAAGTGGCATGCAGTTTTGTTTGTGTTGCTCTGAGTTTACTGCAGCACCCCAGAGTCTTTCAATGTGTTTTCCAAGATGGTTTCCTTGATGGCCGCAAACACTAATTTAATGTTGGAGGTGTCTGTAGCTTGGGTGACGTGAGGGTATATGCTTAGGTTCGACCTGTTCAACTGGACGAATCTCCAAAGGATATACTTGGCGGCCTTATTGATGTCCGCACCACCTGTGTAGTCCGGGAAGTAGTTTTCCATGGGTACTCTGTTTAGTTTTTCGGCGAACAAATCAATTTTGTTTAGGAAGAGCACCACAGATGTGCGGGCGAACCATCTGCTGTTGACGATGTTGTCGAAGAGCACCAGGGACTCCTGGAACCTGTTCTGGTTCTTGTCCTCCATCAGCGACTGGTCGTACTCCGACAGAGAGACGCAGAAGATGACCAAAGTGACGTTGTCGAAGCAGTGGATCCATTTTTTTCTTTCCGAGCGCTGGCCACCCACGTCGTAGATGTGCATCTTGATGTCCGAGCCCACATCGATGACGGTGTCGAAGATCCCCGAGGTCATCTGTCTTGATCTCAGTATGTCTTGCTGGGTGGGTCTGTAATTGGGCGAGGTGATTCTGGTGAAATTCTCCATGAAGTAAGGGGTAGAATCCATCAAGTAGAACTTCGATGCATTGGGGCCGCTGATTAGGCGCTGTGTGGAGGGCAGCGCCCATAGTTCGGCAACCATGGTCGCCAGGTCTGGTGGGAACTGGTCTGTGTAGTTATTGGGCATTTCAAAGGACATGATCTCGGACAGGTCTTGCTGTGTCAGGACGCAGTCCGGCTCCAGGTTAACGTTGAACCTGGTTCTCGCCTGGATGATGTTCTTGCCGATCTCCAACAGATTCTGGTAGATCAGCGGGATGAACTCTGTAATTTCCTGGTCGGTGAACCCGTTCTGGTGTAGAATCTTCAACTGCTGCAGGACGGTGGATTTCCCACTCTCACCGGCCCCCAACAATAGCACCTTGAGCTCCTTGTTGTTGCTGCCACTGGAGGCATCGGAAACCGTTTGCTGCGCTGGGCCGTTGGTCGCCCGGTCCCTCAAAGCGGAGTCGATGTTGATCTGTTGCGATCCGTTGGTATTGGCGGTGACCGTGGGAGATATCGCGTTGATGGCGGTAATGTTGTTGTCCTTTACACTGTGTGCAGGCGCTGCCGGCTCCGGCTGTTGTTGTTGTTGTTGTTGCTGCTGCTGCTGACCGGACCTGCCTGCAGTCTTTGTAATTTTCTGTCGATGCCCTTGCGGCTGCTGCTGTGACGATGCCTTGGCCCCACCAGCACTGCCACCGGCAGTGCTGGTGGTCTGCGAGGCAGAAGGGCTACCATTCTTTTCCGAGGATGCGCAGAGACCCATGATGTGAGGTTAAGAGTGCGAGTACGAGTGGAGTGCTGTGTGTTGTTGCAAAGGGTGTTGCGTGTGGATACGATCGCTTATACTGTTATACGTGCCAGTTGCGGGCTGAGGACAGTGTATTGTGAAACCTCCCAGATATTTTTTCCGCCCCTTCTTCTCTTTAGAGTTCCACGCACGCGGTTGATGAGTTCCTGCCACTTTATTAACTTTTTTTTTCGGTGCAGCATGCAAGAGAAAGAGAAGGCTTTGGCGGAGCTGAGGGGGCAACTCGCTCATAAAAGCAGGGGAGGAGAGAAGAAGGTGACTTTCTGGCAGCTTCTGATTGGCGGGGTTTAGTTCATCACTGGGGAGGGGCTAAGTGCGGTAGAGCGGGTGTGTTGGATCAATTAATTGATTGATTGATCGATTGATGGGTGGATTGTAGCTTTCTGTATATCCTACCTTTGATACTTTTACTGTGGACAGGATTGGGTTTCCTATGTTACCCGATTTTTGCCGATTTTCGAGTTTTGGCCTTTTATTTTTTATTTTTTTCCAGTTTCTCAGTGACAAAAAAAACGAACGTTGATTGTATACTAGAGAGGGTGTGTGTGTGTGAGTGGATGTGGGAAAGGGGAAGGGGAGCAAAACAAGCGGTATCACCAATTAGCATATAGCATCAGGATGGCAAGTTCGGTTCCACCAGGGGGTCAGCGTATTCTACAAAAGAGAAGACAGGCGCAATCTGTCAAGGAGAAGCAAGCGAAGCAAACTCCTACTTCCGCCAGACAGGCTGGTCACGGCGGGTCGTCGAGCTCGGTATTGAAGCTGTACACGGACGAGGCCAACGGGTTCAGGGTCGACTCGCTTGTCGTGTTGTTTCTATCCGCCGGGTTCATTTTCTCCGTCATAGGCCTGCATCTGTTGTCGAAGTTTACACATATTATATAATAGTAGTTAGAATAAGCTATACTATACGTACGTACTCTGGAAAAAAAAAGTAAACTAAAGGTAGAGTTGACACACGGATGATCATTTTTTGCTCAGAAAGGTTTGCAGATGGCGTTCCGCATCCAGGACCTCCTGCTCCACCTCGATAAGCGCTCTGATTTCAGACCTGCCAAACAGAAACGAAATCCCACCGTCGATGGTTCCCGTGATCGAGACGGCAATGGCGAAAAGAACCCACAGGATGGACGACCAGCCCGCCCTGTTGGCGGTGAACGTCGTCACGACCAGCGTCGCAATCAGCAGCAGCACTGAGGCCCAGAAGTGCACGCCGCGGAAGAACTTCTGTCTCTGCGCGGTCTTCATGTACGTGTGGAGGCATTCTATCATGGTTTCGTAGTTGGAGTACTTCTGCAGGAGCAGGTCCCGGGCGTGGGCCCTGGCCCCCCGTTGCTGAGGTGGCGGGACGCGTCTCCACGCCCTGGGGCAGTACATTCAAGGTGCACGAGTACGCGAAGTGGTCGGAAACGCTGCAGTCCAAGTGAGGGATCCTTTCGGTGAACCGGACACCGGCATCGACAGTCTGTAAGAACTCCGGGTCGATGAGCGCGTAGTCCAGACGGCACGCCTCATCGGGCTGTCTGTGGGCCCTCCAGGTGTTTAGCAGCGAGTCGCACGTGGTGCAGCCGTTGAGCAACTGTTGCAACGGGCCCATGCGCGAGATCGCTTCCAGGTCCTGCGTCCCATGCAGCTGTTCCCAAGAATCGACCAGCCCGGCCTCCATCGTGAGAAATTTGTGGGGCAGCGACCCTGGTTTGGAGTTCAAGTCACCAACCACAATCACCGCGTACCCGGCCTGTCTGTACAGCTTGATGAGCCTGCTGAAGTCCCAGGCCTGGCAAGACCTGTGGCACAGGCACGCCGCGTCGCCCTGCAGGGCGTACGGGGCGTGCATGTGACTGTTCATTATGGCAATGGGACGCGTGCCCGTGTTCAGCACGGTGATGGCGACGGACTTCCCCACATACCAGTCGCCGCGGAGCACCGCGCTGGGCCTACCGTTGATGGGGAACCGGTACAGAAAGGTCGACTCTATGGGTACCTTGGACAGGATGGCCAGTCCGGGCCCCGGTGAGAATCCCGGAGTGGAACAGACGCTGGTGCGGGTACTTGGCGGCACACGCCGAGGCCAGGTACTTCCAGTCCTCCACACACCAGATCTCTTGCAGCGCAATCACGTCGTACTCCTCTTCGCCCTCGGCCTGGCACTGGACAAAAACTCCTCTGCTATCGGGGTCAGCGTGGAATGGCCCGCAAGCTTGTCGGCAATTGCTCTGAGCCGCTCCTTGCGGTGCTTGGAGACGTATTTCAACCCCCACGTGTTGAACGTCAGAAACTTTATAGAGTAAGCGGTATCGTCATCGGACATGTTACCTTTTGACTTGCCTGCTCGAACCGCACCACTCACTTCCCTCTTTCTCTCTCTTTCCGCACCTACTACTCTCTCTTTTTATCCTCTACACGTCTTTTTTTCTCTTTTTTTTTTGTTTTCTCAGGCGGAACGCGCGAATTTCCTCGAAGATTCAGATCAAACCAAACCAAAACAAACCAAAACAAACACGAACCAGATTCAAGACGAACCAAGAACAAACCAAGAAACAACATCATCACAAACACAAGCACAATGACAAGCATAGACGCGTTCGGCAACCTCGAGCACCGAATGGATGCGTTCCAGCAAGACGTGGCCCAGGTGCTGTCCCGCCAACAAGACCACGCGCGCCAGCAACTGCAGCGTTTCCAAGAGGAAATGCGCCACTTGCACGGCCAGCATCAGAACCTCGTTGACGAACTGCAACGGCTTGCCGCCCAGCGCACAGCTCTGCAGCAGCAGATTCGCGCGGCCGAGCAGGCCACCAGCACCACCAGAGAGCAGTGGCGAGGATACCACGAGCGCGAGGGCGAGCTGTCTAGACGGCAGTTGACACTGGCGGCCCAGTCGCGCGAGCTGGACTCGCTGCTGCAACAGCGCGGCGCGGAGTGTGCGCGGTTGCGGGCAGCGCTGGGCCGCCCAGGTGGGTAACGACGCTGCGGAGGTCGCGTTGTACGAGCGGCTGCTGCAGCTGCGCGTGGTGCCCGGCGCGCGCGACGCGCGCGACGTGCGGTTCGTGTTTGGTGACGGCGGCAGCGGTACAGCCGCGGCTGGGTGGAGGTAGCGATGCACGGAGACCACGTGCTCGGCGCATGTCACCCGGAGCTGGACGCATCCAGCCGGGGAACACTTGAGCACGTGCTGACCGTCGAGGGCGACCTCGGGGCGTTTCTGGTCGTGGCACGCGATATGCTTCTGCGTTCTTTATAACGCCTCTCTATACAGATATGTGTATATACACTGTTTGTCAGGCTAGATGGAGCGAAATACGCGTACATGCAATATATGCGTATATATATTTATATATATACATATAGATGAATATAGAGATATATATGGATGTATATATACGTATATGCATACAATACACAATCTTCTCAAAGGACAAGCTTTTAAGGAGACCACGCAACTTTCATAATAAAAAGGTATTACCCAACTTAACACACCGACTCCAGTCATGATGATGTGGCAACGATGCGCAAGGGGGGTGCGCCACGCTCGTGGACTTCACTCCCGCTCGCCAGAGCTGGTGCCGTATCAACTGCAAGGCCGATTCTGCTGCGCTCATTCGTACGCTTGCCCGCTGGTCGCAGTCCGGCTGTCGCAGTCTAACAACCACCAATACGGTGTACCGTGCCGCCTCCGTACGTTCATTCCATCTCTCTGCAGCAAGATCCAATGAAAACAAGCCAAACGATACCAAGGACAAGGACAAGGACAAGGACAACAACAAAAACAAGAATGAAGAAGACGATGCCGACCCCAACAAGAAGAAGGAGTTCAACTCGCCATCCGAGTACTTCAGGTCCAAGGAATTCAAAAACACAATGTTTTTGACCATCGGGTTCACCATCATATTCACCCTACTGACGCCCTCCAATAACAACTCCGCAGACGATTCCAACCGCATCCTCACATTTCAGGACTTCAAAACAAAATACCTGGAAAAGGGCCTCGTTTCCAAGATCTACGTCGTCAACAAGTTCCTCGTGGAGGCCGAGCTGGTCAACACGAAGCAGGTCGTCTCGTTTACCATCGGCTCCGTAGATATCTTTGAAGAACAAATGGACCAGATCCAGGACCTTTTGAATATCCCGCCCCGCGATCGAATCCCCGTCAAGTACATCGAGAGATCCTCCCCCTTCGCCGTTCTTTGTTCCCCTTCCTGCCCACCGTAATCTTGCTTGGTGGGCTCTACTTCATAACAAGGAAAATCAATAGCTCGCCCCCCAAATGCCAACGGTGGCGCCGGTGGTGGAGGTCTTGGCGGCATGTTCAATGTCGGCAAGTCCAGAGCAAAACTTTTCAACAAGGAAACCGACATAAAGATATCCTTCAAGAACGTTGCTGGCTGCGACGAGGCCAAACAGGAAATCATGGAGTTCGTCCATTTCTTGAAAGAACCCGGCCAAGTACACCAAACTGGGCGCCAAAATCCCCAGAGGCGCCATTCTTTCCGGGCCTCCAGGTACCGGTAAGACCCTCTTGGCCAAGGCCACCGCGGGCGAGGCCAACGTGCCCTTCTTTTCCGTGTCTGGTTCCGAGTTCGTGGAAATGTTTGTTGGGGTGGGTGCTTCCCGTGTAAGAGACTTGTTCACCCAGGCCAGATCCATGTCCCCCTCCATCATCTTCATAGACGAAATCGACGCTATCGGTAAAGAAAGAGGCAAAGGTGGCGCTCTTGGTGGCGCCAACGACGAAAGGGAAGCCACTTTGAACCAGCTGCTGGTGGAAATGGACGGGTTCACCACTTCCGACCAAGTCGTTGTCCTTGCCGGTACAAATAGACCCGACGTGCTGGATAACGCCCTGATGAGGCCGGGGAGATTCGACAGACATATTCAAATCGACTCACCCGACGTTAATGGCAGACAACAAATCTATTTGGTTCACTTGAGAAAACTGAATCTGGATCCTCTTCTCAAAGACGATATGGACAATCTTTCCGGGAAACTGGCTACATTGACCCCAGGTTTCACTGGTGCAGACATCGCTAATGCTTGCAACGAGGCGGCTTTAATTGCTGCCAGACACAACGATCAATACATTACCATTTACCATTTTGAACAAGCCATTGAAAGAGTCATTGCTGGGCTCGAGAAAAAAGACAAGAGTTCTTTCCAAAGAGGAAAAAAGATCCGTGGCTTATCACGAAGCCGGCCATGCTGTTTGTGGTTGGTTCTTGAAATACGCTGATCCACTTTTGAAAGTAAGCATCATCCCACGTGGCCAAGGCGCTCTGGGTTACGCTCAATACTTGCCGGCAGACCAATACTTGATATCCAAGGACCAATTCAAACACAGGATGATCATGGCCCTTGGTGGTCGTGTCTCTGAAGAATTGCACTTCCCCTCCGTGACTAGCGGTGCTCATGACGATTTTAAAAAAGTAACTCAAATGGCAAATGCAATGGTCACGTCTTTAGGCATGTCGTCCAAGATCGGCTATCTATCATTCGACCAAAATGACGGGAATTTCAAAGTCAACAAACCCTTCAGCAATAAAACGGCAAGAACCATCGATTTGGAAGTTAAGTCCATTGTGGATGACGCCCACCAAGCTTGTAAAGAATTGCTAACCAAGAACCTGGACAAAGTCGACCTTGTCGCCAAAGAGCTGCTGCGTAAAGAAGCCATCACCAGAGAAGATATGATTAGATTATTAGGTCCAAGACCATTCAAAGAGAGAAATGAAGCTTTTGAAAAATACCTCGGATCCAAAGAAAACTGAACCTCCAGTGGCACCTGCACCAACGAACTAAGGGCGAGAATACTAAGAAAGAAAGAAAATACAGTTTCACCATTATGTATCCCCCTGTCTCCTTCGCTGCCATTCATCTCATTTCATTTTTTATTCCTCTTTAGTAATAATATAACATGTATATATAAGTATTAATAACAAAATAAAAAATAAAAAGTAAAAAAAAAAAAATAATACATATTTGAAAACAATTTTGCTTTTTTTTTGTTCAAAAAGTCTCCTCGTCAATAATCAAATTACTGTTCACACCAACCTGACTTCCGTCATTCTGCATTATCACGTCATCGTTATCTTCCTGGACATTGCCATTGCCGCCTTCTCGAACATATTTCCGTTCTGTACAGCACCACTTTTCCCCCCATCTTCCTCCTGTTGTTCACCTTCGCCACCATTCATTTCAAATCCTTCCGCCGTGGCATACAATATGCTCTCCACTTTCTTAACAAACCGTAATAAAGCACCGCCATTCCCAGCGCCACGGCCCGTGATAGTCTCATCATCAAATTTATAAACGCCTTCATTAATTAAGTCTTGCGTGGTATGGACCAGGATCTCAATATCGCGCAGCTTGTTGAAATAAAACTCTCTCTCAATCTCCAAAGTGCTCACTGTTCCCTTGTACTGTTCTATCTCTTCATTCAATGAACCAATTGTTTCCTGTGCATTGGATAATTCAGCTTGCATCGCATTTAACTGGCCTTGGGTAGCACTGGTTTTCCTACCAGTCGTCACCCCTAGTGAAGAGTGTCTTATGGGTGGGCCTCCTGGTATAGAGTTGCTTGTTCCTGTGCTTAATGACCTTCTTGCACTGATAGGGTTGGATGGCGTGCGAGTCTTGGTGGCGCTATTGTTCGTCATAATAGGACGGTACTTGCGTCGGGAATCCGGATCATACGCACTTTCGTCTTTATATCGAATCCAGTGCTTCTTCAACCATTGTAAAAATTCTAAATTATCTTGGAATTTACACCTAATCAACTTATCGACGTAAACGGTTTTCTCAATTCCGTGTTTGCTAAAACAGCTCTGTAGGATCTTTGTAGTTTGTTTGGAACTCATATTCTGCCGCAGCATTAAATTTCACTCTGTTCATCGGCAAATCTCCATAAATTGAAGTCCATTATTTGGCAATATGCTGCTCCAGTCCCACATTCTTCAACTTTTTTATAGTTCAGGTTAAGAAGCCCATTCAGCCAAGTGAGCAGCTCTGTACGTGATTCGCCAATACCTGCACTCATCTTTATGTACCTAATTCAGTGAGACGATGAGGCTATTCTCTTACTTTTGAATCTATCCTCAAGTTTTGCGATTTGTTTCATGTGGTTTTTTTTTTTTGCTATTTGGTCACTATTTCTTTCAGCGCGTAGACGCGTTAGTAAGAATATAAACAAACATAAGAACTTCCTGGCTCTGGATTCTTTTTTAAAACTGTCGAAAGTTTAGCTGTTTTTGCAATTTGGGAAATGCCCCCAAAGTCCCAACGCAAAGGAACCTTTAACCATGACCAATTAAACAGAGGCAAGCGAGGCAGCAGTTCCTCACGCGCACACACACACACAACACACACCAATATTCATATTTCACAAGTTTACGCTTAGGTTACGCCAGCTGAGCTCAGTCGTTTCAGAACAAGGTGCTTTCTGGCGCCTTGACTCAGCAATAGGTCTGTCAATAGCGTACAAGTTTGTTGACCCCTGCAATATACGACTCTCAGCACACATGGTAACTCTTGCATGTTTCTAATCTTGGGAATGGCCAAGCTCCGGTTTTCTTCCTAGCAACCGTTTAGCGCCAAGGCTTAGACGATGGCCTCTGAACGAGGGTCCACCCAAAGTCGGTTTTGGCTTTATTGCAATACCAAATATGGAAATACCTCAGGCGTATTGAAGGGTTCATTCAAGGTGCCTCCCCTGTAAGGTACATTCTTGCGTTCTGCACATACGAAAGTGTATAGACAAAATACAAAGCGTGCCTTCATGTACGAGATCTGCTGAAGGCGCATCGTTCAAGAGCAGAAGCATCTCCATAGTGACAAATAATGTGGGATGTGAAATGGGAACCTGCGAACTCGATTGGGCAGTGGCTGGTCGGGAAAGCCATATAAATAGGGCAGCCTCTATCATCTACATTTGAGATTATGCCTTCATTCTCTTTTCTTTCCTACTAAGCTAATAACATCACTAAAGCAATCACTCAAAAAACAAACAAATACAATGGTCAAATTAACTTCTAATCGCTGCTGGTGTTGCCGCCATCGCTGCCGGTGTTGCCGCTGCCCCAGCCACCACCACTCTATCTCCATCCGATGAAAGAGTCAACTTGGTTGAATTGGGTGTCTACGTTTCCGATATTAGAGCTCATTTGGCTCAATACTACTTGTTCCAAGCCGCCCACCCAACTGAAACATACCCAGTCGAAGTTGCTGAAGCTGTTTTCAACTACGGTGATTTCACCACCATGTTGACTGGTGTTGCCGCAGACCAAGTCACCAGAATGATCACTGGTGTCCCATGGTACTCCACCAGATTGAGACCAGCCATCTCTAGTGCTTTGTCCAAGGACGGTATCTACACCGCTATTCCAAAATAGAGTGCCCTTCTTACGAATAGAATCCTATAGAAATTAGGGAAATTTTACGAAAAAAATTAAACAAGATTTTGATGGTATAAATAGCTCAATATGTGTATATTAATATGTATATTAAAATTATAGGCCTTATTTGATCAACTGGACAGCTTTTAGAACGATCTAGCCGAACCTGGCGATCTGAGAGGTTATCTTCCATAAGCTTTTTTGGGTTTTATTTACGACTATCTCTTTGCACTTTCATGATGAAATTCGCTTAAACTTACTGCTATTCCATAATACGCTTTTCAGCACATTCTCTTACATGTATACCTACGAATACATGAAGAGCCTTCGAGCTACTAAATACAGGTGTATGGATATCTTTTTTTTTTTGAGGAATATATATATATATAGAAAGACATATGCGCCTACAGCCTTTCTTCTTTGATTAATGAACCTTCTTCGTATAACTGGTACAGTGTCTCTTTGAAAAATTTTGAGGCCTTTGGCACGCTTAATTTTCAAAGTCGGAGTTACAACATCATCTTCGAGAGTTAAAGGCTCAATTCCGACTTTGATATTATGTAATTTTTCAAAGCCTTGTAGCCCGTTGATGCACTTGTTGATTTTGTTTAAAAACTCCTTTCTCAACTTTTTATCTTCATTTAAATTCTCTACCAATTGTTCGCCAGTCCATTTTCTTACTTTAGGATGTTTTGCAGCTAATGTCGATCGAACCGCATCAACGTCGATGCCCACAATACCAATCAAAAATGTCTTTAAAGAGTCCCCGAAGACAAATATTTGAGTGATATAGGGACATGATGACAAGTAGATGTTTTCAATCTTTTCTGGTGCGATGTACTCACCGTGTGCTAATTTGAAAAAGTTCTTGACCCGATCAATGACATTTATACGGCCCTTTACATCAATAAATGCAACATCTCCGGTAGAAAACCAACCATCTTGATCAATCGCCTTTGCGGTCTCGTCGGGATTTTTATAATATCTTTCGAAGACTTGTGGCCCACGGAGCTGTAATTCACCTTTTAAATCTTTATCGGCATGATATCCCATTTCTGGAACAGATTTTAATCTACATTCGGCGGAAACACCAATGGCACCGCAAGATCCAACATCTTTCTCAAACGGTTCGCTCAAGCAGACACCAGCAAATGTCTCAGTTAAACCGTAACCTTGTCTTATACCAATATCTAAGGCGCTTCTTAAGAATAGTAAAGTATCTTTAGAAATTGGGGCTGATCCAGTTATTATGAAGGAGTTGTTAGACAAACCCCAGAGATTCTCTTATTTTATCGATCAATACACGATGATAAACTAGAGAGTTCATAACCGACTTATCCGGGCCACCTTTTGTAGTAAATCTGGCTGATTTGGAATCCAAAATAGTATTTGCCACGTTTCTTTGGACAGCAGATTTATCCAAAGCGTTCTTTATACCTGCTTCAAAACGCGTTAATATTCTTGGAACTAGGGCGACTGCATAGGGTTTTAACACTTTCAAATCATCTACTAATACGGTCGGATCTGGTTTATGCAAGAATCCTATTCCAAAGCCGATGGCCAAATCATACAAAACAACCATTCTCTCAAAAATATGGGCTAATGGCAGAAAACACATATCGTATAATTGTTGGTTTCTTTTATCTGGTGGAATTCTAAAAGTAGAGAAAGGCGAATGCTATCCCAGACGCAATATTTCTCTGGGTCATCTCTACACCTTTAGGTAAGCCTGTCGTACCAGAAGTGAATGAAATTGTATACAAGGAATCTGGAGTTGGTGGAATTGCAGGAATTTCATTGAGACTGCCAATCCGTTCTACTTGGTCCAATGAGAAAAGTGTTATTCTTTCATTTAAAGAATTGGACTCGATGGGTATAAGTGAATCGTTTAGCATTTTCAGTTCATTGTCACTTAATTTGTCCATACAAACTAAAGTATTGATGAACTTCATACCAGGTAGCATTTTCAGAACATGATACATATTCGACTTGGCAAAAATAAGAATGGGAGCTTCAGTTAAGTTTAATATGTATTCCGAAGTTTGAGGACCTAGAGTTTCGTACAACGCAGTATTGGTTAAAGAATAAGCTTGACAAGCCAAATCTGTCAAAACCCATTCAGGGTTATTGTGGGACAATATAGCAACAGTAAAGTCATTAGCATCCAATTGGCGTTTCTTCTCTTTGTGTTAACCAAGGACAATATACCACTTCCAATATAATGGCATCTCTTAGATACTGTAGAGAATGATTCGAAATGGTAAGTTTCCTCCCAGGTACCTGTAGCCTTGTCAAATGGTCTTGAACCTAAGCAGTCTCGTTGAGGCCAGTTCCTCACTGAAAACATGAAATGGTCGTAGGCAGTTTTTAGGTTTTTGTCAACGCAACTGATCAAATGTTTCGGGAAGAAAGAGAACTCCTATAAATGGGGCTAAACCCAGCTTTATTGTCTGAGAATTCGGAGTTGCAGCGGCTTGTTTCTTCAGATACCTCTTATAGTTTGGCCAGCTAGTCAGTGGCAATTGGGAATAAAGTTCCTGAATATATTCATCAGAACCCTTTCTGTAATCAGCTAATTTTATTTTCAGGCTCTCGAAACGAGGATCTGATTCAATCAAATCGGTAAGAGCATAGTCTCGAGTGGACATGTTTCGACCAGTTTGTTCTTGTTCTTGTTCTTGTTCTTGTTCTTGTTTTTGTTCTTTCTGTTTTTAGTGATCTCCATCTCCAGTGATCTCTAACTCTGTGTTCCTGATCCTTTATATAGTTATTTGCCAGCATCGTTCGACTCCTCAATTGATCTCAAATTGCCCTTATTTCGACTCCAACCCATCGTCAGCCGCTCGGCGTTAAACCCCGGCTGCCCGGAGGTCTTGAAAAAGATAACTAATGTAAATAAATATTGTTTTATGCTAACTACTTTTTACTCATTGTCCAATTAGTTGCCCACATTACCACCTATGAGTGATCAGGAGGTGAAAGGTATATGTATGTAGTTATTGGCTGAGTTGGAGGGCATCGTTGAAGCCATCTACAATAACATCGGGGACACCTGGGCTTCTGGAGAACCCCATTCCGCCCAGTGAAACAGTCTGGCCGTAAGCATCTTGAAAGCCTGTTTTCGGCCTTGTCTTGCCATGCATCGTAGCCCACATGGAATCTTGGGAGACATTTATCTGCAATAGTGAATTCCCAGTGGCCGGCTTCTAGGTCGTCGTTGTTGATGCCTAGGTGACGGTTTAGTGCATCTTTTACGGCACTAATAGTCACTTCCTTGGATGGAATAACAGGCACACCGTGTTCATTCAGCATATCACCTCCTATCATGGCAGTCAGTTTTGTGTATTCCTTGAGAGCTTTAGAGTTTTGGAAGTCCTTATTGAAAAGTGGTTTGAAATTCCTTTCAATGACAGAATCAAAAATCACACCAAGCAATTTCCCTGGATTCTTATTAGATTTTAGGTACCAAGTAACCAAACCCCATGTTGATCGGCATCCAACACATCCCTTGTTTGGTAAGTAATAATTAACCAAAAGCATTGTATTTGATTGGATCTCATTTAACAGCTTGGACAGAGAATCTTCATCCTTCGGTAGCAACTTGGCGATTTTGGATGGTGTTATAGTAAGCCTTAAATGGTCGAATCCTTCGTATTTGTCACCTGACTGCACTTTCAACCCAATGGTCTTTTGCATTAGAGCTGGATTTGACGACTTGCGTCACCGGCTCGTTGGTAACTATTTCGACATTACTGAACTCATTCAAGGCATTTCTGACTATTTTGGGAAAAGTTTCTAAACCCACCGACTAAACCGAGCATGGGATATTTCTTCAAAGTGTTTGCTAGATCCAATAAGTTCGATTTATCTTTTCCAAACGCCATTACATAATCATTAAGACATCCAGTT
This sequence comes from Saccharomyces x bayanus, assembly GCA_019431265.1. Lineage (NCBI taxonomy): Eukaryota > Fungi > Ascomycota > Saccharomycetes > Saccharomycetales > Saccharomycetaceae > Saccharomyces > Saccharomyces x bayanus. Next base: position 187,331 of record CP080208.1, on the reverse strand, counting down.
AAGGCCTGACTAGGACCAGTGCTTTTTTTTTATTTTTAGACTTCTCTCGCATATTGTCAAACATTGCTTGCGTGTTAGACCCGTGCTTAAGTTCGTTGTAGTAAATTTTCTTGAATGTCCTCTTAGCACTTAACAAAGCAACATCATCCCCATAAATGCCCCTTAATAAAGCGCTAATCATGTTTTTCGATATGTAGTCATTACCAAACCTTCTGTTTAGTACTGGATTCAACGCTTTCGTCTTGTCCGGGATGTGGTGATTGTTTCCTGAACCATTCTCCCAACATGCCTGGAATAAGTCCTTTCCCCAACGGACTGAAAAGGAATTTTAAAGTTGTCGATATTGAGTCAGGAACTTGCACCAGTTTATCACTGGGGTCTAGTAGGAACTTCTTGTCCGCAGTGCAGCCCTTTTCAATACTCTGCACCATTGCTTCTTTACCAAGATCTCTAAGGGTATCCATAATTACAACAGTCCCGTCAGATACACCCCTCAACGTCCTGGGTCCCTTCTCTACCATAATCGGTTTCCCGCTCTCATCCTTTGTAGCACATGAGTTTATATCCAACCCCCGGTTCTCTTTCTGTGATTCGAACAATGTAACTTGAACATCTGGTCTTAACTTACTTAAGAAGTATGTAAAACATAGTCCAGAAACACCTCCTCCAACTACGGCCACTTTGGCATTTGGTTTCAACTTGGTCAATGGTGTTATCATTGTCGAAGTTTTCTTCTGACTTTATTCCGCTGTTTCTTGCTGAAACCAACGAGAGTGTTGTCCTCTCGCATCCTTCTATTGTTCTTCCTTATTGTTCTCGTTTTTTTTATACTCTGCGACTCCGAAACAACAAAATCTCGAAGGCAAGCTAAGGTAAAAATATTTCACTCACTAAACGAGCAATGACAGTTATATTCAGATAAAGAACGTATCATTCTACTTTTTTCGCCAGAAGAAGTCCTAACTGGAGATTAAGTTGGTAAATGCTTTATTTATAGTAAACGTAGATCTATAAAGTTTAAATAGTTGTATAATGCTTAACAAGGGACGATGTTATCTCTTGATACCTAATGCTCTTTCCCTAGATTGTCTTATTGAACTTAGTCTCCATGAATTTTGATCCTTCGCAAATTTGTTGTGTAAAGGAATTATTTTGGCTCTTTTCCTAGATCGACTTTCAGCATCTGTAGCTTTATAAAAATGAGGCGCAACCTCAAGAAGCCACTGAGGTTCGATGCTTGTTATTTGAGACATGTATTCCCTACTAGTCAATACAAGACTATGGTAAATCACGTATTCATATTCTTTCCCATACAACGAACTCTGAAGGATGTATTCCTACTTCTGTGTCACCGTTGATAGTCTTATAACCCACTTGCGAATCTCGCTTAGCAGCATTCATAAAGAACCCCGATACTAAAGTTTTACGAATCAAATCAGGATCGCTATGACAGCTAATTAATCTTAGACCCGATTTTTTAAAAATCATGCTGATCTGACTTTTGACATCTCTGGCTCTTCTCAAATGCCTAAAGTGTAAAAAGTTTGTTTTACAGTATTGTTCTGAGTAATCTGCTTGCTGCCATCTCGTGTAAACGTTCAATAACGTCAAGTGGTCACCATATGGGTGATGGAATCTTGCCTTTTTATGATCAGCTTCCAGCTGTTTATCTTTCGGACGGTAAAAAACATTCTGTACCGATAACATTGAGATTATAGTAACGATTTCATCGGAACATTGCTCATCCACAGACGATAACAGGGAGCGTGATAAAGTGGGATCCATTGGAAACAAGGACATTTCTCTACCTAGTCTCGTCAAATTTCCCTCGTCGTCTAATGACTGTAAATGATATAATTCTGTTAGTGCATGCAGCATCAAATTCTTTCGGTGGTGGATCCATGAAATCAAATTTCAGTAAGTCGTTGATGCCCATGGCCTTTAGCATTAAAATAGTATGGGAAAGATTCTGTCTTTGAATTTCGGGAACAGAATTTTCTAGCATTTCATTGTAAAATGCGGATTCCGTGTAGAGTCGATAACATTTACCTGGACCTGTTCTCCCAGCTCTACCCTTTCTTTGGTTTGCCTGTGCTTGTGATATTGGAGATACTATCAGTTGTTCGATACCTGCTCTAGCGTTATAGATGTTAATCTTCGCAAAACCAGGGTCAACAACGTAATAGATACCGTCAATAGTAATAGAAGTTTCAGCAATATTTGTAGCAAGCACAACTTTTCTACTGCCCTTCGGAGTGGGTTCGAAAATTTTTGATTGAATTTCACTTGGCAAGGCAGAGTAGACAGGCAGAATAAGTAACTCGCCAATACTATCCCCTAACGTCTTTACTCCTATCAAAAAGTATTTCACAACATGAGTCAATTTCTTCTTGCCCTGTCAAAAAAACCAGAATATCACCTTGGCCTTCATTTATATGAATGTCTATAACACAATCCAATGCAGCCTCTATATAATCCATTTGGGGGGTTTGTGAGTAAAGCACCTCTACAGGAAACGTTTTACCAGGTATGTTAATAATCGGACAATTCAAAAAATACTCAGAAAACTTAGCGGAGTTCAAAGTTGCCGATGTAACTATCACTTTTAATTCTGGTCTCTTGACCACAGCTTTCTTCAACAATGCAAATAAAACGTCTGTTGCCACGGTTCTTTCATGGGCTTCATCTAACATTATAACAGAATATTTTGACATCTCAGGGTCTAACAATGCTTCTCTCTGTAGCATACCATCAGTCATATATTTTATTCTCGTATCTGGACCAGTAACATCTTCAAATCTAATAGTGTAACCAACATCATGACCAACTTTACAGCCAACTTCTTCAGCGACTCTTTTTGCCACAGAGACAGCAGCAACCCTACGAGGTTGAGTACATCCAATCATCCCATAATTGCTGAACCCTTCTTCGTCTAAATATTGGGTGATTTGAGTGGTTTTACCCGAACCTGTTTCACCAACAATGACTAAAAACTGATTTTCGCGAACAGCCTGCATTAATTCGGATCTCATTGCGAATACAGGTAATGTTTGACGTTGTACGCTGATTGGCATGGAGGTCCTTTTCCCGTAGGAAATAGGTTCATTCATTCTGTTCCTTTCCTCACTCAGTAACGACCAATTGGTTTCTCAACGTTTGGATTTCATTCCTGGAATCTTGTTTGTTCTTCGTAGGATCGTCAAATGATTGTTTCTTTTCTTATTTTTTGTTCAATCTCTCTTTTTTTCTTCATTTTTTTCTTCTCTGTGATCTCTTACAGCATTCGAACCATTCATTGCTGTACGATTCATGGATCCTCTCGGAACTTTTGTAATTTTAGGCATCTCATATTTTCTGGCACCCTTAACCTGTTGATCTTTCAGGAATTTAGGTTCATCATCTGTATTTAGCTCGACATCAATCTCGTCTATCTGTTCCTCTTCCTCCTCTACTTCTGGTTTCACACCCTCAGCATTTTTTTCGTTGGAAGGTGTTGCTACTTTATCCTCCTCTTCCATTATATAGGAAGTATTTCTCGGGATTTCCTCCTTTAGTTCTGGATAATCGTCGATAGAAGCAGCACCACTAGCAATGAGTTGTCTAATCTCCCATCTTTCAGGTGAAGTTAACGCACGCCTTTTAATCTTATTTTTTGCCGGTCTACCTGTTTGAATATCGTTAGGTCTACCTCTACTTTCAACCTCTGTATCATTTGTTTCCTCCATTTCTCCATTATCTTGATCAACGCCTTTCATCGAGAGCGATATTTTTCCATTATTTTGTACTTTTATTACTTTAACAAACACGTGTTGACCTTGTTTCACTAAATCATGTGGATCCCTTATTCTTTGTTTTGACATTTCCGATATATGAACCAACCCATCGCAGTTCTTCCTTTGTGTCCCCAAGATTTGAACAAAACAACCAAAAGCGGTTATATTTCTCACTCTACCACGATAAACTTTATCAAGAATAGGGTTAAGGTCCAAATCATCTGTTTTCCGCTCTTTTTCTTCTGCCTCTTGGCTCACTTTTTGGTTCTGCTTTTATTGCAGTCTTGGTTTTTGGAGCTTCTTCTTTCACTATAGGCGGGGATACGATTTGGTATATTTTAAAGATGGTTTCATTATCGAGGCCGCTTTGCATGGAGCTTAGTTTTTCTTGAAATTCGGTTATTGACTTGGAGTCATTTAAAATGCTAAGTACGAAATCAGTCACTACAGGGTCGTCCAAATTAACGTCATCCTTTAAAATTTGATGAACTTCGCGACTTAACCCTGAGTCTATAACAATGTCTGGGCTCTTTTCGTTCTTGTCATTCTTTTGAAAATACATTATACAATTTAGTGCTGTCTTCGTAAGATATGCCGGCTTCTAAGCCTTGAATATTTTGTATGAACTCTTGCAAATTTTTTCGATCTATTCATGATATTTAGTATGAATTCAATGATCACAGGGTCATCGGACCCTACAATAGAAGCTATGGTTTTCGAAACATCAGACATTCTAGCCGTACTTTATTTCTTTTGTTGCCAAAGTCGTGTTGCCCTCTTGCGTAGTATTGAGTCGATGTACACAATAAAGCTACATGCATATGAAGTAATAATGCTAAGTCATCTAATAGTATATACTAACTCTATGTAGCCTCACTTTTAAAAATGTCACCGATACGGGTAATACACTTATATGACCTTTACAAGTGTCTTGACAACAATAACACTTATTATAGTGGGAATTTCATTGATAGAGTATAAGAAAGACTTCTTGCACTGTTAGCCAACAATAAGAAATCCCTTTGTTTCGACGTGTTATGTTACTAGTGAGTGAAAAAAATAAAATTCGTGTTAGGTATACTTTATAAAGTACAGGAGAAAAAAAAATACTTGGGAAAAATTTTAGTTTTAGTTATATGATGAGTGAAGAGATCACTTTTAAACATGTCTCTGACAGTCTTCTTTTCGTGTGTTTTCCCTGAAGATCTTTCATTTTGTTTGGAAGTCATCTATTTGTCTTATACCGTCTTTATCTACGACCTTGACGATGACGCCTTTGAAATCCATTGGCATTCTCTTTCTCCAGCTCTTGTACGCAAAGTTTTAGTAGAGTTAGGCCCTCTTCAGTTGTCATATCAGGTCTATAATGGCGATCTAGTATAGAAAATGTATAAAACCCTGAATAACCATGAGCACCGTAAGGTAATTCTACTTTAGTACCCAAATAGTCTATTTGGTACAGCTCTGGTCTGTTCTTCTTTTTGTCATACCCAGCAATCAACACATTGACCTGATAAGGCTTTCTCGATCTGATTGATTTGGCCAATTCCTGTCTGACGAAACTAGACACGGCTTGTGGAGATAGTTCATAATCTTCTCTAATGGAGTATAATTGGATATTTGCTTGAATGTATTCGGCGAATTGGACAGTGTCACCAGCTTCACCAGCAAAACTCATCAATGCGTGTGGCGATAGTTGTCTTGTCTTGTCGTCTGAATCCTTCAAGACGGAAATACCTCTTGTGACAGCCTTGGAAGACGCTAGAATGACAGAATCTTTGTACACGAATACCTAAAATAATATCCATTGTTTAATTTAGTATTCTTTCTTATTGTATAGGCACTTCTTTAGAACAAGCTTATAAACCGCTGTTCTTCACTGCTTAATAGCTGCTCCCTTTTCTTTTGAGTTAGCATTCAATAATCACTTTTTCTTTATTTTTTGCCACCGTGAAGATTTCGTAGTGAAAGATGCCTCGGTCGGAAAGAAGACGGCGTAGTTAACCGATGGGACGGGACGGTATGCTGTAACATATGGAAGGCATGAATGTTCTTGTGGGTGCAGTGGCCATTGATGGCCTGTAGGACGTCTTTAATACATCTCGAAGACATACGTCCATTATTAACAATTTTCCCTGCATGGATGGGACTTACGATGAATGCTTGAGTATGTGCGTAAGTGAGTATATATGTTAAGACAGCGGCCGGACAAAAGCTTACTAAGGCCCGCCTTAACAATGTTGTAGGAACGTTGTCGCCAAAGCTCGTGATTTCAAGTAATCTTCCAGTATTTTACGCTCTATGAGGGACGAATGTTGCAATTGTTTGCTAAGTTCCAACAATGCAAGATGCCCGATATTTCTTCAGTTGAACTGATGGATTGCTGTATATGAGCATCTTGACTTATTAGACTTTTTATAATGTCACTTTTAGGGCAGTAGGTTAACGGATAATGAGAACGGCGCTAAAAAAGAAAACTCCGATACGGGGAGTCGAACCCCGGTCTCCACGGTGAAAGCGTGATGTGATAGCCGTTACACTATATCGGATATTAATTGGATAAATTTTTCAAGGCTTAGCTACAATAAGTCAGTAATGTATTAAACTAAACTGCCCCGTTTATTAGCGTCGTACGACTATATGCAGCTCAATACTTGGCAATTTGATTTTTATATTTGTCAAAATGCCGTCACTCAGACTCGAAATATTTTGGATACGACTTATGTCATGCTTACACGTCGCTTAACGCTGAACGCTCAAACGTTTCAGATCAAAACTGCGATTCGCGCTAAGCGCGTATAATTGGTAGCCCTTTGATTCTACGTCATGATCGTTGTCCTGTTCTTTTCTTTGCCCCTTTTTTAATTTAATTTGTATCACTATTTCTTTTACCTTTTCTCTCTATCTTCTTGATAGATGCATACTCTTACAGGATGTTCAGCTTTTAATCCGCCGTTAATTTCAATCGTTTAATAAACATGAAGAAAGTGATAAGGATTGTCAGCCAAATTTGCTGGAGTCGTTTCAGACTGCCACTGTGTGTTTAAATTACCGGCCGATATTTATTTGTTAAAGATGATGGTACACTTAGTTTGAAAACGTTCATTGTATCAAATTATGGATGTTTTTATCTAAGACAATTCATGATGAACAAATATGCATTAAAAACGTGCGTGAATAGATGAAAACAAGATGTGTAGACGTATTATGTAGGAGCATTAAGAAGCAATGTTTAGTTTACTAGAGGCGGTATTCATAGAGCAGAACTATAAATACATTTTGTAGTGCTTTGCAGTTATGTGTTTGCTATGTGATGTTAGTATATCAAAACCGGTGGAAATATATGTTTGGTGATGATATGTCTCAATACAATGACTTTCTTCAATAACCGTAAGACTACATGATATGGCAACGCTGCCTGGAAGTAACAATTGCCGGTCTGCCTTCGCATATAACTGCGATACTGCCTTGACGGCTTTGACCAGATCAATGAGATCAGCATGTCCATTCACTTTGGTAATTAATTGTCTTAAAAGAGGACTAAAGACGAAAGAACCCAAACCACTAGTATTCATGTTAAGTAGGAAGAATACAGTACGTTTAATCTCACCATTGGAACGTTACAAAACATACTACGAAACTAAGAAACAGAAGGTTAAAAAAAAAGAAGAAAAAAATTTGTTATATGCAATTAAAGAACCGAAACATAGTTACAATAAATTATGTAAAGCAGAAGAAAGAACCGAAAAAGTTGGAAATATAGGAGGGTATGAGTATGTGGTTACTATTTTAATAGTTATTGGGAAAATCCACAACTTATAACAACATAGCGGCAGCAGCCATAACACCAGCACCCATACCAACAAAGGCCTTAGCAGCACCATTTTCAGTTTGTTGAGAAACAGTCTTGGTGGCTTGGACTTGACCATCAGTGATTTGAGAGATGGCGGAAGCCTTGGCAGAACCAGAAGCAGTGCAGAAGCTCGGAGCTAGATACACTGGCGGATTGCTTGGCGGAAGAGGAAGCAGCAGCAGAAGAAGAGGCAGCAGCAGAAGAAGACTTAGCTTCAGTGGAAGAAGTGGCAGCAGGAAGAAGAAGCGGCGGATGAGGAGGCAGCAGCAGAAGAAGAAGCGGCGGATGAGGAGGCAGCAGCAGGAAGAAGAAGCGGCGGATGAGGAGGCAGCAGCAGAAGAAGAAGCGGCGGATGAGGAGGCAGCAGCGGAGGAACTCTTAGCTGCGGTGGAAGATGGAGCAGCGGAGGAAGTGGATGCTTCACCCATCATGGACTTCAAAGCTGGTTCCAATCTGGAAGAGTACCATGGAACCATGGTCAACATCTTGTTAACACCAGCAAAGTCAACGGCAGAGTACAAAGTGGTGTAGGAATCGTCAGTGGCGGAAGCCAAAGCCACACCAATGTTCAAAACACCGGCTGGCATATTGGCCAAAGAGAAACCAGAAGATGGGTCTTGAGCCAAACTCATGTATTCTTGCAAATGAGACTTGACATCGTTCAAGATAACGTTCAATTCATCAATTTCTTCTTGAGTTTGGGCGGAAGCCAAAGCAGCGACAGCAGCGAATAAAGCGATTTTAGCGTAGGACATTTTTAGTTATTGTGGATCTTGTTGAAAGCGAATGGAAAAGTCTGATATTTTCTTGGTTTTTTGACATATATTGAAAGAGAAAAGGAAACAGATTCTAACCTAATAACTGGATTCAGGTGGCCCTTTTTATATATGATTTTTCCTCCCATTTTGCATTGTTTTTTTTGGGCCCCATAAAGGGACAATTTGCATATAAACTACAGCAGAAAATGAAAAATAATAGAAGCAAACGACACAATCTTCTCGTGGCTGACGAGCATGCGCAGGAAATCCGCATCAACCGTATAGATAACAAGACCCTTTATGGAACGAGAAGACGCATTCTCTCATTGTATTGTTGGGGTTTCTTAAACGATGCTGCAAAAACCCAAAACAATGTGCTGCTACTTTGGGCTCGAAGGAAACGGCAGATCCGGCCAGGCACAGACACAGGCACAGGCACGCATAAAACGGGTCCAGGGTTCTCTGTGCCTTGCTGCCAAACGCGCTCGGAAAACTTCTGTTTATAGCCGTCGTATAAAAGAAGTTCCGCTGAGAAAAAAAAAAGTATGCGATCTAACAGGGCGCTCTGTGGCACGTTGGGAACAATACCGAATAGTCTCTAGGGAGACGGAAACGGTCTGCTCTTGTGCTGTGGGTTCTCGGCTGGGCCTTACTATTTTTGGTAGTGGCGTATTGTTTGTTTACACCCTTTTTAAGGGATAGTAAAGTGTTGAGCATGTTACCTAATCGCAGATTAGTGTTTCATAGCATCATATGCTGTCGCACTTACACGATTGCTTAGTGATATTGCGCGTTGGCAATTCTGTAAGGCAACCAGTTGTCGCTTTCAATCTTGCAGGAGTCGTCTGTAGTGTTTTCTCAAGTAACAAAAGAGAGAGAATTGAGCTAACGCGGGGGCCAGTGTGCCTAGATGGGCCCAGATATGAAATACGTGGAATGCTAACAAAACGACTCAATAGAATTTTGTAGTTACGAATATATGTGTATATAGGTGCAAGAAACTGTTTGTATATTTAACGCCAAAAATGATGGATATACCTCTTCTCCCGCAAATCGGTATCACTTTTTTTTTCATTTTCTTATTTGACATTCAATGAAGACCTCTCTGTTGCCAAGTTTATAGAAGAGGGCTATGTAATCTTTACGTTAAATTCTTGAGCAAGTCCACAGACCTTGACAGGTTGGTTGGTTCTCCTTCCTGCGCCGTATAGAACTTTAACCGCATAGTGTTATTGTGAGGGATTCACAGGGATCAACCTTAAATAATTTACTCTTATTTTTATTACAGAATACGAGAACGGGTCGCAAGTTGAAGGTAACTGTTGTAGTGGAGTAAAACAGCAGGCGAGACTGTTTGTACGGGCCTCTGCTCTTAGAAGGGCAAGAATGACAAACGGCGAACCACATATACTAATGGAGGAAGGTTGTACCGCTCATGATAGTAAATAATGTTGACAAGAGGCCGAGTCCTTTATAACATCCAGTTAATGAGTCTTAACCATATTTTTCTGGGTAAGGTTTTGTTATACAAATTTACATTTTTCTTCGTTAATATGACATCTTAATTTTTTTTTTTAACTCCATCAAATGACAGAAAATAAACAATGTTGATTAATACACACAAATATACACAAACCACTAATTACCAAAAGAAAAAAGAACAGTCAAGGGTGACTACTGCCAAGAAACAAATGTCTTGCATTATAGAGTTGAAGGATACCGCTGTCCAGCTGAGTTTTTTCTTTCGTTGCCAATAAGAAAGAAAACGCTTAGTTTAAGCTACTCTTGCGAACAAACGGTCCACTCTGAATCATTGCAGGCCTAAAAGTGTTTTAACTTCCGACTATTTATGACCAGGTATAGCTTATTGCAAGTTGAAATAATAGCACCCTTATATTAAAAAATATATATAAAAAAAAGCCTCTTAAGTTTGCCGAAAAAATCTTCGACCAAGGGCCTCTCCATGAGCTATGCCAACTGTATGAGAAACCAATAGTGTGGAGAAAAAAATGTCGTCTCCAATGTCAATCCTGCAAAAGTTACGCAAGTTTTCCACCTGTGATATATCTGATGGTTTATTGAATGTCTATAATATCTCAACAGGTGGCTATTTCCCTAATCTAACAGCGATATCTTTACCACCAGGTAGCTCCATAGTAGGCGCTGCATACACAGTACTATTTGCACATGCCGACGACCCAAGACCTGCTGTAAACTATATAGATTCCGTGCCCCCTAACTCTGCTCTTGTTCTCGCCCTTAGAACCTCATTTACAAAGCCAATTCCATCCATTTGTTAAGATTACTCAAGCGATGTACGGAGGGTTGATGAGTACAAGGGCGCAGTTTTTGAAATGCAATGGGACAGTAGTTTTTGGTCGTGTAAGAGATGTGGATGAACATCGAACTTTAAATCACCCTGTTTTTGCTTATGGTGTAGGATCTTGCGCTCCAAAAGCCATGGTTAAAGCTGTGGCCACCAATGTACAGTTGCAAATCTTAACAAGCGATGGTATGACCCAATTGATACATCCTGGTGATTATGTTGTTGGAGATAGTAACGGCATAGTCTGTGTTCCAGTTCAGGAGGTCGACATTCCGAAATTAACCACCTATATCGAAAAATCCATCGAGGTAGATATACTTGTCTCTGAGGACATTAAGAATGGCGTTCCCGCAAAACAGGCGCAGAAGGATCGAAGATCGGTTTTAAAACAGTACATTTAAAAGACAATATGTATTTGTATTAAGTTTTTTCTTCCGTTACCACCTTCTACATCATTAGCTAGACATCTTTATTTATGCTAAATAATATTCCAAAAAAAAAAAATACATAATCTTATAGTGACTTCTATAACCCTTAAGCGGAGTAGTTCAAACGGAAGATATCATTGAACACATAGTAAGAGTTTCCGTCAGGAATCAAATGGAAAACTTGAGAGAAAAACGTTGTGCGTTTTGTTCATCGTCGATCAGTAGATCACCAGTGATCATAACCAAGACATCACCGTTGGGAGAGGCCGGTTGAGCATCTAAAGTGGTGATGCGATGTTGAACTTTTTGGAATGGCAGAGAAACCAATTTTTCAACAATGTCTTTGGCACCTTGTAATTGACTTGTTTCGAAAGTCAACATAGATTCATTTCTGTATAAGTTACCCAATTGACTTCTATCGGTATCAAATTGGTTATAGTAAAATTGAGTAAAGTTTTGAGCCAAAGTGTTGAAGTCGACGGACATTGTGATGATAATGATAAAACGTGGATTCCTTGGGGATGCTGTGTGCGTTTAGAGCTTAAGGGATGTGGCTTTTCCGCCTCTATTTCACCTTGCCAAGTCAAAAAAATTTTCGTAACTTTTTGAGAAACGTGCTTATGGGACTATGTCACCCGGTATCGGTGGAACAAACATCTACTCGCTGAACACGCATTTTAATGGTAACAATAGCGCATGGAGGTGCGAAGAAAGGGGTTACATAGAAATTGCTAAACATATTTAGCAAGGCAACAAGGTTATAGACTCTGTTTTACAATATGAGAACTGGGAAGTCCCCTTTTAAGAGAAAATCCCACAGTCGTGAGGCATCACACGATGAAAATTCATCGTTTTTCCACAAGAGAACAATATCCGGTAGTAGTGCACACCATTCCAGAAATGTCAGTCAAGGTGGAGTGCCCTCCTCTGCACCACCAATTTCTGGTGGCAACTATTCACACAAGAGAAATGTGTCAAGAGCTTCCAATTCCTCTCAAAATTCAAATTTTCTAGCCGAGCAGTATGAAAGGGATAGGAAAGCCATCATTAGTTTCTGCTTTTCCAGACCTGACCACAAGACCGGCGAGCCACCAAGCAATTATATCACACATGTACGAATTATCGAAGATTCCAAAATTCCCAAGTTCAAAGCCTCCTCCAGATTCAAGATTAGAAAACAAAAAGAAAAGGATTCTCATTTTGAGTGCAAAACCCAATAACAGCAAGCTTATTCAAATTCACAAGGCACGAGAAAATTCAGATGGCTCTTTCCAAATTGGTAGAACTTGGAAATTGAACGAACTACTTAGAGTGGAAAGAGACCTAGATATACCAGAAGGTTTCCTTCTCACCATGGGTAAACAGTATTATTGGGAAACGAATTCTGCGAAAGAAAGGACCGTTTTCATCAAATCTTTGATTACTTTATATATTCAAACTTTTGAAGGTCATGTCCCTGAATTGATCAATTGGGATTTGTCTCTTTTTTATCTTGATGAAAAGAGTTACCAGAGAGCTGTCATTACCAATCGTCCCGGTTCCATATCTCCAATTAAATCACCAACCAGCAATTTTGCAGCTAACACCGCACAATCAATGGGCTCTATCCCTTCTTCTTCATCTTTTGATAGGGCCAGAAGATCTGAGACAGAGAATGATGTTTCAGCAAATACTCCCACAGGTGTCGCATATCATACTGAAATAAAGTCTTTAAGTAAGGCCCCTTACTCTTCAAATTCTACTCTTAATGAGGTAAATAGAAGATACGAGCTCGAACAACAACAGCAACAGCAAGAGGCTGAACAGAGACGATTAGAAGAACAAAGAAAATTACAATTACAGAAAGAAAATGAAATGCAAAAGACTGGAAGAGGAAAAAAAGAATAAAGGCAGGAAGAACAGAAAAGACAAATGGAACTGGAGAGCAAAAGACAACAAGAATTAGAGCTTCAACGGCAATCCGAGGAAGAACAACGTTTGAAAAAGGAAAGAGAGTTATTGGAGTTACAAAAAAGACAAAGGGAACAAGACATTTTAGAGAGACAAAAAAACGAGGAACAGGAGAGGCTTGCTAGGGAGGAGGAAGAAGAAAAAAATTAAGAAAACCCAATTAGACAACGAAGGCTATGCTCAAGAAATCAATGGCAAAGTTGATAATCTTCTAGAGGACTTGAATGCAGTTTTAGGGGAAGAGACAGGGACCGCTACGGTTACGCAAAGCAATACTTACATACCTGAAAGGAGTTTAGCCAGAACTCAAGATCAATTAAAAAAACCCCTAAATGTTGCCAAGGTGGAGACACTTGATGGAAGCCATTTAAACGAATCAATTGACTTAGACGATGAGATCATCGGTTTGAATACTTCCAACATATCCGAGGAGTATCAGGATGAGAAAAACGATCTTTCATTTGAGAAGGGCGATGAAGTTAGGTACAGTCAAAACTTTGAAGATGGCACTCCTCACGTGTATCACGAAGTATCTATAATTCAAGAAGAAGCACCACCAGCAGTACAAAAAATAACTCATACAGAAGAGCATGAAGAATCTAGAGGCCTTAGCTCCCTCCAAAGAGGGGGTTGAAAAAAATAGATAATATTGACGATGAAGTCCTGCTAGAGATACTTACAGATATAAATTGGACAGTTGAAGATGATGCGGATAGTATGATCGAAAGGATTGACATGAGGTTAGCTGGAGACAGAATATTCATTCAACCAGAATCTATTATCCCTGCAAAAAGATCGGTCCCAATCTACTTCCCTTATGAGGACAAGGTCAGTGAAGAATGTCACCGAATAATTCCAACATTTTCCCTGTTTTTAATGGAAATGAGTAATTTCTCTAGTGATATTGAATACGTGGAGAGCCAAGATAACGGATTACAAGTTGAAAGTGCCAACAAGAAACTTCTGTGGAATACCCTGGATGAACTCTTGAAAACCGTTTCACTTGATGAAGTCTCTTTGAATCAATTATTAGAATGCCCAATAAGGGAGAAGAACTTGCCATGGATGGAAAATCAATTGAATTTGTTATTAAAAGCGTTTCAGGCTATCGGTAGTGATGAGAACGAAGTAGAATATAATCTAAGGGAGATTTCCGGTTTAAAACAGAGACTCCAGTTCTATGAAAAAGTCACCAAAATATTCCTTGATAGAATTGTGGATGAAATGCAAAGCAAGTTTTCCAATATACATGGTCAAGATATCTCACACGATCAAATGATTAGAATTCTAACGACTTTACTAATATTTTCTCCACTAATTCTTTTTTGTAAAGAGATCTCGCAAAAATCATACCAGGTCATTATAGAAAACTGGAACATAAGTATCCAACCAATGTATATGAAGCTATGGACCAGAAAAATATCACAGTTGGAAAAAGTTGATGCTAGCGATGATAAAGAGAATAAGTTAGGTTTAAGTCAGCTATTACAGGAATGGAACACGTTTAGGAAAGAAAGAAAAATTAACGACGTCAGCCCAGTTTTCAGCACCAAATTCTCTCATTTAACTGAATGCGTAGAGACTATGAGACAAGAGTGTATTGTTTATCAAAATTTCGTAGAAATATTCTTTCATATCTCTTCGAAACATAACTTTGAAGAATTTGTCAAGCAGTTTAATAACCCAGACGCTCCTCCATTACTATTGAATACCATGAAGGAAATGCAGTCAGATAGAGAAGCAGCTGTTATCGAAACTCAGTTGGTCTCAAGGATATTTCAACCGATCGTCACTAGGCTATCATCGTTTTTTGTGGAAACAGTTAAAAATGAACCTACACTAGCCCCCGCCTTAACTCTTTACTTGGAAAATGAAATCAAGAGTCTAGAATCATCGAATCATGAATTCTTACTATCTGCAGTGACAAGGGTGTATACCCAAATAAAACAAGTATGGTTAGACAATGTAGAAGAACAGGTTCTATATTTTGAAAGAATTTCGAATGCGACGACCAATGGAGAAATTCTTCCAGCTATAGTCGATTTACCGGTGGATTTGAAAAATTCAGAGGACTTATTTAAATACACCAAGAATTCCATGGATATTAAGGATACTGATAAAAGTTACGAGTCCATAGAGTTGATCAACTCAAGCTTCAAAAAATTGAGCATGGCTGCTACGCAATCAATGGCTCATAAAAGAGGTGTTTCAAGTATTGACCCCAGCCTGTCAGATTCTGCTGCGTTAAATAACGACTATATGCAAACTGCTTCCTTCCTAGTGAACAGTAACTGGTTAACAGAAATGCTCTCTATGCTAAACTTCAATAAAGATGGTATTTTTGACACATCATTGCAGAACGCAAAGAAAGTGTTTGATGCCGAAAAAGAATCCTATGCTTCTTTCCTGCTCCGCGATACTATGCCCAAGCTAACAGCTTTTGTTTATGGAGTGAGTAACATCATTGAAAACACAAATAATGTGAACGTAACCAACCCATCAAGATGGGCTGCATACAGCAAGCAGAACCTAGAGAACATTCTTTTAGCATACTCGTCCCAAGAAATTGAGACGTTGGTGAAAAGGTTGCATACACACATGGCAAACGATTTCGGCTACCATCAAGACGATGCCATAAATAACGTGTTTTGTGTGACAAGTTGTGGTCGTGCATCCAAGGTCAAACCGTTTCATTATATCTGAAATTATACACTGTCATTGATAAACACTACAAGGGAACAAATATCCGTTTCACAAAGAACGATATCATCAGTGCGTTCGAAGAATACAAGAGTGCTTGGAACTTATGACATAACATCATCTCTTCATAATATATATTTAGACTTTAACTTAAAGAATATTTGATCAATATCAAGTTCTACCACATCGTGTAAAATGACCAGAATTTTTTCAATTTTTGATAGATTTTTTTTTTTTCGGATTATAAAAGGACCAAAGTAGCAGACTAGTCTCATTTACCCATTATAAAATATGTTAAGGTTCTTGATTTATTATGTTTCCTTTAAAGACCCCATCCTTATGCACGGGAAATACGCATATCAGTGAGGATTCGTCCGAGATTGTGTTTTTGCTGGTTGAAATTTAATTATAAACCAGACCGTCTCCTCATGGTCTACTATGGGTGTTCGCTTTTGAACACTTCAAGACTATGTAGGGAATTTTTGGAATATTTTTCTCATTTATACCGGCATTTTAACTCTCAAAAGAACTTTTGGTTTTTTTTTGGGAGCAATGTCAGAAAAATAGTGGTGGGGCCTTTCAGGGACTGAAACGTGCAATTGAAGGCCCAACTATATTTTTCCTCTCTTTTTCACCAAATTCTTTATTGTGAGTTCACATTACAGTGATTGGGAACTATCGGTAAATACTACAGTGGTCACAATGATCGTAAAAGGTAACTGCATCTCTGCTGCCTGTCTCTTTTCTTGCTGTAGTAGAATCTATATAGAAGATTCGGCCCTTTTCTGGGTAGGACCGTTAATGGACGGTCACACACATAATAACTTAGCAACAATAAGGTGTCGGTCCAATTCACAAATCGTCATTACATACATTTTTGTCAAAATTCTGGTTACCTTGCTGTACTTTTATTTTCCATTTGAGGGTGGAAAATTGACAAAAAAATAATAATGTGAAAAAATTATTGCAGTGAAAAATAACGATTTGATAGTGTTCTTTGTAGGATAATAATATATAAGAATAAAGAAGGCAAATCATAGCAACAGTAAGAAATGTTCAAGAAGTATGTCTAACATAGTAGTTCCATTTAGCCTGCGTACGCCAGTGGATTTCTTGGAGGCCTTCCTCGAAGCTTTCAAGTGAATAAACAAATTACTAACATCATCACTAATAGATTCACAAGGGAAGACGTCCATTCACGTTCGAAAGTCAAATCTTCCATTCAGAGAACCTTAAAGGCCAAATTAGTTAAGCAATATCCAAAACTAGAAGACGTTATTGACGAACTAATTCCCAAGAAGAGTCAAATTGAACTGATCAAATGTGAAGATAAGATCCAACTGTACACCGTTGATGGCGAAGTTCTTTTTCTTCCAAAAGTTCGATGAATTGATTCCGAGTTTGAAGTTAGTGCATAAATTTCCAGAAGCTTATCCAACTGTTCAAGTCGATAGAGGTGCCATTAAATTTGTGTTGTCAGGCGCCAATATTATGTGCCCTGGTTTAACTTCAGCAGGGGCCGAATTGCCACCTGCTCCTGGCTATGAGAAAGGTAAAATTGTTGTCATTAATGCTGAAAACAAAGAAAATGCGTTGGCTATTGGTGAACTGATGATGAGCACCAGAAGAAATCAAATCCATAAACAAAGGTCATTCCATAGAATTGATTCACCATTTGGGTGATCCCGTTATGGAATTTCAGCATTGAATGAACAATATATCATTTGATATTACTTTTACAAAAAATCACCTGCTTACATAATAAAATAAAATAAAATAAGAAAAATACACTAGCATTTGCTGTAGTCAGTATGACTATTTCCCGAGATTTAAAGCTTCTTTTCTTTGATTATCGATAGCTGCCGTAGGTTGTCTAAGTATAGTAGTTATATTAATGTTTTTTTGATTCTTGGCATTTACTGGCAACGTGAACATGAATAATATCTCCTTCTACCACACTAAAATCTGAGACTGGACAAAAGTCATGGGTAATTTCGTTTAGCATCCCTTTACAGTTTTCATGAGTCAGGTTGACCCTTAATATATCTAGTTTCAGTTTCCGGCAGATTATGCTCTTCACATACCTTACTGTGAAGCTGGGAAGAATGGAAAGTTTTAAATCGCTATCCGATCCCTCAACTGACGTAACTTTTATTTTCAACACAAGAGATTGCCGTCTCTCCTTAATTTTATTCAAGCTTAAAGTATTTGTGCCAATGCCATACGACTCAATTAGTCTTTACCAACGTGGCAGACTAATATCATAGTCCAATTCACTGTTTAAAACCTTGGAGATGAAATACATCTCGGCTTCTTTTCTTGTTTTTCTGTCACATATTGATCCATTTAGCACCATCACATGGTCGAATCTTGCCAATACCTCATAGAAAGTTGTCTGGTCTTCGATGTCAGCGCTGCTTTCGTCAGACTTCAAGTCATTACCATTCAAACGAATATTTTTTAATGAAGGAAATGCGATATTCAGATCATCTATCCTACTTCGCACTTTAAAATGGTTCTCGGATAAATCTAAAGTTTCAATGGATTGAACAACAATAGGTAATGCCTTAGAGATGTTGTTATTGGAAATATTTAAATCTTTTAAAGCCATATGTGCTAAATGCTCTGGGAACGATTCGAGATTATTTCCGGTTATATTTAACTCTTCCAGAGAGGGTGTTACTACAGTCATCAAATTTTGGATTCCCACGTAGGTTAGCTTGTTACAGCTCAAATCCAACATTTTCAACACATTAAAATTTTTGAGTAGTTTAACCTATCTGCTCCCAACTTAAATCACAGGACGACAAACGTAATTTTGTAATATGCGATAGATCATATCTCCCCAAATCACCCCAACCACTTAAAAGTTTGTTTTGAGATATGTCAAGGGTCCGCAAGCTTTTTAAGGGCTCCAAAACTTGCATAAAGAACCTACATTGGTAAACAAATTTAGCGACAGATCTAAATCGTTGACGCTCGTGCACTCTCGTACTATAATATCTAATTCATTCTGATTTTGAAAGAGTGTTGCAATATCTGAGTCTCGCAACGTTATTTTTCTCAACTTCTTTAGATTTTTATTCTTTGCATCCAACTTCTCGAATCCCAAACTCTCAATTTTCTTACCACCAATGGATAAACTTCGAATGTCACTACTTGATGATCCGTACTTTTCCAACAACGCTTCGAAGAAGTTGATTCTTCGTACGCCTAGAGTCTTAATCTTCGATTCCTTCAGAAATGATCCTGAATTGGGATAGTTAACATCAAAATAGTGTATACCATCTACTGTACCAGAATTTTCTCCCACGGTTAGGATCGTCCCACTCCAACACCGTAAGCTTTGACTGAAGGCCATGACTTAATGGCACCGATAAATTTGACTGTACAACAGTAACCACCTATTTTAAGCCTGTCTCCAACTTCATAGCTCATTTGTGTCTCTGCCATTTGTTTTAGCATTACTATAGATGTCGCGGTTTTTCGTGATGTTCAGAAGAAGTGCTTATATAAATGGCAATAGTAAATAATAACAATGAAAAAAAAGACTCAAGTAAATAATAATAAAGCACACCTATAACTTACAGTAACGTTATTTAATGAAAAGAAAATAAAAGAAAACCCCTTACATAAAAAATGATCTTACATATGACTTATGTACTCCATCATTGCATCTTAGTCTTTGCTAGCATCTATGATTTTATCAAGGGAGCTAAACAATCCATCTAAATCGAATTCTTTAGACCATTCGGATACAACGGTAGATTCATTAGTGGTAGCTGGGGCTTGTTTGGTACCAGTGCTAATGGTACTTGAATTTTGTTTATCTTGTTGAGATGTGGCTACCGAAGTATTCGGTAAAACCCAACCAAGAATCTTACCATCCCTCCAGTCATTTAAGACAGAAAGACCAGCACTGGCAAGGTTTGGAATACCACCCTTCCCTAATCTACCTCTTTTACGAGCGATATGAATTAAGAAATGCTTCGTGAAAGTATCAGCATCATTAGCGGGAATGGGAGGAACTTCATAAAGCTTTTTGAAGCTTTCTGTCATTTCATCAGATTTAGCCAATCTCTTTACTAACATTAAAACAGCTGGGTATGGATCAACAATGTGTTTTGCCGGTAGAGCATTTAGAAGAGCCAATTCGGCTTCATGCTCAACCTTTGATCTTTTCTTATTTTCACTTGGGAAACATATACCTGGAGAATCTAGAATTTTCAGTTTATTGTCGACTTTGATTTCTCTCTAAGGAAGTAGTAACACCCGCTTCATTACCGACTGGGCAGGCCTTAGAATGACCACCACGACGAGCTAAAAGGGCGTTAATAACGGACGATTTACCAACGTTAGGATAACCAATAACACCTACTACAATAGATCTCTTCAAATTACTGTTGGTAGAGTACGTCTTCAAAGATTCCAGCAATGCGCTTGCGGTAGTAGTTTGACTTAACTTTCTGTTGAAAGAAGTTCCGTTAACTGCACCAGAGGAGGCTCTTAATGGGATTGTAGGAAAACTGGACTTCAAGTAATTCAACCATTGTTCTAACACATATGGAGGAATTAAATCAACTTTATTCAATATTAAGATCAATCTTTTACCTTGACTTTGTAAGATAGCTTCTTCCACTTTCCTTGATCTCGTACCTTCTGGATCTCTAGCATCTAACACATACAGAATGACATCAGACGCATCAACGACAGATTTGAAAGATCTTGTCATAGGCCTTCCTAGATTTTTCCAGTTCTGATTCTCCCTCCACATCGTCACCGTAAAAATCAATGTTATAGTCAATGACATCCAAATCATCGTCATTCACAGCTGCATCGTTAGATGAAGAACCTTCGAATTCGGCAGCTGCCTGTTGAGCGGACTCGACCAGAGCTGCTAATCCGTTCCCATCTTCGTCCGAATCGTCTTCGTCCATTGCGTCGACACCTTGTTCCCTAGCAGCTTTCCTAGCCTCAATTTTTTGTTGTTTGGCCAACATTTTTCTCTTCTAAATCCTTCAGTTTTCTTAGCTTCTATCTCAGCCAAGATCTTAGCCTTATATGGAAAGTTGGCTGGAATACCAGGATCTTTCTTAGCTCTTGACTTCCAAGTGACATCCGTCTTTGCCATCTTCTTTTCCTTTTTTCTATGGGCAGAGGCCTTCTTCTTAATACCTTCCTTTAATTTGGTAGAGGTTCTTCTGGATTGACGCTTTCTGACTCTCATGTTTGACTACTGTAACGCCGACGGTATATCTATTCGATTTATCTCTGTATTGAACTTATAATACTGACTAAATGTTTCCGGCACTTGTTCCCTCTTAATATAGTAAGCTCATCTCATCGCATCGCTCGGAAAATTTTCAGCAGCTGTGAAAAGAAAAAAAATATCAAGAAAAAAAACAAGAGAGATGACGTTTAGAGTGACGTGAATAGTAATAAGGTAAATGCTATATAAATGCAACATATCTGGTATCTTACGTACATACATATATACATACACGTGTGTATGCGTGTGTACAAAATGTGCTAATTTCTACGCTAAGACTTAATCGTATAGTCTACTGTCCTTGAATTTAGAGAAATCGGCCATAGAGAATGCGGGTCGTAAGTTTGACGGACCGAGATTAGCAGATTGACTTGCTGTCCTTTGTGGTTCGTGCTCCCTTTGCATTGTCGCCGAACTCTTGCCCAGATCAAACATGCTGTTGCTCTTCAGCCTAAATGCTTCTTTGAGGTTGTCCCTATCAGTCCCAAATTCACCTTCCTCCAATCTGGAAAATGGATCTGATCTCCTTAGCGATTTCAATTTTCTCCTTATACCTGTCTTGACTTCCTTAGCAACATTGTACAGTCCAGATAAACGCAACCTTTTGATCGTGTGAGATTTGTAAAACACCATGTAGAATAAGAAACAGATCACTCCAAACCATATGAAAAAACCCTTTCGTGGAAAGACTTGAGCTCTGCCTATGCATTTGGTCTGATTTCAAGTATCTTACCGGACATAAATTCTTTACCAGTAAGTTTCATTCTTCTTTCACTGGGGGCGATACCAACTACGGAACTGTCATGACTAGCGAGTATGCTTCCTGAAGCGAAGAGCAAGATTCTACCCAATGTCCAGGACAATTCTCTTTCATTGACTTTCTCGACACTTTGAAATAAGGGTTTCTCATCAACTTTCTCTGCATCGACGTTTATACGAGGCAAATCAAACCCTTCATGAAGTATATTGAGGACCCAGTTACCCTTGAAGCATGAATCTTTCAGGAAATCGTCCGGAGATAGAGTTGTACATTCCCTTGTCACTGTTTTCCGATATATGGGCTCCAATCCGCATTACAGAACTCCCTTACACTTTCACTAAATTTGTCAAAGTTATATTCACCGCCCAATTTGAATACATCGTTAGCAGTATACCAATACTCAGAAGTGCCTATAAATTTATCCTTAGCAAAGTCTATTCGAGGCGCATGAACACCATTGAACAGGCAAGGCTGGTCATCACAAGGCATGTTTTTCAGGAGTAAAGGGTACATAGATTTAGTACACTGTTCATAATTCCCCGAGCCAACAATTTGGAAGGTGGTGTCTTTAAATTCAAAATCAGTGGTACTTCCGCGAGGCATACATGGATCATTCAAAGTCTTTGTATTGAAATCGTCATCATCGTCGTAATCGTTTGTGTTTTCTGGAAGGGTATTGATCAATTGAGCCAAGTATCTTCTTCTAGCCTGATTGGCGCCAAACCCTAGCCACGTACTAACGAACACATCCCATTTCTGCAGGTCCCCATTAACGCTTCTCAAAAAAGATACTGGCAATATCATCTCTATGCTTTTCTATCTGATCTTCATCATGGGGTGCAAATGCAATTTGGGTAGAGGCACCGCCCATGTCCATGAATCCAAAAGTAAAGTGACTCGAAACCTGCGGATTGTAGTTGTTGAAATGTCCATAAAGATAATTCAAGACCCAGCCAGCCATATAAGCCTTCAGTTTCACCGTCGATGACCTGGATTTGTGAAGAGCAATCTTTGATCAAGAATTCTGAAGAGGAGTGCCTGAGCCCCTGACATAAATTCTCCAAGATGGCTGATTGTTTGTCCTGAGGCAAAGACGCATACCTGCGGTGGCCTGAATGAAAACAGGGCAATTCTGACCAATGCGACTCGGGGATGATGTCTTTGGCAAAATCCAGTAGTGGTTTGATGTGGGATTTGTAAGCCTCTTGGGGAATTTTTTTCAAAACTGGATAGACCAGGATTCATTTTTGAAAGTCCAGTCGCTTTCTTGATGGATATGGGGCACTGATTGCAATATAGACTCTGAGTCTTGGTAGCCTGCATGGAGAAGCGATTCTGGATCCTGCCACTTGAACACATGTATTCTGGAACCCGAAGACCCTGCATCTATGACGATACCAAACCGATCATTAGTGTTTTCTATAAGCATGGGAGGGAAAAAAGGGAAGGTGAGAAAGCCACGTTGAGTGTAATTTAGCTACTTTAAACAGATAAACTTAAACACGGTATATACGAACAAAATATCATGACGACAGCAAGTAAACATCTGTCCATTACCACTTCAAAAAAATGAAGAAAAAAAAAATAGCTATAATTGTGTAAAGTTGTTGAAAAACCGTGATTCCTTAAACCCGTCCG
This sequence comes from Saccharomyces x bayanus, assembly GCA_019431265.1. NCBI lineage: Eukaryota > Fungi > Ascomycota > Saccharomycetes > Saccharomycetales > Saccharomycetaceae > Saccharomyces > Saccharomyces x bayanus. The sequence goes on along the minus strand of CP080208.1, from coordinate 163,876 downwards.
CGCGCAGACGTACGTTACAATAAACACAGTCGCTAGCACAGGACGACAGACATGTTAGTTGGTTCAGGCATTAGTTTTTACCGAGAGAACTGGTAATGTCGAGGATATCCCTGCTCGATACGAATTGGACTTTGTCCTTTCCAGAAGGGGTTCAATGCCAAGTGGACACCGGCTTTCCCCACATCGTCGCCGTAGACAGGATAGCCCAGCCAACTCTGCAATCTCGAACGGTATACACGAGCGCCCAGCGCAGCAGCCAGATTTCCACCAAAACCGCTCTGCTTAGAGTTCGTTCTTTTCTCCCAGCAAGGGCCCCGGACGTAAGATTATTGTGTGTTTGAAATTTAGGGCGATGATATCGCGCTCGATCTCACCTTTCATCTTCATGTAACCGAACCTGGAGTCCACATGAGCACCAGCTGAGGACACAAGGACGATGGTGTCGCACCCTCTGTCCTTGGCGGCACAGGCCAACTGCATGTTCAGGTCATGGTCGATCTTGTACTGCTTGTCCAGGCCGCCAGCGGCGGCTCTGGTCGTAGCCAGCGCGGTGAACAGCACCTGCGGATGCATTTCCTCGCTGATCAACGCTGGCCACTGCGAAGTGTCCTTTTCTACCATAGCCACGACCTTGTTAGTGGCTGGGGAGGGCAGTTCCCGTCTCAAGATAGCAAAAACCTTTGCGAACTGGGGGCCTCCTGAGCCTGTCTCAGAAACGCTCCCCCGCATAAACCTGTAGCACCTAACACTAATCCGTTCATCGTTGCTTGCACTGTTTTTACCATGTGCATGTATCGACTTAAACGCTAACTTATGCCCAACTTCGCCACCAGTAGCTGCAGTTTAGCCTGTCTTCTTGTACTTACCTTACCCCCCGCACCGTCGCCGTACCGCGCGACAAACATACCGAACGAACCTTGCCATCCGGTGCATTCCGCTCAAGAAGATGCCAGCGACGAGAATCTGCCGCAAATCTGGTAATCTTACAGGAGTATATACGCCACTGGTGCACTTCCCTCTTTGCAGGGCTTTAAGCTTACCTTGTTTCAGAGCACACTACTTGCTACTGCGTGGTTGCGTTAATTTTTGTCGCGTCCGTCTGTTTTTTTTTTTCCACCGCAGTTTACGTATTTACACGTACGTAGCAGTTTGATATAAGTGCATGTACGCGTCCTGTTGCTTTCACTATCCATAGAACCTGGCAAACACTCCACACCAGATTACCTCGAACACCATGTCCAACAAATTATTCAGGCTAGACGTAGGTACGTATCACTTTTTCCCCTAACTTTTCAACTCTTTCTTCTGCTTTACTAACAAACGCTCACGACTTCATATAGGCTACCAACAATACGACTGGGGGTAAGATCGGCTCCTCCTCTGCCGTTGCTCAATTCGCGTCCCATTCCGACCCTTCTGTCCAGATTGAGCAAGACAAACCGTATGCGAGAACTATGGATGGGTACTCACAGCAAGATGCCATCATACAATCACGAGTCCAAGGAATCCTTGATAGATATCATCTCCAAGGACCCTTCTGCCATGTTGGGTAAGAAAATCATCATTGACAAGTTCCATGCCACAAACGAATTGCCTTTCCTTTTTAAAGGTCTTGTCCATTGGGAAAGTCTTGTCCATCCAGGCTCATCCCGATAAGACCTTGGGTAAAACACTGCACGCTCAAGACCCCAAAAACTACCCAGACGACAACCATAAACCAGAAATGGCCATCGCCGTCACCGACTTTGAAGGGTTCTGCGGGTTCAAACCATTGCAAGAAATTGCTGATGAATTGAAACGTATTCCTGAATTACACAGCATTGTGGGTGATGAAACTTCTCAAGAATTTTATCAATGGTATTGACACGTCTGCTCAGAAGGGTTCTCCAGAAGACGAGCAAAACAAAAAGCTTTTGCAAGCTGTCTTTCAGTAAAGTAATGAACGCCTCAGACGACGAAATCAAGATTCAGGCCCGCTCATTGGTTGAAAGATCGAGAAATTCACCTTCTGACTTCAACAAGCCTGATTTACCAGAGCTAATTCAAAGACTAAACAAGCAATTCCCCAGATGATGTAGGTCTATTCTGTGGGTGTTTGTTGTTGAACCATTGCAGATTGAAAGCAGGTGAAGCTATCTTCCTAAGAGCCAAGGATCCTCACGCCTATATCAGTGGTGATATTATGGAATGTATGGCCGCTTCCGACAACGTGGTTAGAGCAGGCTTCACTCCAAAGTTCAAAGACGTCAAGAACTTGGTTTCCATGCTAACCTACACCTATGATCCTGTTGGAAAAGCAGAAAATGCAACCTTTAAAATTCGACAGATCTTCCGGCTGTGGTAAGTCTATTTTATATAACCCCTCCAATCGAAGAGTTCGCCGTCTTGGAGACTACTTTTGATGGCAAGCTTGGTCAAAGACATTTTGAAGGTGTTGACGGCCCAAGTATCTTGATCACTACAAAGGGTAATGGTTACATCAAGGCTGATGGCCAAAAGTTGAAAGCCGAACCTGGCTTTGTATTTTTCATTGCTCCACATTTGCCCGTTGATTTAGAAGCAGGAGATGAAGCTTTTACCACTTACAGAGCCTTTGTCGAACCAAATTAGTGTACTCCTTTTCTATTTTTGCCTTTCTTTCTTACTTTTACTTTACCGTATATTATAAAAAAAGAATACTATATTTATTATTTGTTTTTTAATACTTTATTTTGCTGCCTTTCCTTGTTTTGTTACTCTACTAAATGGTGAAATAGATATAATGCAGAAAGAACTGCTCTTCTAATATACTTTGATTTTTGTGATGCATATAAATTACATAAACATATGTGAGATTCTTATTCGTAATTTGCTTACTCCGATACGTTACCGTGTCTTTTTTTCCATTTCAATATTCTCCTTTTTAGATCACCTTCAGATTGTTGGTAGATATTCAACTTCTTATCGAAGAACATTTTTTTGTAATCATCCCCATGTTTCTTGTATAATCTGCCCAACCACTCTTCCTCTCTTTCACTTTGGCAGCGTTCTTTTAGTGACAACCGGCCTAGATGCAAATTCTTCTAGTTGTTTGACTACTTCAGTTTTCTCACTGGTTCCCTTAGCCCTTATCGAGGCAACATCCTCATCGACATCAAAACTCTTTTTCTTACCATAAACAACTCTTACAATTTCGCCATCCTTATCGCGTTGTATCCTTGCCTCACCTTCTGGAATCTCGTTTTCATCTAGTTCGACACTAGCCTCCGCATCATCACTCTTCTCTTCTTCGTCTTCGTCGTCGTCTTCATCCAACACAGACTTTGTTAATGGCACTTTCTTAACTACCTTGGTTAGATCGGCCTCTTCACCGCCCGCTGGCGTTTGCAGTTTGGCCCTTAGTCCTAATTTCTTATAATTTTGTGCCAATGTCAAGGAATAATCCCAATTTGCTGCGATAATTGGATTGGATTGGATGTTAATTTTTCTCTGTTTGTCTTTGGTTCTCCTAGTTGCCTTCCCGACGGAAGATCTGTTCATCTTTCTCTTTCTTACGGACGTCATGATCTATCTCTTTAATCTGGTGTGTTTATGGTTCGTGGAAAGCTCAATATCTTAGTTCTTCTTTTTCCCTAATAAGTAGACAAACTACTAAATAAGAAGTTCATCTCATCGCATATATAATTTTTTTCGTCTTAAAAAATTTTGATGAAAAAAAAAAAAAAAACTTCGCAGGCGGGTAACTATTAGTCAAATATATATACATTCAATCTTAGTAAACTTTTAGAGTGGCATCCTAGTTAAAGAAGAGTTGAAGGGCAATATATGATAATCTTCTTCTGTTTCGAATTGATAACGGGAGTTGCTTTATAAAGAGATTGGATTGCATTTACTGCGACGATAATTAATTATTCTTTATCATGAGTTCTATATATAAAATTATATTTTAGCAACTACTGATCAGAACCTTCTAACCCAGTTATCCTTTTATATTCATCACAATCTGTCTTCTAGATAACTGAAACTTCAGAAATATACGAGCATCCTAAAATTTTTTGAGATTTGCCTTTCGACATAGATACTGAAAACGTCACGTTTGTGCCAGTCGCACTTAAATTTACGTATTTAGTAATATATATATATATATATATATATATATATATACTAAGTCCCTTACGATGCGCGAAATAAGAATATTTTTAAACTGGGTGTATCAAAACATGGCATATAAAATCTATCACTTCCTTTGGAGTTTCTGTGACACATAGCTGTAGTGACAGTCTCATGCATTACAGTGAAATAAAATACGGAGGCTCAAACTTGTAGTTGTAGGTAATGACTACTACCTTAATGTACGTGCTTTTTATACTTAGGTTATGAAGAGTATTATTGGTAAACGCTACTAGAAAAAACACAATTAACTAAATGTAGTCTAGCCTTAGTCGTGACTTGAAGTATCTAACTTTTTTATCTCATCCTCAGTTAATGACCTTGTATTATCTTTATTGGCATGTGACCAAACAGCATTGACGGCGTTTATACGTGCCTGCTGGTTGGCATCGATTTCGATTAGTCGACCGTGAGTCGTTCTTTCATTATGGCTGTATGGTTTCAAGAGCGTCTTATGTGTCGCACACCATATATAACCACCACAAGCACCTGCTGATGCTCTATGCCAATCATCCGATTTTGGATCAGGTAAAGATCACGTATTTGCTGCTGATTGGAGTTATATAATAGTACTTTTCCATTTCTTCCGAAGTTTTTGAATTGGTCTTTGAATTTATTGAAGTCACCGTCTTTTTCTTCCAGTCAGTTTTGGCTGCATTTTCGTGCTTACAAAAGGTCCCCCCACCGTTTACCCAAAGTAGTTTGTCATCAGTGGACATATGGGCTATTTGTCCGGAACATATCTCAACCGCAGCTTCTTGCCTCTTTCCATTCAAGTCCGTTTTCTTGACGTAATCACCAATAGCACCAGAATATACTTTCTGTAGTGCGTAAGGATGGCCTGACGCTAAAAATCCTAACCAAAAATTTTCTTTATCACCATGTGTACAGTGGCTTGTATGTTTGGCCAAATGAATCATACTGGCAAGCACTAGAGGAATTGTATGCTGTGCAGTATCCACAGCAAATAAACCAGCCTCTAACTGGTGCTGTCTCCTATGACGAAAGAATGCTTTGAATATGTACTCCTCTGTTGTTAAGAGCTTGTCACATTCATTGAGAACATTCTCTGGGTTGAACATAAGTGAGTTTTGGAAATTTTCGGATTCCAGTTTTCTAGGCAGAAGCGTCTCATACCTGGCGATACATCTCTCGTGTACATTTTCATTCAGTGACCTTTCTCTGTAGAATACAGTACCTGTCTTTTTGATATTCCGGACTTTCGAAATATTTATCAATTTCTTGATAACTAATCGCATCGATATCCAAAAAGACGAATTCCTTGGAAAAGATTGAACAGCACTACCAGCCATTTACTTCTATAACTACCGAAGTCACCCTTCCAATCCGGATGTACAGTATTAGACACATCTAAAAACCAAAGTTCTTGTGGAACATTAGTGGAGTTGTCGTAACTATTCTCAATCGGTTTGAATTCAGGGCTTCTAGCGGCGTACATGAGTTTTTCTACCATTTCTTGTGGCAGTTCATCACCTCTATAAATTATTTGAATTGGTAATGTATTCCCTTGAAACCTTAAAGAAGCAATGAATTTAACAGCTAATGAAAATTGGTTAGAACCTAAACTCAACACGATACCACGCTTGCACACCTTAGCACTCATGTCCTTCCAATTGGACCAGAAGGTTTTTGTTGGGTCATATTCATATTTGAAGAATTCGTCCGACCTTACCTGTCTCATGGTTAAACTTAGGTAACTGACCTTGCTCCAATACCTTTCCGAAAGGCGATGTGATCTTTGGCATTATTTCGTGGAAAGTTTCAGTGGTAAAACTCATTTACGAAAGGGAAACATCTTGCGCTCAAATTCAAATTGGTCATATTTTTATAATTACTGCGTATCAGTTGATGGAAATGTGACATTTAATGTCTTGATTAATTTTGATTGGACGCTCTCCCTTTTGTGGCTTACTATCCTTTTTTTGGGAAAACGTCTTGGACATTAATCGGACTATTTTGCATAAAGCACTTATCGTAAGCTCTAATTCTTTCAAAAGATAGAAATATATCGTATTTTCTGGTGGTATAGCTTCTCGGTTTTTTCATCCGGAAAACGATTTCCATCAGAATCTTTTTTGAGTTCTTCAGCTTCATCAGATCCCTCGTCGTTGATGCCGTACACCAGTTTATGAACACTGTTAGTCCAGTCATCATCCAATGTGTAAAGGGTACGGAAGTAGAATTTGCATCGGTCATCCAGGCTTAACTCATTGAAATGCTTATAGTAACTCTTTTTATTAATCAACCAACTAGATTTTCTTTTTAGAATCTATGAACTTGTCATAAAACGGAACTAGTTCAAGTGGAGATACTGGAACACTGTATACCGGATCTTTATCAGGAGAACCAAAGGCCTTTATCTAGCACTTTTTGGTCCTCGTTCTTTATTTCTGCATCCTTCCTGTTGTTTGAATCGATAGGTTGTATAAGTGCATCATCTCGGCGCATTACCAGTTGGAATAGGCCTAAAATAATGATTACAGCACCAATGAGAATTGGTATAGTACATGACCTCGCAAGGACCTCCTGTTTAATATAAATCTCCGAAGTGCCAACATAGGACCCGCAGTAATTACTATAATATTGAAGAATACAGCAACGTTACCTTGAGGATATTAAATTACAGCAAGATCAAGACGTTTGATATTGTAAAATAACAAGAACCCTCGCATGAGTGCTTTTATAACTTCTCTGACTATGGCATATAATCTTTTCTGCAGCAAGAAAAATCACTTCACAAGCGTGAAAGTCTGCAGACTCGAAGAAAAAGAAAGCTAGAGTCCAGTGGAAACGGCGAAGCCACATCCTGAGAAACTTTAAAAGGTTGGACTGCAGCATTAAAACGCCAGAACTCATCGCCTTTTAAAAAAAAGCGTGTTCGGAAGATAAGCCCGATAGTTCTAGTATCCTATTTAGGTTAGAAGCACGTGGCACAGGAAAACCCGCATACATATCCTGTGGCTCCTACGCCCGCGCGATGGCCGGCCGCTAATTTGCTTGCATGATTAAGTCTCCCGAGAACTGGGGTCCTAGGAGTGGGATGTTCTCGCTTTTTTTTCGTGGATATTTTCCCCAATTTAGAAAGTACTCGGCCAACACAATTGTTGATGGAAGTATTCATTGCAGCCAACGCCAAAGAAACGGACATCTAGCGGAAAAATAAACATCTGAGTTGCCTAAAATAGCGGCTATTTTCGGGACTTGAGGTATATTGCAGTAGTGGTTAGAACCCGTCCTCGGAGCCGTATGTAGTCCCTTATTGTTCCGTTTTCCAGATGCGAAAAAAAAAAAGAAAAGGAGGTGTACGCGAGATAAAACGTCGTTGCATTGATGAAAAAGGGAGCCAGTTACACGTGCATGCACTTTTAATACTCATATATTGCTCTTTCCTTCAGGCGCGATTGTACAGGGTCATACCAACCAAAAACATATCGTCTTATCAATTTACCGCTTTGTACTTCGGAAAAACGGCACCATTTAGGTTTACACTATGACTAACTGCTTTAGATAAGCGTGGCTTGCCACTGTTAGTTCATCCAGTAAGACTCTTTAATTCAGTTCGGAGAGGCATTGTCATTGGATAACTTGATGGGCATATTTCAGCACCGGCTAAATCTTAATCTTCATCATCATTTTTACCCAATAACTTTTGAAATGTAGTCGTATAATAACCTTAATAATCGCGAAATGGTAAAACTTCTAGAAAATAGCTTCATAAGGGTTGATGTAGGTAAGGGTTCTTGCTGAAGGTTTTCCATATCAATAGCTATGCTATTTTTAGAACCATGCGGCTTTGTATAGACATTTTAGTTGACCTCCTTCACTAATCTACAAAACATCTACATATGTCCTTAAAAATTTACATAAAAATAATCTCTAAAAAAAAAACGCAATGGCACATGAGATGCATCAATATTAGCACAAGTCCAAACGTGAAAAATGTACAGCGTATTTCGATAAACCATTCGTTGTTTTCTCTGATGCACAAGATTTTCTTCGGCCGGCGTTGCAGCTTCTTTTCTTTAAACAGTTTTTTTGTTTTCGGAACTCTCAAACCAAGTTTTTTATGAAAATCAAAATTATTACAAATAATTTTGCTATATTTATAGAACCTTGATTTATTATTTTATGTAAATTACATAAATACATCACGTGATAAGTATCAAATTTCAATCGAATCTGATAGTTCCTTAATTCCTACTTTTGGCTGCTATGTATATTTATGGCATTTTTATCAAATAGCGCAGGAAAACTCGTCGCAAATTTTGGCGTAAATCTAATTCAAGTTATATAAGTCCGGCATCAACTTTGCGTTTAGAACTTTAGCGCATTGGGCTTGAGTTTTTATCAGGCAAGCAAGTATTAATTGATCAAGGTGTTAACGAAGGCGGGAAAAGACTAGAATGAATGAGTCGACAATATAATTGTTCTTGCTAATGTTGTAAGAGCATTCACGTTGGTTCTTGGAGATGAAATTCTGGTTAATTCTGTAGCAACCATGGAAAAATATTGCTAGATATTCTGCGATACTTTAATTGGCGATATCGAAAGCATTAGTAGGAAACTGGCCTATTAAGATTAAGAAGAATAATATAAAAACCATGGAAATTCATAACCTGGAATCAGTTAATAGTGTTATGTAGCTGTTGGCCGCTAGGGCTAGGTCCTACAACTTTTTGCCGCCATTATTTCTGTATGAGGCCCATAAATTGTTTAATAGTGGACATTATGAAACCGTAATCCCACACATGCATGCTGAACTGGAATCCACTTCGTGATAGTAAAAGTTGCTATAGGGCCTTCAAACTTTTTTTTCAGAGCTTTCCTCCAGGACGAAAGGCTCAGTTACGCAATTTCAAAAAATATGTCTAGTAATTATAGATACATAAGTATTATTTAGGCATTTTATGCCCCTTCATTATCTACCGCATTTCAGGTAGCCCATATAAGGGACCAACTGGTCGTGATAGGTCCTATCTATATGGACCAGGAAGATCATCCTTTTCAGCGTTAAGATATCATATTTCAGTCATCTAATACCGCAGTGGTTCGGGTAAGCGATTTTGTTCTTGAGCTCGAGAATATTTGATGAGAAGAAGGAAATTACGCAACAAAGAAACGCCTTAACAGTTAAAAAGGTAAACGCAAGCAAAAGTTCAGTGACACTACTTTGTAATTAGCGAATATGAAGTTTTCAAAATTAATTGGGTTCACTCTATTAAATGTATTGGGTGGTTTAACCGCCGCTACATCTATTATAGATAGTGAGAGTATCGAAGAGAAGCAGGAAGTGGAAGATACGGTGGCGCCACCTTCTATCAATTTAGAAGTGAAGTATGATATTGTGGGAAAGGAATCTGAAAGTCCTAATACTTTTTTGGAGTTTTACGCTGAGGATACCGCGTCATTGGTCTATAATATTACCAATTGGGAAGATACCAACATCACAATTGTAGGTGTTACCGGAACAATCGTTACATACCCAAATGGTTATCCAATTGCGAATGTTACAGCCGGCTAATGTAGGGCCCTTTGAAATGGAAGTTAACGGGACTGCAAAGTTTGGACAAGACGTTACTTTGAATATACCAGAAGGGCAATATTTTCTCATTCCGTTTTTATTAGCCTCTAGATCTGATGAAATGGTGAGAGTTGCAGCACCTCCGACCCTATTTGAAATTGCCAGGCCACCTATCTCCTTCTTCAACCCCCAGTTTTTATCCGTCCAGGTCATCGTTTTGGCCATTGTTGGGGGTATTAGTTACTACTACATGAAGTCTAAAACACAACAAAAACCCATCAAGAAGAACGTCGCCCCGCCAAGAAAGTTGACGAATCATGGTTACCAGAAACATACAAGAAATAGACGATGAATGAGACCTTTCAATAACAACTAGAAGGGTCACAATTTTCTTTTGTATATATATATACGTATATATACTTACCATAATTCAGAGTTTCTAATGAGTGTTTGGTTTCGCTTTTTTTTCACGGCGGGTTACCGCATACTGTTTCCCGCATTAAGTTACGCCTAAAAAAATCTACCAAGTACGCCTCTTGAAAAGAAGAAACCTTTAAAGAATTACATGGTCGAGTAGTTTTGTTTCCTAACTTTGAGCGCCTATACAATCATTGCTTGCATCAGATCAGATACATATTCGTTTCCAGCTTTGCAAAATGCGGATCAGTTGGAGTTTTTTCTGTTGTATCCTTCTCCAGGCCATTTTCGCCGTGAGCACTCAAGGTTTAAAGACGCTTGTTCTTTACGACCAATCCGCCGAACCATTAGAAGACTATTCACTTTATTTAAAAGACTTGGAAGAAAGGGATTACAAACTGGAATATCTAGATGTTAACAGTACTTCCACTACTGTAGATTTGTATGATAAAGAACTAAAGATTATATGATAATATCATCATTATTTTGCCTACCAAAGGAGGCAAGAATTTAGCTAGACAAGTTCCTGTTAAGCAATTAATCAAGTTTTTCGAAAACGAAGGTAATATATTGTGTATGAGCTCCCCTGACGCCGTTCCAAACACTATTCGTTTATTTTTGAATCAATTGGGTATATACCCAAGTCCAAAGGGACACATTGTTCGCGACTATTTCTCATCTTCTACTGACGAGTTGGCTATCTCTTCTGATCACCTCTTAAATAAGCACGTTTACAACGCTGAAAATGACGAGCAGTTTGTTTTTGGAGAGAGCTCTGCTGCCTTATTAGAAAACCGTGAACAAATTGTGCCAATTTTAAACGCACCAAGAACATCCTTTACTGAGTCCAAAGGCAAAATCAACTCTTGGACAAGCGGATCACAAGGCTTCCTTGTTGTTGGTTTTCCAAAACTTGAACAACGCTCGTTTGGTGTGGATCGGAAGTAGTGATTTCTTAAAGAACAAAAATCAAAATGCTAATCAGAAATTCGCAAAAGAGTTACTAAAGTGGACATTTAATGAAAAATCAGTAATTAGAAGTGTACAGGCTGTTCACTCACATGCAGATGGTACCAGTTATGATGAAGTCCCTTACAAAGTTAAGGATGATGTTGTCTATTCCATTGGATTCTCGGAATGGAATGGTCAAAAATGGGTACCACATGTCGCAGATGATATTCAATTTGAACTAAGACAAGTGGACCCATACTACCGCATCACAATGACACCAAGTGAGAACGACTCTGAAACGCAGTACTATAGTACCGGTAAATTTATGCTTCCGGACCGTCACGGTGTGTTCACATTCATTACCGATTACCGTAAGATAGGCCTTTCGTTTATTACTGATAGAGATGTTAAAGCTATTCGTCATCTTGCTAATGACGAATACCCAAGAAGTTGGGAAATCAGCAACTCTTGGGTTTATATTAGCGCCATTTGTGGTGTTATCGCCGCCTGGATCTTTTTTTTGTTGTGTCTTTTGCTACTACTTCCTCTGTTAGCAGGAAGCTTGAAACATTCAAAAAAACGAACTAATCTAAAAAAATACGCTTTTGTATCATTTATGATTCTTTATAAAATGAGTATATAGATACATAACTGGATTGGTTACGCCTATTTTATTTTCTGCTAGACAAAGTATATCAAAGAAGTTAGAATAATTAGTTCAGTTTTTGACAACTTGAATTTTGTTGTCTTTTTCCATTTCTCAAACTCTTGTGCAGTTTGTATTAAAGTGTCTTTCATCTTACTGATTGTACCTTCTAAATTTTCCTTCTTGGTTTTAAGGATAGGTAAGCTTGTTTGAACATCACTTTCCACAAGTGCACCACCTATCATCCTGTAACATTTCCTTCTTGGTTCAGTATCCTTCAGTGTTTTGAGAACAATATCATGCTCATCTTTGTCATGGCCCAACTCTATAATCTTCGCTTGCAACTCCTCTAGAATTTGCTTATATTCATTATATTTTGCTTGGAAGACTATATTGAAAAAGGAATGAGTTCTTGTTAGTAAAATGTAACTGATCGATGCTAACACAGAGCGTTCAATTGAGAGTGTCTCTTAAAATTTTTTGCATACCATTATTATTTCTTTGTTCCATCGTCGTAATAGCTTGCCTCCCTTTCTAACTGAGGTCTAAGGATCAGTGGGTTTACGTTTGTACACATTTTTTATCAATAGATAGGTTTTTTTTTTCAGATGGAAATGATGCCGCTCTGCGATTTTTTCAAAATTTAGACTAGTACTACGTTAATACATAATGAAATTATATAAATCATACATTTGAAGTTAGTTTTATAATGTATGCCTTATTGTTCCTTCCCCAAAGCTTCTTTTCTTTTAATTTTACTGGGACGAATTGATCCGAGTGAGTATAAGAAAGCACCAAAAAATACCAGCAAAACCCCAAAGTAGCCTGTATACGAAAGACTATTTCCAAAAAGATGAACACTTAGTAAGAGGCTTACAAACTTTCTTACAAGTAATGTTATGGAGAGTGTCAAGGCATTCGTCTGGCTGGCAAGCATGTTTACACCCTTAACGCAAAAATACTGTGGTCAGAACATTAAAAAGTAGAGAAAAGTTTCTGCGTGCGGGGATTCCTGGTCTTTTTCCAAGATTTAAACATATCATCCTCTTTGAGTTTTTCATTGCTTGGTATTCATGGACTAGCTGTTTTGCGTTCAATGAAAAGAGAGGTAATGCCAAGAAGTGACTATAAAAGATATTCTCTTTCCAATGCTTACCATACTTTTGATACGTGCGCTCATTGTATGCCGAAAGCAAAGAGGAAGTAACCGAAGAAAGTATTAGTATGCAAACACCTAAAACGAACGTGCGATCTATGGGTTCATCACTTCTATTTCGTAAATCTTGCAATTTGAAATCTTGGTAATAGGAAGTTCATTGTCTTTATACAGTGATGCAATGATAGCTCCAACGGTTAAAAAACAATGTCGATGAAACTTGAGTCCTCGTATATTTTCTACCATTTAGTAACCAGCATGTAATCATGGTTATAACCGTTCCGAAACATCTGAAGACAATGTGAATTGGAATGGATATATTGTACTTGAACACATTATTATTCGTTGTGGAGGAAATATAAAACAAAACCACAGAAATAACGTACACATGGAGAGGGGGTTTTCAGTGGCTTCAGGTAAGGAAAAGGTCCATGAACATCTACAAATGTGGGGAGGCCTTGGCATGCGACGAACAAAAATTGACAGAAGGTGATAAGGTTACTTGATATTACTTGTTCTAGCACCCATTAACCCTTCAAAAGTAACAACATTGGAACAGCAACCTCCAAACACAAGCGAAAATGCACCTAATAAGCTCCACATCCCTTTTGTTATTCTGATTACAGAAGTGCTTTTACCTCTTTTTCTTTTTTTTTCATTTGATTTCTTCAAAGTCCATCACTTCGCATGACAAGGTGCTACCGGTTTTCATTCTTGCTTCCGAAAGCGATTGATTTCTTGAATATATGGCAATGAATGCGAAAGTAATGCAAGCGTAGAATCTAGCCACTTTTTAATAATAGCTCGAGCATGGTAGCAGATTTGACTAAGGGTATACTAAAATGGAAATCGAGAACAGAGTTTGACACCGCCGCAAACTGTTCCTTTTATGAGAGTTTAAGGGCCTTACCTCCCCTCGCATCACATAAAGAAATTAACACGAGGTGCTATTTTCAATAGTACGAAATACGAACTACTACAAGTTAAGGATGATATTCTATCCATTTATGAAGTTGTAAATAAGGATATCAATGAGGAGCGTAATCAGATGCAACAAATCGAATTTCAGCTAAAAAAGTCTTTGAAAAAAGTAGAACATAATTATAAAAAGGTCCTAAAGCAAAGGGCTTCTACCAGTGGGATCAACGGAAATGACTGTCTACTGAGTAATTCAGAAAAAAAAGCTTGTAGTGTTGGATGGAGAACTTGCCCGCATCGATGCTATAGTTGAAGATATAGTTAATAATTTTATTGCTTTAGATAACAGGCTCCCGAAGAAGGTACAATTACTGAGAAAATGACTCTATAAATGAAGCTCATTATCCTCTGCTCTTTGATTTTTTGCGTAAGGCGTGCCCAGAAGCTATCGTTTCCGCTACAGAAACTATTGTTCAAGAAGATAACTTGGACTCTTCCCCTTCAGAAGAGGGTGAACTATTAATAGGAAAGCACAGATAATATTGACGGTGGAAGCGAGCTTCGAAACAATGCTTCGGATTCTCATTCAAAAGATGGCGGCATTATACCCAAATATCAAAAGTTTCTACCCCCTACATTCAGCAAGAGAAGCGGTCCTTCCATTGTAACTAACTTTGAGAATATTAGTGCAGATGGCCTCACGTATACCAAACACTCCTTGAAGGATACGGCGCCTTTAACTTGAATCCAATCTATATTTGGATGCTCTTTCAATCGATATTTTCAAATGCGAAACTTTTTAGACAGCCTGTAATAAATATCTCACCTCCAATGTATAGGAAAAACGTACTGGGTGAAAAATATACGTGTTTTCCGGAAATGCTATATTTCCAAAATCAAATTCTGAATGATGGTATTGTTTGGGAATATTTACATCTTATATATTCCTGTTTAGGGCCCATTTCCTTAAAAATTTCTCCATTTCTTGTTTAGTTCTTTGAATTGAGTTTTTGAAAATCAATCATTGGTACCTAGTTAGTCTATAATGTTTTCTACAATGTTCCTTAATATTATATAACTTTATGACTTCTTATAGGAAATAGTAGCCTGAAAGTTTTACTCATTCTCCAGAAATCAGTACTTCTCCATATCTTCTAGGGAAGTGTACAATTGAGTCAAGAGCCCCAAAATAAAAATATGATTATTGCTTTTTACCAATAGATGTAATCAAAAGTTACAAAATGAATCAAATCATTATTTAGGCGTTTGATATAAAGTTGAATATAAATTCGAAATGATATTATTTGAGGAGAAAATATTGAAATGCCGTACATTTTTATTTATAAGACTCACTTCGTTCACATAGTTTATCTATTATACTTTATCAAAAAGATTGCTTAAATACTTCTTAGAGTATTCAAATGACACCAATGTTACCACAGCGGAAGGAACTGTTCTAACCAAATTAGTAGCAAACCCGGAATAAAACCCAGCAAAACCTTCCTGTTTATACGTGATTCTAATCAATGGGAGCAGATGACGTTGAACAGCATCAGGAAGATCTGACTTCAATTGCATCCGAGTTCGAAGTATTTCGTGAGGATAAGTCACAGTGGAGGCTACCATTTTCGATAACATAGACGCTAATATCAATTTCTGAAAGTTTGAGCTTGTTAAATCTGTTGGTAAGTCAGTCGATTCTGAATATTTAAGCCTAATTTTTAAGTTTTCATATAAAGGAAATTGTATGGCCACATTCAGCATCCCTAAAAGGGCAGGTACTAAACCAGCATAAAGGGCCTTAACTCCCTCTTGCTGAATAATTTTTTTGAAAGTGTCTATAGTACCCTTTATAATGGGTGGAGTATTCTCCAATGCCTGTCTGTAGCATGAGTCTCGTTTTAACTACCCATATTGGATTTGTGGCAACAGTTGAGATGGCACCTGCTGTAATCGCAGAGGAAGCATTTGAGAGGAATGGACTATGCGGGAAAATATCGACAGAATACTTTCTACTAAAATCATAGACGGAAAAGTAAATCATCAAAGTTGGAATGTATCCTAAAATAGTAGGCTGCAAACCTTTATAAAGTCCAGCGGCGCCTTCATCTCTAAAAATGGTGGCAAACGTACCAAAAAATCCTTTATAATGTTGACTCTGATGACTAATGTTTTGAAGACCTTGTGCTTGTAATCTTGTTTTTGCAACATCGAAAGGACAAACTAATATTCCAGATAGAACACCTGATAGAGCGCCCGCAATTGCAGTAACTCTGGGATCAACATTCTTTCTCGGGCTTTCTGTTCTGGTTGTGGTTGTACAATTGTCGTTCGCTAGTGACGAACTATTTTGGTTTTCTAATATCGTATTATTGTCTTCATCATTCATTATATAGCTGTTATGAAGATTCCGCTCTTCATCAATCAAGTGAGAGAGGGGGGGGGGGGGAGGGGGGTGAGAGACAAGAGTTACCAAAGCTGATTTTTAGTCTCCGTTAGCGCTTTTTTTTACATGTTTATTGATTTTATATACGGATGTGCTTATCTTTTCCTATACTTTTTTTCCCCCAGCGGGAATATCGAACAGAGTAAAAATCAGTTCAACAGCAAATTTCAATGAAGAATGAAGGTGGCCTTCGTAGAAAATGTTGAGAAAAACAAACAATGAGTCAGGAAAGTTGTTTTGTTTATGTCAAAAAAAAAAAAAATTTGGTTTCATAAGGAAAATGGCATAAAGAATAGAAGCATGATTACGTAAAAGAAGCAAGTAAATAAAAACAATACATGGAAAAAAAGTGTAAATTTCAGGAATATAGATATCAATCAGTACTTGGGGCAAAAAAAAAATAAAAGAAAAATCGACGTACTTTTTTATAGCTATATTTACTTATTGTGTAGTAGTTGAAGTATTTGTATTAATACTGTTCATCGTATCGTTATTGGTAATGTTTAAAATATTACTATTCGAGTGGCCCATAGTAAAATTCTTATGATCGTTAGGCTTCCTGCTGATAGTGATGGTGTTGAGGATCAGACCCAATAGTGTTTGAAGCGTGGCTTGAGTTTATTATATTTTGTTGCGACGCTGTTATTGGGTATACTGTCGGTAAAGGGTGTTGGTGTTGATGTTGATGCTGATACATCGATGAATTCTGAGCACTGGTCATCGCATATTGAGGAAACCCTTGGTAATATACTTGTGATGTAGTGTATTGTTGAGAGTTAGCGTATGCGGGATTTGGTGCGTTCGTGCTTGCAGTTAAAGAAGGTTCCGGGTTTGGATTTGAAGTAGTATTGTCCTGAGCTCTCTTGAATGCAGAGGCGGGAGAACTATAATAAGGAACGTTCATAGAATAAACAGGATAAGGGGTCGCCGAGGGGCCAGCAGCAGTGGCAGAAGTAGAAGCAGCATTTGGGTTATTGTTATTGGCTTGATGGAGTACTGGTTGCATGTTTGATACGGGCAGCCCATTTTCGGTTGTACCAGGAGCACCAGGAGCGCTAACAGTACCAGCGGCTGTTAATGCCAATTGACTCTCTATAGGATGACCATAATAAGGGGTGTTGGGTTGAAGAAGCAGAATAATTATGGGTATCGTTCATTGTGGTATTGTTTGCAGCAGGATTTGGAGGTTGAGTGGTATAATAGTTTGGATTATTGATTGGAATTGTCGTATAATAGAAGGGGTAAGAGATTTGACCTTGTTGTTGTGAATTGATGAAATCACCCGCACTATTATAAGCAAAAGAGCCATTGGTAAATCGGCTGGAGTTGTTACTCTTTCCTGAATTTATATTACTGGTGTTACTATTATTTGGTATTATTGTTAATAGTATTATTATTATTATTATTATTATTATTATTATTAGTATTGTTGTTATTATTATTATTATTGTTATGTGTGTTCATGCCAGTGGCGTTTGCGTTATCAGGAGATTGGGTGATATAAGGTGGATTCATTGTATACATCAACGTTGTTGAAGGCAACGCAGGAGCGAACTGGGCAATTGGGTAGCCCAGAGCTTTCATCATTTTTGTAATAATAATTTTTGTTCGCACTAGTAAATTGATTACCGCCAGCAGCATTCATATTAGCACTATTGTTATTTGTGGAAATAACAGTATTTAAAGGAGTCGAGGAGTTACTTTTGTTGTTTATACTATTAGGGTTGTTTGCATTAGTGGTGTTGGTACTATTTTTCACATTGCCCAAAGTTGTGTTTTCCATTGCGATAATGAGCTCTTGGGAAGGTCTAATGTCTTTTAAGAAGGGAGAGGCTTTTGGGCGTCACTAAACGGTTTTGTTTGATATCCTTGACGGAATAGTATGAGACAATGTGTAAATTTTCTATGGAATTGAATGGAGGTCTCTTCAATTTCACTGAGATTGTCTTTTTCACTAGACCGGTATATTTTAGTGGTAAATTCGAACGGTTTGATGGAGAAATGGATGATTCTTGATCCGATTCAAAATTCGAATGAGCCATAGTGGGGGGTAAGTCGAATTGATGATTCTTCAGAGGAGGTAATTTGATCTTGGAAGAGGAGGGATTCTTTGCGTCGGAAGGCCCATCTGAGATAATGGCAGAGTCAGAATTGCTGGTCGAATGAGCATTAGCATTAGCACCAGTGTTGGCGTTGTCCTTGTCCAGTTCTTTATATATCAGAAACTTGCCTGATATTCTCGATGGAGACCAAGAAACTCCGTCAGTCCATCTTTTGATGCCAGGAAATCTCTTCGATAAACACAAATATACTGCCCGGATACGATCAAGTAGGGTCTTTCAATTTCATAAGGCCTTCTGGGAATATGTTTCAGCTTACCGTCCAGGGTCGCTTGGAGGATAAGCAAAGCGTCATCTTCATCTTCAATGTATCCTTTAAAAGTAGGCTCGATATCCATTTAGAAAGTTTCGTTGTTCTTCTGTTCGGTGGTGTTGTATGGATATGTGGAAAGGAAGGGGAATGGAAGTGGTGAGGTAGTACGGATACTTGTTTTTTTCTTGAAACACAGTATGGAAAAGGGCGTACAACGAAAAAAAAAAGGGGAGCAAACAGGCTATATTAGGATTCAATAATTGACAGCGACAATAAATACGAAAGAATAGGATCCTGGTAAATCTTAAAACAAACAAACAAACCAATAGAAGGTCAGTGGTGGCAGACTGCTTAAACAAAACAGACTGCTTAAAACAAAAGGGTTTTAGAAGTCAGAAGTTGAAAAAAGCGAACAGGAAACGAAAAAACAAAAAACAACAAAAAAACCAAACAAACCAACTAACTCTCTTTAGTAGCTTCCGTCGAGCTTAAATTTAAATTAGATGCAGTAACGAGGTTTTTGAGTTGTGCGAGGAAGACACCAAAGAAAGGGGTAAGATGAAGAAGAATCAAATAAGCTGAAACAAAGCAGCACAACAGCCAACTAAGAGGAAAAGATAATAACAACCTGACAAATCCCTGCGGGCATAAGCGAGAATTCAGCGTTAGAATTACAGTTACAGTTACAATTTTACAGTTTACAGTTACAGTTGCCGGCGAGAAAGGAGAATGACGCGCCATTTTTTGCCTCGTTAACGAACTTTAAACGCAAAAAAACAAGAAACGCACGGACAACGGGAGGAAAACCGACCTGCGGGATTACGTAAATGGGCAAAAAAAATAAACAAGAAACTACGCCACCACCCACACCCCTGTAATAAAAGGGGGAGATTTGCAGGAAAAAAAACGCAAAAAACAAAAACTACCTCCGTTGTTATGACTAGTCACTGCCTACGGAGAGGTTTGCCATTCTTTGTTCTTTGTCCCGCTGCGAGGCGGTTGTGTCTGGCTGGCTCGAGGCCTTGCGTTTTTTTTATTCTCGGGGCAACGGTCGCCGTCGATTACAACCGGTACGGTGGCGCTACACCACAGCAAATTATCGCTGATAGGCAGGATGAGCTCCGCGGCGCCGCGCGCCGGAGTCCGTCGCTAAAGGAAAAAAACTTATCTCCGTGCTTCCGTGACTGGCCGTTAACCGGTTTCTGCCCGGCCAATGTCCGTGTTCGCCCCGCACACCCATACAATTAGAGATCCGGACACCACCGGCATCTTGTAAAGTTGCTTTTGTTAGGACATGCTTTCTTTGACGTACACGCGCATCGCCTCTCCGAACTCCAATCTCCAGCCAATGAGATCGGAGTGCTTTTGAAGATCTTCGCTGAATAAAAGGCATGAGCACATTCGCTGGAAGCGAGAAAGAATCAAAAAAAAAAAAAAAAGTAAAAAATTTCCGAGCTTAAATAAAGTAGATAAATACTTCATCTTTTCCTTTCCAGTTTTCACATTTTTTCTTGCATTTTTCAAAAATGTTCCCGCTCACGCTTGTTTTACATAAAATTCTTCTTGTTTGTAGTTCTTGCATTGCTTAACAGAGAAAATCAAACACAAAACAAAACAAAACAAAACACAACACAGGATCTTCATTTCCCCACTCAATTCAAACTTTTTTGCCCATCAGTTTTACTAGCGAATCTTACAACCTACCAGCCACACAGCTCACTCATCTACTTCGCAATCAAAACAAAATATCATATTTTAGTTCAATTTATCAAGTTATTACCAGTATCGTATTACAGAAATTAAAGATCATTGAAAAATGGCTTGCTAAACCAATTATATTTTGTTTTTAAAGTAGATTATTAAAGAATTATTAATTAAGAGAATAATGTGTTGTTAAATATATTAAGATAAAGAAAATTTTATTTTTCCTTTATTTATTAAAGTCCCCCCTTACTTTTTTCTAAAACTACCAGTTTTTTAAAGAGTTATTTGTTTTGTTACTAATTGCTATCATGTGTCCGTAGAATTTTACCCTTCAAGATGTTTCCGTAACGGTTACCTTTCTATTAAAAAATTATCCAGGTTTATTTCCCGAATAAAAATCCCCTATCCTATCATTAAATTAAATTAAATTAAATTATTACCATCAAAGTTTTGTTTACCAATTTGTCCGCTCAAGAAAATAAAAAATTAAATACAAATAAAATGTCCGAATATCAGCCAAGTTTATTTGCTTTAAATCCAATGGGGTTTTCACCATTGGATGGTTCTAAAACCAACCAACGAAAACACTTCTACCCTCACCTCCTCCTCCATCTCTAAACCAGTCGTTGGTCAATTAGTCTTCGATAAATTTTATCAAGGCTGAAGAAGACCCAATGATCAAGCAAGATGCTCCTACAAACCTTGATTTTGATTTTGCTCTACCTCAAACAGCAACTGCTTCCAACACTGAGACTGCTTTACCAATTTCAGAACTAGACGCCGCTGTGGTGGAATCTTTCTTCTCTTCAAGTACCGATTCGACTCCAATGTTTGAATACGAAAACCTAGAAGACAATTCTAAAGAATGGACTTCTCTGTTCGACAACGACATTCCAGTCACCTCCGATGACGTTTCATTGGCTGACAAGGCAATTGAATCTACTGAAGATGCCTCCTTGGTACCATCTAACCTAGAAGTATCAACAACTTCATTTTTGCCAACTCCTATACTAGAAGATGCTAAATTGAGCCAAACCAAACGCGCAAAGAAACCAAATTCTATCGTTAAGAAATCTCATCATCACCACCACCATCACCACGATGAAGATGAAGATGATGAAGAATCGAGACTAGATCACTTAGGGGTTGTTGCTTACAACCGTAAACAACGCTCAATTCCACTGTCCCCAATTGTGCCTGAATCTAGCGATCCTGCTGCTCTAAAACGTGCTAGAAACACAGAGGCCGCAAGACGCTCCCGTGCAAGAAAGCTGCAAAGAATGAAGCAACTCGAAGACAAAGTTGAGCAACTACTGTCCAAAAATTATCAGTTGGAAAACGAGGTTGAAAGATTGAAGAAATTAGTTGGTGAAAATTGAACTCATTTATTTTTTCGTTTTTATCTTTTGTATATGTAGTGATTATTTACATATATACTTTTAAACAAAAATCTAAAAAATATAGAAATAAAGATTTAACTATCTTTCATAACAGGTCGCCAAATTTTCACAAAAAAAAATATTGCCTTTCCACCTAGAAGGAAAGCAGATAAAAATAAAAGCTCACGATGGGGGTCGAACCCATAATCTTCTGATTAGAAGTCAGACGCGTTGCCATTACGCCACGCAAGCCCTTGTTTAGTGGAATTTCTAGTTTCTAAATATGTCCAAGCTATCATTCTCACGGCGTTAATACCCACCACAGCATAAAGTAAAATGTTTTTTTCAGTATTTTTTTTTTTTTTTTTTTTTTTTTTTTTTTTTCCCCCCCCCCCCTCTTTTTTTTCTTCCCCCCCAAAAAAAAAAAAATCCCCAAAAAAAAACCCCCCCCCCCCCCCCCCCCCCAATTTTTTTCACAAAAATTTTTTCCCCTTTTAGGGGGGTTTTTTTTTTTTATAAAAAAAAAAATAAAATCAAAAAAAAAGATGGGAGAAACCCCTTAAAAAAAAAGGAAAGTTATGTCCAAAATCACTTATTCCAATAAATAGCATTAGATGGAAAACTGTCAGTGTTGTATGATCGCATTCGATATCATAAGGAAAATACTGATATCCACTGAGTAGCGATAATACTCAAGTGGTCATATTCATCTTCATATCTCACCGCTAATTCCTCCTGAAGAACAATATCTCATCATGCAAGTTACCCATTGTCAAAGAAGTGTACTCTATTTCGACAACTGTATAACTAATATCGAATACACTAATTTTGTTGGCCCTAAGTTTTTCATAGACGTAGCTTCAGCACGCGTACTTATCCTCTCCTTTCAAACCGCGCAAACCTAAAATGCATTGCAAGAAACCAATCCTAAACTAAACGATACCAATTTCGGTTAGCGATATCCCTTCATCGTGCAAATAATACACTTTGAAAGAATAAGCAACAATAAAGTTGATCAATATGACGCCAATATCCAGTGCAATAAACTGGGATATCCCTTTCCAATCGGGCGTTTGATCCCTTATAGGGAATGATTGGATTGACCAAATGAAACAAGCTAAAAAGGCGTATAAGAAGAAAAAAGTTAACCAAGACCGGAATTTGAACTGCCTAGGCTGTTCTCTTTTAGCACGACAAAGAAAGCAGGGCATCCTCGAGCATCTTGGAAATTGGGCCTGCTTTTGGATTCTACACGCTCTTTCCTTCCATACTGAAAACCACCAGATAGAAATAAGTGCTGCGTATGCTAACATAGAGACATTGGTTAACTTTGGATTATTAGTAAACACTGTCCAATGAGAAAATGGGCGCATTGGAGTCAATGAGAAATTAACCATAGCAGCGGTACAAAAACATGTCGATAACTAGTTCTACTTTCGATTTAGAAGCCTCCTCCCCAGCCATAGTGGGAACATCACCGCCACCTTCTTCAGCGTCTTCCGTCATACCACCCATTGTTCTCCAGTAGCGGTGCCACTATACAAAGAAAACATAAATGGTTGTTGTTCTTATGTTAACTACATGTAACAAGCGCCCCTTTCTCTTATGTTTTCAATTTACTTTTTTTTTTTGTTTGATTCTGGTATTCTTGAAATTTTTCATGCTCGGTAATTTCCGAGCGCAGGGAAGAAAGCATCTGGACGAGAGATATAGCGTATAATTGTGTATATAAGTGCACTGCTCGAAAGACCTACCATCTGTGCTTCGTCAGTGGTTTAGCTCTATGGTGCAAAATCTTCCAGAAAAAATAGATCCAAAGAAAAGAATATGTCTAACGCTACTTATAAAGAACGTGCTGCTACTCATCCTAGCCCAGTTGCTGCCAAATTATTCAAACATTATGCACGAAAAGCAAACAAACTTGTGTGCATCTTTGGATGTTCACACCACAAAGGAGCTGCTGGAGTTAGTGGAAGTTTTGGGCCCTAAGATATGCCTACTGAAGACACATGTCGACATCTTGACTGACTTTTTCCATGGAGGGCACTGTCAAACCGCTAAAACAACTATCCGCTAAGCATAATTTTTCTGCTATTTGAAGACAGAAAGTTCGCAGATATCGGTAACACAGTGAAGCTGCAGTACTCATCAGGTGTATATAGGATAGCTGAGTGGGCAGACATCACCAATGCGCACGGTGTGGTGGGTCCTGGCATTGTCAGCGGGTTAAAAGCAGCCGCAGAGGAGGTCACCAAAGAACCTAGAGGCCTTCTGATGCTAGCCAGAATTATCATGCAAGGGATCTTTAGCCACTGGGGAGTACACCAAGGGCACTGTGGACATTGCCAAGAGTGACAAAGACTTTGTTATTGGGTTTCATCGCTCAAAAAGACATGGGCGGTAGAGACGAAGGGTACGACTGGTTGATTATGACGCCCGGTGTGGGGCTAGACGACAAGGGAGACGCATTGGGCCAACAGTATAGAACTGTGGATGACGTAGTCTCTACAGGATCCGACATCATTATCGTGGGAAGAGGGCTATTTGCCAAGGGCAGAGATGCCAACGTGGAAGGTGAGCGTTACAGAAAGGCAGGCTGGGAAGCTTACTTGAAGAGATGCGGGAGCCAAAATTGAAAAATAGATATGTACCATAAGTAAAGTGCATGCGTGTATACTAAAACCAAGACAAGCCGTTCATTTTGATGGTAACCGTTATTACCCGGGAATTGCTCGGCCGTTAATTTCAAAATGACGAAGAAATGGAAAGAAAAAAAAAAAAAGCTCCCATGGCTTTATAAAGGAAATTGTCTAAATATCATGGCAAAATTTAAAGACATCCAAACAGCTCAGACCAAAAACAGAACAAGACAGGACCGCAGAGATGGACGCACTAAATTCTAAAGAACAACAAGAGTTCCAGAAAGTGGTGGAACAAAAGCAAATGAAGGATTTCATGCGTTTATACTCCAACTTAGTAGAAAGGTGTTTCACGGACTGTGTCAACGACTTCACAACTTCCAAGCTAACCAACAAGGAGCAAACATGCATCATGAAGTGTTCAGAGAAGTTCCTCAAAGCACAGCGAGCGTGTCAGGACAACGTTTC
This sequence comes from Saccharomyces x bayanus, assembly GCA_019431265.1. Classification (NCBI taxonomy): domain Eukaryota; kingdom Fungi; phylum Ascomycota; class Saccharomycetes; order Saccharomycetales; family Saccharomycetaceae; genus Saccharomyces; species Saccharomyces x bayanus. Next base: position 139,088 of record CP080208.1, on the reverse strand, counting down.
CAAGAGCAGAACGCCGCTTTGGGTCAAGGCCTGGGGCGTTAGTATGTACTGGCGTATATAACTATATATCTAATCGGGTCCTGTTTCTAGCATGTAAATATAAAAAACAAATAAATCAATAGTATTATTACTTCTGTTCATTTCCCAAGCAACTTCAAAAAAAGGTCAAAAAGATAATAGGAAGTCGAAATCGGGATGGAGCAGCAGCAGTAATCGGTATCGGGTTCGCCACGAATGGCGTCCTACGATTGCACTCAACAGACCTTGCAGCGCGCCGTGGCGGGCGACAAGTCAAACGGAACAACCGTTGCCGTTCCCATCGGGGCCCGGCGGGACCGGGCCCCGTTCAATTTCTGATAGCAACGGTCGGTAAAGACTGGTTCCCCAGCAAGTTTCTTCTCTCACGAGCAGGGGCCACTGCCAGAGACAATGGCCCGGAAGGCAAGGCTCCACTGTGTTCCACCGAATTTCCCACCTGATAAATAAGATGACCCGCGTGGGCAGGCCCTTTTGCAAACAGGTTTCTTAATCGTAGGAATCACCACTGTTCCACTGTCAAATAACGACTCCCAGAGTTTCGTTCCCGGCCGCGCGCGACATGGCGGACCATGTGCGCCACGAGGCCTCAAACGGAAAAACAATAGGAATCGATAGGGGACGGCACCATACCGCAGCGGCCAGCGGGATTCTCAGCGGCTACCGCCACCAACACGAGGTGTACGTGAACGTGAACGTGTACGTGTATTGATTGATTGATGTATGTATAGAGTATTTACCTCCTCATTATAGGCGCGGCTTGGTCTGCCACGCAAATGAGATCGGCTTCTGTTCGCCGGGTTCGATGATGACGTTGATGACGCTTGTTTCCCTTCTGGTGCGGGCCAACTGCACGGCTTCCCGGAAGCTCTTGTTTAGTTCTCTTCCAGCGTGTTTACCAAAAACCCGTGGGCGCCCAGGCCTTCACCCACCAGGTCGTAGCGGCAATTCTTGCTTAGCGCGGTGGGCGGTAAGTCGGCCCTGGCATCCTTCACCCCGTGGTATATACCGCTGTTGTTCATGACGACGATGACTAGCGCCAGCTGGCACCGCACCGCCGTTTCAATTTCCATGGCTGAGAACCCGAATGCGGAGTCGCCCTGGATTAGCACCACGTCGAGCTCCGGCCGAGATGCCTTGGACGCCAGAGCATACCCGAGCCCAATGCCCATGGTCGCATTAGTCCCTGCGTCCAGACGGTGTCTTGGAGCGTCGGTGGGGAACGAGACCCGTGCGCTGTCCATGGTGTTCGCACCCTCCGTGACAAGTATCGTCCTATAGTCCTCGATAAGCGGCCTTAGGACCCCATAAACCTGGTGGTAGTTCAGTTGCGCGCCCCCCACCTTCTCCTTTCTCCTGCAAGCGGGTCTGGTTCACGTGGATTTTCTCCCTCAGGGCGTTGTTGACGCCGCTGTACTTCCAACCTGGTCTTTGTTGTGGCAGCTCTTCCATCAAGGGCAGTTACGCTCAAGCCTATATCCCCCCAAACGGAGAGTCCGGCGCCAGGTGACGTATTGTTATCGCCCAGTGTTTCGGGATGGGAGTCGAACTGAATGAAGACGGACTCAGTGTTCCATCTGGGCGAAGAACCAAACTGCAGTATCCAGTTTAGTCTCGCGCCAAGAACAAGAACGATATCTGCGGTTTTCAAAGCCTGGGACCTCGCAGACGACACGTTTAGGGGCGATGAGTCTGGGACGATTCCCTTCGCCATTGGTGTGGGCAGGAATGGAAGATTAAAACTGTTGACCAACCTGCGAAGTTCGTGCGAATTTTTCACTGCGCCCTTCCCAATGACAATGAGGATGTTCTTGTCCCTGTGTTTTGTAAAATCAGCTGTACAATTTCTTCGATCTTCGATGGGTCAGGGCCACACTTGTTTGGAGTTAAAATCATGGGTAATTCATTAACTAAGTGGTCGTTTCCCGCCAGAGATTTTTTCTCGTTTTCAATCAAGTCTGCAGGGAAGTCGATGTACGAGACGCCCATCGTGCCCTGTATACAATGATTCAAAGCCTTTCGGGTGACCATGTCGATGTTATCAGGAGTTAGCTTGCCAGTGAACTTTAAAAAGGGGAGACAACAGACTTATCTGGTCCAACTCTTGGAATCCGCCCTTGTGGACGTCATTCTGAGAGGAGCTCCCCGCAATGACCAAAAGAGACCACCTATTGTTCATTGAGTTGTAGATACCGGCCAACGAGTGAATTAGACCTGGGCCTCCGACAATAAGCAGCACCCCCGGCTTATCGTTGACATACCCATACGCAGACGCAGCGTATGACGCGGCCTGTTCATTCCTACATGGTATGAATTTGACGTCGTTGGCAACCATAGTATCCGCCAACTGGACAATGGGGATACCCACGATACCAAATACCGTGTCGATACCGTATTTTTGTAGAAGCTGAGCGAAATGTTGCGTGACTGTTGTGGCCATCTTAGTGTATGTGTGTGTGTGTGTGTGTGTTGTGATTTATTATCTTATAGAAGTAATCAATGCCTTTTTTTCTTTTAATATATTATAGAGGTGCTTATATATAGGTTGGTGCCTATCCGTTTTTCTTTTTTTAATTACGTCAAGCTTTCGGGCCGAGGGGCTCGGATGAGAAACAAATAAAATTCATGGCACACCAACATCATCATAGGACATCGATGGCTTGGTTGTTTCTTTTGTCTTGTTCCTGAGAATCCTTGATCCTGGCGATTCTGCACCTCAGTTCCATGATGGGGTCTCTTACGAAATCCCTCATGGAAACGACCTGTGAACATGCAGCTTGCGGACAGTCCCTTGTCGTATACCCTTGTAAGTAATTCTGAATACCATCTTTATCGAAAACGTGATTGCATTTTTTTGGATATCAATGGCGTTTCATAGGGTTTGCAAGTGATGGGACAGGTCAGTTCAAATTTCCCACCTTCTATTTGTAAATCATCTTCGTCTGCGGGATTTTGCAAATCCGGTATCACGCACGTTGGATCATTCCAGATGTACGGTAAGACCTTGAGTATCTTTTAAAGTGGCCGTGCTATTGACTGCAACGGATGGCTCTGATCGCAGGCATGTTAAGATATAACTCAGAAAGTTGGGGAGCGGTAATTTCACCGGTGCGATATTTGTCCCAGGTGGAAAGGTCAATTTGCGGGCATGAGTCTGATTGAATTTTGAAAGTATTCTTCAAGTCTTTGGATGTCGTTGTGGAATGAGTTAGATTCCGATTCATGCGTTGAAAGAAGTTTGTATATGTTTGTCAGAGATCCGCTATTGGCTTGTCGATGTTGGAAGTGGAAGGCGACGGAGAATCTACTAGCTGGTTTATAGTTTCGTCAAACTGTTTGTAGCATTGCTGGTAGAGGTTTGATAAGTCTTGAGTATGTAAAGTGTGGAAGTATTTACCTGCCTGTTGGTGCAAAGGTACCGACTTAGGTATAGGATTATCGTCTTGGGCCATACTTGTCTTACCTCGGTTTCTCTTTACTAGCATACTAAATACAATCAGTTTAACGTGGTTTTTTTCGATGTGTAGAAAGAATAGACAAAAAAAACGAAAATAGATAGAAGCAAGCGTTAGTGAGGGAAGAGAGCCAGGAGTGCAAAAGGCACTGGAAGAAAGTGAAGAACAGATGGATACGGAGGTGAGTGAGCTGGTGGTGTTGCAGCTGATACATACGCTGATCTCGAACAAAAATGAAGAACTGGTCAAGAACGGTGGAGGAATTAACATGATCGGGAACAATCTTCGAATATCGCTGGTAAAGCTGACCGAACGAAATACAAAATAACGTGCTGATCAACGAGTTAACGAACCTGAGGAGGCAAGGCGGTGTTGTAAATGGGAACGGGAAACTGGGCATCAACGATATCCTGACGATTGTGAAGAGTCTGTTCCCCGGATACAGGACAACGCTGAACGATGGGCAGTTAAGCCTACATGGCCTAGAGATGCATGATATTGAGAAGCTACTAGTGGGCAAGTACGAGGAATTCAAGAGAGTACAAACCGAACAGATAAGGGCGATGGAGGACGAGATCCAGAGGAACGGTATAAAGAGCGGTCCAACGCAATCACAATCGCAGTCGCAGTCGCAACCCATCGCACACAGGCAAGAGTGGAGGTGCCGTGATAGGCACCACTACAGCCCATGGAGGACATGCCATGGACCCCAAAAGAGAAAAAGCTGTTGAAACTGTACAGGGACACCGTGCTGAATAAGCTAGAGAGCAAGACAGGGAACTTCCAGAAACTGTTCAAGAGCCCCAACAACACGATCATCAAGGATGAGGTCAATTACGAAGACATAAAAGAACGAGACGCCCGGCAGCGTTCACGAGCTGCAACTGATCCTGCAAAAGTGCATAACGGACGGCGTAATGCGAGGGGTCATAGGCACGGACGACTGGAAACTAGCAAGACAGGTCCAGTTGGAACTAGACGACACCGTACAATTCATGAGGAGAGCACTAGAATAGGGACGACGGCGACCATTATTACTTCAAAAAAACGTAAAGTCTTGTTAATTATAACTATATACTATTTGAGCGATAAAAAAATACACACAATTTTTTAACGGAACAATATACACGCAAACAATAAAGGCGACACTTTTCGAAAACATAAGTAGATAAAACGATAAAGAGGGCGGCGGAACGCAACAAGCGGAGTGAAGAAAAATATTAGTTTGTCCACACACGACAAACGAGCTCTTTCTCGCACCCGCACGCTCGTACGCACAGACTTCTTAGGGAGGGAGCGGACAGGAAACGCACACATAGATTAAATCGTTCCCATAGAGGAATTCAACAGCACAAAATACAACGAGGATTATAGCACACACACGGGGAGGGGGAGGATATTAATTATTAGAAATTAAAGGAAAGGGGGGGGGGAGGTAAAAAAAAAAGGACTAATTTATTCATTTATTTTCAGTAATCCAAAAAAAAAGAGCTAAGAAAAAAACAATCACAAGCTTGTTTGGTTGCTTGCTAGCAATTGCTTAGAATCTTTGCAACCCTTGTTGTCTGGCCTTCCATTTGTTGTAGATAATGGTAGAAATGATAATGATACAAGCCAAACCGACTAGAATGAAAACTAAGATAACACCACCTGGCAACATGTTCATCAACATCTTTGTATAATTGTTATTGTACTATTAATTGTTTTGTACGGATAGGAGGGAAGTCAAGAGAGAGAAGGAGAGAGAGAGAGAAAAAAAGTTAAAGCTGAATAAGAATTGACTTTATATTAACCAAGAGTAAAACAATCGAAGAACAGTGATTACGGAATTTTGGTTTTTTTCACTGTTTATTTAAACCAATTAGTGCGAGAAAGAGAGGAGAGAGAGAGAGAGAGAGAAAAAAAAAAATGTTCAGTATTCGTTAAGAAACTTTTGGCATCCGCGCCGGAAAAACACCGGGAATTTTTTTTTCCCAGGCAGGGGCAGCGAGGGCTACGGGCTGGCGTCAAAAACAGCTCAACGTAGTGGCGCCAGGGCGTGAACCCGCGCTGGCGCGGGTGGTGCTGGGCGACAGCAAGCGGCAGCGGGCTGGAGCGCGGTTTCTGCGAGGGCGCGGACCCGGCTGCCGGAGGGTTGCGGCAATTTGGGAGCACGCCCTCGTTTGCGGTGGTTTTTCCGAGACCCGGATTCATCCCGAGCGGCAATTTGTGGGCTGACAGGTCGCGCACGACGAAAAGGACCAGCCGCTCGGGAACTATGCCCGTGCGCGGTGACTCGTCTCTTTTTTTTTTTTTTTTCTTTTGCGCACACGCGGGGCCGACCTTCGTCGCTCACAACAACGACAAACAAAAACATCATACGTAAACAACGTGGTTATCGTTTATGCAAGGGGACACCACAATATAGCTCTGCACTGCACTGCACTGCACTTTAACACAACAAAACACCGCAATACAACACATGTCGAGCACGTCCACTTTCACCCGCTGGAAGAAGGCGGACCTGATTGACCTGGCCAACAAGCTGGAGATCGACGGCTTCCCCAACTACGCAAAGAAGAGCGACATGATCGAGTTCCTGGAAGCACACCTGAACCGTCTCGAGAGTCCCGTGGACTTCAAGGACGACTACCCGGAACTGAGGTCGTTCTACGAATCGATCATCGTGGACCAGTCCAACGATGAGGGGGACGTGTCCGGGTCACTTTCCGGGTCCTCCGACACCGCAGCCAACGATTCCGACCTGGAGAAGGCGTATATCAAGGATGATGACGACGGATCGCAATCCGCGGACGAGGCCAGTGCGAAGCAGCCTGGCGCAGACGCCAGCGCGAAGGCGAACTTCAATCTGCTCGGATTTCAGCGCGGACCGCGACTCGTCCGTCTCTGCCCTAACCAAGTTCAAGTTCGACTTCCAGGACTACGTCTCCGACATCAAGTGCCATGCGCAGAAACTGAACGAGAACGTTCAGGACTGCCTGTCCACGATCTCCTCCGTCGACGCCATCTTTTCTCTCTCGTAGAGTGCTCTCTTTTGGTGAGAGACCTATTAGCCGCCGGGCGGCCCACCGTCTCCTCCTCCTCCTCCTCCTCCTCCTCCTCTTCGCTCGCCTCGTCGTTCGAGGCCGCAGCAGCCAGCCACGCCAGCCACGCGCAACCGCAGCGCATCCTCGATTACTGCCTGCCCATACTCACATGGCTGCTCTTCTTCAGAGGCATCCCGACGCTGGTGTCGTACTACATCAACTTCATCCGGTACGACCTGGACATCGAGTTGGATCCGATGACGTTCAACCTTTCGAAGTTCTTGATCTCTCTGGCAATCTTCAAAACCTGTAATAATAAAAACATAGATTTCCACTCTTTCCAATACGTCGACCAAGTGTGGACCCAACTCTGCTCTGTGAACCACTCCCTGGGCACGGTGCCCCTGGTGTTGTCCATGGCCAGCTGCCTACTGACTTTATACGTCCTATAGTCTCCTATATATGTATTACGTACTATTCTGTATTATTGTAACGAAACTTTTCTCTTTTTTTTTTCTCCCTTATACGACACCGCTGGCCTCGATTAGCAACTTGTAAATTTCTGTGTTTTCGAACGGTGGTATAACTCCTTTGCTAAACATCGGACCCATGCCAATGAACATGGACGCCATGTCGCTACAGTTGGCAAAGTTGTAGCCGTGTGTCCCCATCACCCCGGCCCGTACGTCTCCCGTTTCCTTCAAGATTGCGTAGTGCGCATCCGCCAGAACCCAGATATCGCCCACTCTGCCGTCATATGTATGCGGCTTGTCATCGTAGCGGAAGTATTTCCAATCCGGCTCGAAATCCTCCCTCAAGATCACGTGGAACTTGCTCGAGATTTCGTCTCCGTACACTTGCCGCAGCGTGAGCTGGATCAAGTCCCGGATCCAGCGCTTGTCCCGAGGATCTTCCAAGTAGATCATCATCATCGGGCCCTCGTTATAGATATGCGCTACAAACTTCGACATCGCATCGCCGGGAAACAGTCTTTTCCCATATAACGACATTCCCCGCGTTATTCATGTCGACATTACTCATCCCGTGGTCGCTGACAAACATAACGTTGCTGAGCGCCAATAGATTTCTTCTCTGTAAGCCTTCAATCAGCTCGTGACAGAATCCGTCAACTTCGCCGATCACCTCTTGTAGCCGCCTATCCCGTAAATCATACCCGAAATTGTGACCATACCAATCGACATTAGGTATGTAGCTCAGTATCAATTCGGGCCTGTCCGTTAGCCGAGGCATGTCCACATACTGGAAAATCTGAGACAACTTCTCATCAAGCGGTTCCCATTGGTTAAACTTGTCAAAATAAAATGGCATTCTTTCCCTCGGCATTTCTTCACAATCGTTGTACACAACATCACTCCCCGGCCACATATGCGTTGCCACTTTGTACTCGTTTTGAGACTGGGTTTGAAGCAGTTGCCAGATGGGGTCTGCTGCATTGCTCCAGATTCTCGGGTCGAGATTATTCGGTTGGAATTCGCTTTTGGTGGCATTATCCCAGAATATATTGGAAATAATGCCATGCTCAATGGGGTATTTTCCCGTCACCATGCTCCAATGATTGGGGAATGTCTGTGTGGGGAAGCTGGGGATCATGTACTGTGCGGTGGTGATGTTTATATCATATGATGACTGCAAATTACGTAAGCTGTAAAGAAACGACGTATAATTTTCATCTATTAATCTCGGAGGAAACCCATCGATGGATATCAATATCGTTAATGTCTTAAACTCATGCGTACCGTTGAAATAAGTATTCGATCTGTTTACAATTTCCCTGGGCCCAGCATCATACCTTGTTGAGCGTTTACCACATGAAAGTAAAATAATGGCAATCATGCCATATAGCACAATTTTCCTCCACTGAAGCCATGCCGTGAGGAGCACTTGCACTACCGTGATTTCGATCATTTTTCTCAAGGTCCCTACTACCTTGCTCCAAAAGGAAGCATATCGTACACCTTTATTAAATGCTTCGAAGCTATTTTGTGGTTTATTATTGGGGTTACCACAACTTTTCTTTTACTACAAAAAGGACCCTCAAGTCACGTACATTGACAATCAGCACCCTAGCATACTGAGGAAAAGTCTATTGCTTGAAACCGCTGACGAGTAATTGCGTTTGGTAGTATTATCAAGTTATAATTATCATGTGTTATGTTTTTTATTATTCTATTACCCTGGAGTTAAACCTGTCTGTTTTTTTCGTTTATCATTTTTTTTTTTTTTTCAATCACTGGGCAATAAGAAAGAAAACACAGTTAATTCGAGTATTTTAGCTAAAGTGCTTAGCATTTTTTCTTGAAAGATCGGTACCCCTCAGTGTAAGATATAACGGTTCGTAACAGTAATTTTAATGTCTCAGTTTATTGGCTTTGGTGTACAAGTGGAGCTAAAAGACGGAAAGCTCATTCAGGGGAAAATCGCCAAAGCAACTTCGAAAGGATTGACTTTGAATGACGTACAATTCGGTGATGGCGGTAAATCCCAAGCTTTTAAAGTAAGGGCATCTAGACTAAAGGATTTAAAAGTTCTAACCGTTGCCCCTCAATCGGGTAAAAGGAAACAGCCGAGACAACTGCAACAACAACAACAACAACAACAACAACAACAGCAACAGCAACAACAAAATGACTATAGTAGCCAAAATCGTGGTGAACATATTGATTGGCAAGATGACGATGTAAGTAAGATAAAATTACAGGAGGATTTTGATTTTCAAGGGAATTTGGGCATGTTTAACAAAAAAGACGTATTTGCTCAATTAAAGCAAAGTGACGATATATTACCGGAAAACAGATTACAGGGACATAATAGAAAACAACCCCAATCCCAACAAAATAACTACCAGATCGACGAATTGGTTATCCCAGATGCAAAGAAAGATTCATGGAACAAAATCTCCTCTAAAAATGAGCAAAGCGCGCCACAGCCTCAGCCGCAAGAAGAAGACCAAGATGATGTAGAGGTGGAAGATGATGAACATGAGTATGACGTTGATGACATTGATGACCCCAGGTATTTACCGATCACTCAATCGTTGAACATCACTCACTTAATCCATTCTGCTACAAACTCTCCATCCATGGACGATAAAACCAAAAACGCTATCATAAGTGACAAAGATCAAGTACTAGCCAAATTAGGTCAAATGATCATAAGTCAGTCAAGGTCAAACTCGACATCTTTACCACCTGCGAACAAACAAACGACCATCAAATCCAAAAACACTAAGCAAACCATCCCGATGGCCACTCCAGTGCAATTACTCGAAATGGAGAGTATCACATCTGAATTTTTTAGTATCAATTCATCCGTATTGTTAGAAAATTTTGCTGTAAACGCCTCATTCTTTCTGAAGCAGAAGCTTGGTGGCCGTGCACGTTTGCGCTTACAGAATACTAATCCAGAACCTCTGGTGGTAATATTGACCTCAGATTCCAACAGATCTGGTGCCAAAGCATTGGCATTAGGTAGGCACCTTTGTCAAACGGGTCATATCCGTGTTATAACACTATTCACATGTTCACAAAATGAACTACAAGATCCTATGGTCAAGCAACAAACAGAAATCTACAAAAATGCGGTGGTAAGGTCGTAAACAGTATATCTTCACTGGAATCCGCTATGGATACATTGAACAGCCCTGTGGAATTGGTCGTTGATGCCATGCAAGGGTATGACTGCACATTAAGCGATCTAGCAGGCACGTCGGAGACCATTGAAGCTAGAATCAAAAGCATGATATCGTGGTGTAATAAACAGCGAGGCTCTACTAAAGTATGGTCTTTGGACATTCCAAATGGGTTCGACGCAGGCTCCGGTTTGCCAGATATCTTCTTCCCGGACAGAATCGAAGCAACGGGGATTATTTGTTCCGGCTGGCCCTTAATGGCCATCAACAACCTAATCACACACCTACCCAAGTTAGAGGATGCTGTTTTGATCGATATGGGTATCCCACAAAGTGTTTATTCACAAAGGACCTCTTTGCGTAAGTTCCAAAACTGTGATCTGTTTGTCACCGATGGGTCTTTACTTCTAGACTTGTAAAACAGGAACTAATTACAACCTATACCGAGTATATAAATGTATACCTACAGCAAGATAACCAGGAACATCACAGCAATAATGCAGTGCCGTGGTGGCAACTGCCAGAAGACAAATTACTAACATACGGCAGATAGTAGAACCGCGATTCCGTTGTCGGTTATTCTTCCTTGCCCGGGTAACAGGCCCTTAAGGAGGACTCAAAACGAAAAGGAAAAAAAGAAGAATGAATGGAAAGAAAAAATGAACCCTTTCCTGTAATCGATAATGATAGAGTTGTTTGTCATTCAAGACACCAAGTATATCAATTCAAGGTTGAATAGTGCTATAATTTTGTGATTATAATTTATTGCGAGTCTAATTTCTTTCCCGTTTTTTTTTCGTTGGCTCTCCTGTTTAATTTCCTACTTTTCCTTCTGTTGTTAAAATAAGGTATAATATATTTAATACAACCCTATAAAAAGTAATTTGCCAATTTCCAATCTTACAAAGACAGAGACTGAGCAAACGATAACGCTGTTCTTTTGTCTGTGTATATATATATTTTTACAACTATGGGGTCATGTTGTAGTTGCTTGAAAGATTCTTCAGACGAGGCCAGTGTCTCACCAATTGCCGAAAATGAAAGAGAAGCAGTGACTTTATTATTAGGATACTTAGAAGATAAAGATCAGTTGGATTTCTACTCAGGCGGTCCGTTGAAAGCGCTCACAACTTTAGTTTACTCAGATAATTTAAATTTACAAAGGAGTGCTGCTTTGGCATTTGCAGAAATTACTGAAAAATATGTTCGTCAAGTCTCCAGAGAAGTGCTAGAACCTATCTTAATACTATTACAAAGTCAAGACCCACAGATTCAAGTGGCTGCCTGTGCAGCCCTGGGTAATTTGGCCGTAAATAATGAAAACAAATTGTTGATAGTGGAAATGGGTGGCTTAGAACCATTAATAAATCAAATGATGGGTGATAACGTAGAGGTTCAATGTAATGCCGTTGGATGCATCACCAATTTGGCCACAAGAGATGACAATAAACACAAGATTGCCACTTCCGGTGCTTTAATCCCGTTGACCAAATTGGCTAAATCCAAACACATCAGAGTTCAAAGAAATGCTACAGGTGCATTACTAAATATGACACATTCTGAGGAAAACAGAAAAGAATTAGTTAATGCTGGTGCTGTACCTGTGTTAGTATCTTTGCTTTCATCTACTGATCCTGACGTTCAGTATTATTGTACCACTGCTTTATCGAATATAGCAGTAGACGAGTCCAATCGCAAGAAACTGGCTCAAACTGAGCCAAGATTAGTTTCAAAGTTGGTGGGCCTGATGGATTCCCCATCTTCTAGAGTAAAATGCCAAGCTACTTTGGCATTAAGAAACCTAGCATCAGATACCAGTTATCAATTAGAAATTGTAAGAGCTGGTGGCTTACCTCATTTGGTAAAATTGATTCAGAGTGATTCTATACCACTAGTCTTGGCTAGTGTAGCATGCATTAGAAACATCTCTATTCACCCATTGAATGAAGGTTTGATTGTAGATGCCGGCTTCTTGAAACCATTAGTGAAATTACTAGATTACAAAGACTCAGAGGAAATCCAATGTCATGCCGTATCTACACTGAGAAATTTGGCAGCGTCATCTGAAAAAGAATAGAAAAGAGTTTTTCGAAAGCGGTGCCGTAGAGAAATGCAAAGAATTAGCTTTGGATTCACCTGTTAGTGTTCAAAGTGAAATTTCCGCATGTTTTGCAATTTTGGCTTTAGCAGATGTCTCCAAATTGGACTTATTAGAAGCAAATATTCTAGACGCTTTGATCCCAATGACCTTCTCTCAGAATCAGGAAGTGTCCGGTAATGCAGCCGCAGCTTTGGCAAATCTGTGTTCAAGGGTAAACAATTATACAAAAATCATTGAAGCATGGGACCGTCCGAATGAGGGTATTCGTGGATTTTTGATTAGATTTTTGAAAAGTGATTATGCTACGTTTGAACACATTGCGCTATGGACAATTTTACAGTTGCTAGAGAGTCATAACGATAAAGTTGAAGATTTAGTCAAGAATGATGATGACATTATTAATGGAGTAAGAAAAATGGCAGATGCAACTTTTGAACGTCTACAAAGATCAGGTATCGATGTTAAGAATCCAGGGAAAATATGAACACAAATTCAAATGACAACAGCAGTAACCACAACGACACAGGCTCGGAGCATCAACCTGCAGAGGACGCAAGCTTAGAACTGTACAACATTACTCAACAAATTTTACAATTTTTACATTGATTTTCTTCTACAGTAATTGGACTAGGCATTATAATTTTTCCAAAACTTTCTTCTAACTGATTTTTTTTCGTCCTTTCTCCTTTCTCTCTCTCTCTCTCTGTTTCTCTCTGACACACACTTTCTCACTTCTCTAAACTTTATTTTTCTTTACATCACTTTACTCTGCCTACTTTACTTTATTTTAATTTCAATCAATTTTTTATTCAATTTTTATTTTTAAAGGAAAAAAAATACTCGGAAACAAAGGATAGATTTTCTTTTACCTTAAAATGACAGGTGCTTCTTATTTTAGTTCTACCCCGGATGATTGAAATACTCGAAAAATGCCCCAACCTGTGGATGATGTTATTATAGATATCGTTGAGTAGCAGTTACAATGAGGTACTTTTCTAAAAGAGGAGGAAAAAAAGGGAAAAAAAGAGGTAAAATATATAAGCAAACCGTAAGTAAGATCTGTATCTTTGTTTTTCAGGCTATATTGTAATAAAAACAACAACAATAACCTTCCTTGTCGTTATATGCCAAGCTAAAAAAAGCTAAACTAAAACTCATTAAAGTAAATCGAAAAAAATTAGGTCTTACCCGGATTCGAACCGGGGTTGTCCGGATCAAAACCGAAAGTGATAACCACTACACTATAAAACCTAGTAATTATGAAAATCTTTGTTGATTTTCTGAATGTTGCCTACCAGTTATAAGTTTGGGTACCAACTGAGAGTCTTTCATTTCGCTGTGTATTTGTTGATAATTAGTTGTTTAGTAAGTACTGATAATGAAGAATAAGAAGCTCTTTCTTGTTATATAAGAGATATATATAAAATACTGTTGATAATTAGTAAGTTTAGTAGGTAGTAATAATTAAGAATAAGCAGTTCTTTCTTATTATATAAGAGAGGTATATAAAACGCACGCTGATTGGTTTTATGAAACCCAATGGTTCAAGTATAATTCAGAACATTGATAATAGGTTCTCAGGTATAAATCATCTTCTTATATACTAATTCTTGATCAATTAATAGGTCTTTAAACTCGTCTTCATTAAGTATGTTTGTTTCAGATCAACATAATTAATATCATATTAGGAATGTTGAGATCGCCTGTTTTGACATAAGAATGTTATGTCCAAGATCACCTTATTCCAACATGCCCCCTTAAAGATATATTATTGTACTCCAACAGATATCTGCTGTGCGTTCGGTTCTTAATTAAGTAATGTAATTATCAATAGTCCGTTGAGGCCAAAATATCCTGTGGTGTTATCTGATTATTCAATACTTTAATAAATCTATCAAAGTCAGAAATTGATACTGGTTTTGTGAGTAAATCTGCTATATTGTTTTTACCATTGATTTTTATTAGTTTTATAATCTTCTCTTTTAGCTTCTCTTTAATTATTTCGGTTTTTATCCATGTGAACTTCTGTTTCGGTTGTAGGTAACTACGATTTAAGCCTTCAATAGCTGGTTTTGAATCCGTAATCATTGTAATTTCCTTATCCTTCCCTTCTCCGAGTTCTGTTAAGGTTGCTTTCAGGGTTTCTGAGTCTGCATAACCTTCATAGATAGCATGAAGTTCCGCTTCGGTTGAGGATACGCACTTGTTGGTGCTTTTATTTGAGTATACATTGAAAATGTTCTTTCCATACCAAATTATAACTCCAATTCTTGATTGCGCATCGTATTCTGTTCCAACTGATGCATCAGTGATAGTAGTGATTTTCTTATCTTTGTTGAGGTCTCTATCATAGTGTATTCCGATATTCGTATGTTGTACTAAATATTGTATGATTTTGTAAATCATGTAAAATACCTGTTCATGAGGAAAGTTTACTAATCTAGCTACTTTCTTGACCGCAAATTCAACATCGTATCTACACTTGTACCTAACATAGTTAAGTTCTCCTAGTAGTTGTTGTAATTTCAACACACCGTTTTTATATTCTTTTTCGGTCATCTTTAATTCTCCCTTTTTGGGATCAATCTTGTATACTGATGTATGTGGAATTGAACTTTTTCTAACCTTATCCAATTCCTTTTTATACTTCTCACCCATTTTTTCTATGAATGATTTTAACGTTAAATCCACCGTACCAAGTTTTTTGTTATAGATCAAGTCCATCCCTAAGATGTCTGTGTCCAATATATCATCTATTAGAGTACCAGTGATTTTTAATTCGAAAGTATTTTCTAAGTTGTTTATGAAGTCATCTAATCTTTGTTCATCACTTGCTGCAATCACACAGTCATCAACATAAACTGCGATCATGAGTTTTTTATCCTTGGATTGGTATAGTCCTGGAGTATAAGTGTTATCTTTTAATCCAATACTGTTTAAATATCGTCTAAGATGGTCGTTCCATTCTTTAGGACTCTGCTTAAGCCCATATAGTGCTTTATTTAGTTTAACAACACATCTCCTGTCATGTGGGTGTGGAATGTATATGTCTTCTTCTAATTTCGCATATAGAAACGCATGATTAATATCTAATGTTTTCATGAACATGTTTCTATTGTTCGCAATCATCAGAAATATTTTAATGTGATTATGGTTCAGTGATTCTGTTCCAATAACATTATACGTGTCTGGTGTCTGGATATCACCTCTACAAACAATTCTTGCTTTATAAATACCATTTCTCTTCTTTGAGAATATTGTATTTGTCGGAATTATTAAATTACTAGGAACATCAGATCTGTTGTATTTGACATCTACGTCGAATACATTCATATCCTTGAGATTTTGTAATTCTTTTCTGTATGCCTCTTTATAAGCATGTTTTTCTTTGAGATCAACATTTCTTGAAATAGCTTCATTGTAGTAGATGGTTTTTATTCTCGGTGCAGAACTTGTTTCTGTGTTATCCGGAAGTAGTTTGATTATGTTTTTTCTTTGACGTTTATTGTCTCTTTTAGCTGTGTCATTAAAGGAAGTCTTGTTTTCAATAGGTCTCTTCCTTTTCTTATTAAGAGAATTGAACGCTTTATTTAAGAATCCAGCTTTGTTTGCTGCTGGGTTTTCTATTTCAATTGGTTCATCTGTTATCGCTGATGATTCTAGTGTAGCATCCTGTTTTTCGACTTTGTTACTATCTACCAATTGTACTAACTCTTCATTATTACCTTTCGGTGAGATACTTATATCAGAGTTGTTTTTACTTTTTTTCCTTGTTTGGTTTATCATATGTTTGGTCAGTATTGTCCATAACGTTTACAACCAGGGGCAGGTGATGACTTTCTTTGTCAGTTGAATAGTCATCATTTTGAGTATCATTGTCACTTGATGATGTGACAATTGATTCAGGTTGAAACTGTACGCCTTGTGAGGTTTCATTATCTGAATTTTGAGACTCCACATCTTTTTCAATTTTCATGTGTTCAGGTAATACTTCTGGATCACTAACTTTTTCGAATAATTCTTGCTGTGATTGTAAATCTTTATCATCTGTTAAATTATCCTTTTTGCTTGTAATCGTAACTGAGTCATTTGTAGAATCATGAAGGCTACAATCACTGTCGTCATCTGATAATTCTTTGTAGTTTATTTCATTTCCACTGATATTCTTTTGCATTCTGCTAGCAATATTATCCTCATTATTGATGTTTATAGTTTTCTGGCTTCCAACAAGGTTTTCTTGTATTGCCGTAGGAATTCTATAAACATTTTCTTCGTAAACATCCTCATCAGTATTACTTGGTTTATTTATTTCGTTTGTTTCACTTTCAGTAGTGATATTTTCTTTCGATTGAAGTTCTGAATCTACATCCATGTTTGTTACATGATCGTATTCATCTTCGTCAGATTCTTCTATGTTAGAGAAAACGTAGTCTAAATTACCTTCTAGATTATCACTAGGAGATGGATATTTAGAATTAGCTTCGATTTGGGCTAGTTCTTCTGTGGTGAACAAGTCTGTAAGTAGTGTAACTTGTTTATGATCATCTTCGTAATCTTCCAGTGAATCATACAACCTTGAAACAGCATCTATGTTTTCTGCTTCATTGAAAGTATCTGATCTGCTTTGATCATCTAGGTATATGTTCTGTGTGTTCCTTAATATTGGATCCACAGCATAGTCTGGAATTGTGTAATTATCGGAAGTGACAATTTTTTTAATAGATGGTACAAAAAATTTGTATCCGTGACTATTAGGATCTTTGCATAATATTATAGCACTAAGTCCTGATGGTTTTAGTTTGTTGTGATTATGATTCCAAATTATTCCTTGTTCTCCAAATGGTAAGAAGGACATGAATCTCACTTTAACAGGTTGACTAGATATCGCCTTTAGCGGCAGTTGACCTGTGGTTTTGTTTTCTAAACAATTGCGTACATTGGTAGCAGATATTACTGCGTATTCCCAAAATTTAATACGTAAGTTACTATGTTTTAACAAAGTTGTTGCATCAGTAACGATGGTTCTGATGTATCTTTCTGCTCTTCCGTTGGCAGCATGATCTTGTGTAGCAGAAAATATATGATGAATTCCTTTTGAAACAAAATATTTTGCGATTTGATCATTTGTAAATTCAGTTCCTTGATCTGAATTGATTTCTCTGACTTTTCTGTCGAATTGAGTTTCCACATACTGAATATTCTTCTTGATCTGTGCCAAGATAGTTTCAGCATTTTTATTAAAATGTGTGGAGGTGATACAATATCTTGTATTGTTATCAACCATAATAAGCATGTATCTTTTTGTATCCAAGTTCGAATTTGATACTGGACCAAAGATATCCATGCACCACGATGAACCAGGTTCATGATCGATA
Organism: Saccharomyces x bayanus; assembly: GCA_019431265.1. Taxonomy (NCBI): domain Eukaryota; kingdom Fungi; phylum Ascomycota; class Saccharomycetes; order Saccharomycetales; family Saccharomycetaceae; genus Saccharomyces; species Saccharomyces x bayanus. The sequence continues at coordinate 121,446 of CP080208.1, read as the reverse complement.
CTGTGTTCATTCATGGATCCAGCATAATGGTTCCTTCTCGTGGCTTTTGAAACTTTACAAGTTTCACACCAAAATTCATTTGGTTCTTTAATTAAATCAATACTTTCTTCGTAATGACTATGTTTAATAGAGTTTTCAATTTGTTGAACTCCTGTATGTCCCATTCGTTTATGAGCATCTTTTAAGCTTATAATTTTGGGCTTCAGTCTAATTTTTTTAGAAGAAGTAGGTTGTATCGCATTGATTTTATAATCATATGCAGGATGATCTATTAAGTCATCCATTCTTACGTGAATAATTCCATCTTTTACATGAGTTTTAATGTTCATGTCCTTGTTTTCCAAGGTGGAGTAGTTTTGGTTTAATACGAGATCGGTTTCTTTGGCTAAATCATATCCACTGATAATGGTAGTTTTTTCTTCAGGAACATAATGAGTTAATAAGTAATCATCATTTGTGTTACTTTTTATTTTAATGTATCCTGATCCTTTAACAGGAACTGAGTTATCTTTCCCAATACCGAAGAATTTTACTTTTTCTTTGTTGTCCTCGTACTCGTGTAATAAATTCTTATTATTCGTAATATTGACGCCTGAACCGGTATCAATAATTACTAGAGTTTTGTTTGAACCCTTTTTGTTCTTCTTCTTTTGTCTTTTCAAAAGTTCTGAATGGTTTTGTGCCAGTCTTTGTGTATTCTTTTTGGTTTGAGCCTTGTGAATAATTACCTTTTGAGTAGCTGGATGTAGTAGGCCTAAGTTCTCTGTTTACTTTCTTTCTACAGTTCACAGAGCTATGTAATTCCGATTTACAGTACTTACAATTTCTTTCTGTATAATGAGAGTCAGGTGGACTCAAGTCCATTACTGTTTCAATTACGATGTTAATCAGAATTTCTTCAGTTTTTTCATTTTCACTAATTGAGTACATGTGTAAACGTTGTTTAACCGGATTTCTCACAGATTCATGTAAGGTTCCGAGAATTGCTTCTTCTAGAATGTATGTAAGATTTGAACAATCTTGACAACATTTTGAAAGGATCCATTTTTCCATTAATACTAACTTTTGAAGTTCCTTCATTAATAGTTCAGTATTTTTACAAGTTGTATCCACCACCACCTTTTCCCAAGCCTTTATTCTCACATCTCTGCCAAAAAAGCTTGTGTATTTTTTCTTTAAATCACGAATGATTCTAAAGATGTCAACTGTGTTAATGTTCATTATATCAGGACTTTCATCGAAACTGTCTTTGATAATCTTACATAAGATTTCGTTTTCACGGGGATCGATGTTTTGTATTTGTTGATCAAAAATATTATCGAATTCATATTTTTCAATGAATTGTTGAAAGCTGTTCAAAAAGACAGGAATATCTCCAATTTTATTCATCTTATGCTTAAATATCCAATCCTTAGGATAATATTTCCTATTTTTTGAGGTAAATGTGTCGAAATAGTAATGTGTTCCAGTGGAATCATTTCTTTCATGTAACATATGTTGACCTTTTTCAAAATCAATTGTTTCTAACCTTTTTTTTAAGGTATGAATATTATTTTGTACTTTATCGATTTTTCCAATGACTTCCACTAACTTATCAGTAACCAGAGATTCATCTTCTTGTGTATGATTATTCATTATTTCATTCCTTTTGATGATTAATTTTTGTAATAACGTTCTGAGTATTTCTAAATCTTGCTGATCGATTTCAATAGAAGTATCAATACTGTATTCTTGAAGTTTGACTTTTGATTGAATCTGCGTAGAAATGTTGTCGTCAATAACATTTCTTGTCTCATCCCTCACTGGGGTCGCCATGTTGATAATTAGTAAGTTTAGTAGGTAGTAATAATTAAGAATAAGCAGTTCTTTCTTATTATATAAGAGAGGTATATAAAACGCACGCTGATTGGTTTTATGAAACCCAATGGTTCAAGTATAATTCAGAACATTGATAATAGGTTCTCAGGTATAAATCATCTTCTTATATACTAATTCTTGATCAATTAATAGGTCTTTATACTCGTCTTCATCAAGTATGTTTGTTTCAGAACAACATAATTAATATCATATTAAGAATGTTGAGATCGCCTGTTTTGACATAAGAATGTTATGTCCAAGATCACTTTATTCCAACAAATACACACTGATTGTTGGAAGAAGATTCCACTATCGTCCATATATTACTATTATATACGGTGTGAAAAGATGACGTAAATCACAAGACCAGTAAGACAAGATTGAAACTGTCATCGAAATTAATGGAGGCTGAAGCGCAAGGATTGATATTGTAATAGGATCAGTGAATGATAACATATAAAAGAGGAATAGAATTATTTAGAATACTATGCAAAATTACAGATTCCTTTTTGTGGATTCCTAAATCCATGAGGAGAATCTCTAGTATAAATCTATATACATAATATTATAACATTAACAATAATGGAATCCCAAAAATCATCATTTAATTTTGAAGGTCAATACTGATTAGTTATATGAAACTGAATGATGGAAGCATAGATCAGGATTGATTTGTGAGGTATCACTTATAACTTGTCACCTTATATATAAATATTCATAGATGTTTTATCAATTAATAGATCTTTAACCACAGTTTCAATAATCACAAGAATTGGTTTTTCGATTATGGATTTCGATATCATGTACGAATGAAATATGTAAAATCGAAATTACTTATTCCAATATATACGAATAAATGTTTATCCTTAATTGCCTATTCCAATGCGGCCTTTCAAGTAAAAGCAATGGCTAGAGCTGCCTTTATATATTCTAATCACTTCGCAACTACTGAGCATGCTCATATATGAATATTCCTGTTGAATAGCTGTCATCTAGGCCTTATTTTATCGGGTAACCATCCCCGGAGCAGTGGAAGTAAAAAAAGGGTGAGCACCGAGAGGAATATCTATTCAAATCAGGCATTACTGAAGTAACGCTTTAGTGGGTTTCTCAGTTTGGCTGCATTCGATAGATATTCGTAAGTATTTATAAAGTATAGTTTTTGAACGGTTCATAAAACAGCAGTTAGAGCAAAGATATTTGACAAGTCATATTAGAAGATAAGCTAAATAATAAAGATGAGGTATGTTTGATAAGAGGTGTATACATCACTGGCTTCGAAAGAGCATGAGATGGAACGAGAATTACTAACAAAAAACCGTCAATAATATGGCACCACTTTAAATGCAAACAGTAGCTCTAAGAGAAGGATTGAGACAGATGTAATGAAACTTTTGATGAGTGATCATGAGGTAGATTTAGTCAACGATAGCATGCAGGAGTTCCATGTGAAGTTCTTGGGTCCTAAGGACACACCATATGAAAACGGTGTATGGAGATTGCATGTAGAGCTGCCCGATAACTATCCGTATAAGTCTCCAAGCATAGGGTTCGTTAACAAGATATTCCATCCAAACATCGACATCGCATCGGGATCGATATGTTTGGACGTGATTAATTCTACATGGTCACCTTTATACGATTTGATAAATATTGTGGAATGGATGATACCGGGGTTACTAAAAGAACCCAACGGGAGCGATCCCTTGAATAACGAAGCTGCCACACTACAATTACGAGATAAAAAACTATATGAGGAAAAGATCAAAGAGTATATAGATAAGTATGCTACAAGGGAAAAATACGAGCAGATGTTCGGTGAAGACGATGAAAATGACGATACAGATGGCGACGGGTACGCACAGGATGACACTGATTCGGATGACGACATGGAGGACACTGGAATGTCCAGTGGCGACGATAGCATTGACGAGTTAAGTGAAGACCTAAGTGACATCGATGTCAGTGATGACGAGGAGGAGGAAGTAGACGTCTAGAATGCTAGAATATATATATATATATATATAAATCCAGAAGTATATTACAAGTACAACTATAAATAGAAACAATACCAGCACAATCTATAAACATCAGTAGCACCGCAAGTATCCTGCGACGTGAGTGTCACTCAGGTTCCTGAAACCGTGTGCTCCCATAGCCTGTCATCCAGGGGAAGGGACCTTAGCGACAATACTGCACCATGCCATTAATAGTGTTTAGTATGTTAATAAGTTCCATTACTCTTTTCCGCACCTCCCCTTTTTGCCTATATTACGGCATCTTCTTTCCCCGCGTTACCGTGGGGTGGGCAAATAAGGTTTGTTCAAGGGGCTGTTGCGACTGTTATGGTCGTCGAGGTAAATGGCACCAACAAACAGGGAAGCAAGGAAGGCTTTCCAGTTTGCTCCGAGGGGAATGCAGCTAAGGTATATAAAGCAATGGGCTTTTTAGACCTTTCTTCACCTTCATAATTTGCCATTGTGGTTAAGAACAACAAGCTTATATTGGAATATAAACAAACTTTAAAATATAATGTACAACGTTCCTGATAATGTCAAAGGTGCAGTCGAATTTGACCCGTGGTTAAAACCCTTTGCGGATGTACTATCCGAGAGAAGATATCTGGCCGACAAGTGGTCTTACGATATCACTCATGCTACGCCTGATGGTTCGTACCAGTCGCTGAGTAAATTTTCTAGAGATTCATATAAGTCGTACGGGTTGCATGCCAACCCAGATACCAAGGAAATCACGTACAAAGAATGGGCACCCAACGCTCAACGTGCATTCTTAGTGGGGGAGTTCAACAACTGGAACACTACGTCCCATGAGCTTAAAGACAAGGACGAGTTCGGAAATTTCACCATCACTATCCCTCCCTTATCGAATGGTGAATTTGCCATTCCTCATGACTCTAAGATTAAAGTAATGTTTGTTTTGCCGGATGGTTCCGAGATCTTCCGTTTACCTGCATGGATTACAAGAGCCACCCAACCTTCTAAGGAAACTGCCAAACAATTCGGGCCTGTTTATGAAGGAAGGTTTTGGAACCCACCAACCTCTTACAAATTCGTTAATCCAAGGCCAAAGTTTAACGGATCTGTAGACTCTTTAAGAATCTATGAAGCGCACGTAGGTATTTCAAGTCCTGAACCAAAGGTCACTACATATAAGGAATTTACTGAGAAGGTTTTGCCCAGGATTAAATATCTCGGTTATGATGCCATTCAATTAATGGCTATTATGGAACATGCTTACTATGCATCATTTGGTTACCAGGTGACTAATTTCTTTGCTGCAAGCTCTCGTTTCGGTACCCCTGAAGAATTGAAAGAGCTAGTCGATACCGCACATGCAATGGGTATCGTAGTCTTATTGGATGTTGTTCATAGTCATGCTTCTAAAAATGTAGAAGATGGGCTGAACATGTTCGATGGCTCCGATCATCAATATTTTCATTCTATAAGTTCCGGTAGAGGTGAACATCCATTATGGGATTCTCGTCTTTTCAACTACGGTAAATTCGAAGTACAGCGATTTCTATTGGCAAACTTGGCTTTTTATGTCGACGTTTATCAGTTTGATGGATTTAGGTTTGACGGTGTCACTTCCATGCTATATGTCCATCATGGTGTTGGCGAAGGTGGTTCCTTTAGTGGCGACTATAACGAATACCTTTCCCGTGATAGGTCCTCTGTCGACCATGAAGCTTTAGCTTATTTGATGTTAGCCAATGATTTAGTTCACGAGTTACTACCTCAGTCGGCTGTCACTATAGCAGAAGATGTGTCTGGTTACCCAACTCTATGTCTACCCCGTTCCATTGGTGGGAGTGGTTTCGACTATAGATTGGCAATGGCTTTACCTGATATGTGGATTAAGCTAATCAAGGAGAAACCAGATGATGAATGGGAAATGGGCGGTATCGTTTACACTTTGACTAATAGACGTCATGGTGAAAAAGTTGTTGCTTATTGTGAATCTCACGATCAAGCTCTGGTTGGTGACAAGACTTTAGCATTTTGGTTGATGGATGCCGCAATGTATACCGATATGACTGTACTGAAAGAACCTACCATTGTCATTGATCGAGGTATTGCCCTTCACAAGATGATTAGGTTGATTACTCATTCATTGGGTGGCGAAGCTTATTTGAACTTCGAAGGTAACGAGTTTGGCCACCCAGAGTGGTTGGATTTCCCCAATGCTAATAATGGTGACAGTTATAAGTACGCTCGAAGACAATTTAATTTGGCGGATGATCCTTTGTTACGCTACCAGAATTTGAATGAATTTGATAGATCAATGCAGTTATGTGAGAAAAAACATAAGTGGTTGAACACTGAACAAGCATATGTCTCATTAAAGCATGAAGGAGACAAAATGATTGTGTTTGAAAGAAACAATTTATTATTTATTTTCAACTTTCATCCAACAAACAGCTACAGTGATTATAGAGTCGGTGTTGAAAAAGCTGGTACTTATCACATCGTATTAAACTCTGATCGCGCTGAATTTGGCGGCCATAACAGAATCAACGAAACTTCAGAATTCTTTACTACTGACCTGGAATGGAATAATAGGAGAAACTTTATTCAGGTCTACATTCCTAGCAGAGTTTGTTTGGTTCTTGCTTTGAAAGAATGAACATTGATCACCCATTGCTAATTCTTTATGATTTAAGATTGGTAAAAAATCAATCAGTGACTTTATCTTCTTTTTTGCTTCCTTTCTTTTCATAAATATATGTACTTAAGCGTATGTAACGAAAAATAAACAAACCGACATTTGATATTGAAAAGAATCTCTACAAATAACAGTATGATCTTATATACGAAGCGTTAGCACAGTTTGTTTCCTGAGTTAAAAAATAAGCCCTGTAGGGGGCTCGAACCCCTAACCTTATGATTAAGAGTCATACGCGCTACCGATTGCGCCAACAAGGCTTATTTGTTGAAAATTTTAAACATACTTGGAGGTTATATCGTACAGGATAATATAAGTAACCTCTTTAAAGCATTAAAGTGTTGATAAATAGTTAGTTTGGTCATTAAAAAAAAGCGGTTCTTTCTTATATTATATAAGAGAGGTACATAAACATACGCTGATTGTTTATATGAAACCCAAAGGTTCGAACATAATTCCGAACATTGATAATAAGTTTGTTGAAATAAGTGCCAGTTGCCGTCAAGCTATAACCCTTATGTGCGGTTTTAGAAGATAACATAAACTACAAGACCAGTACAATAAGATTCAAACTGTCACAGAAATTAATGGAATCTGAAGCGTAAGGATTGATATTGTAATAGGATCAATGAATGATAACATATAAAAGAGAGGAACAGAATCATTTATAATATTACGCAAAATTGTAGATTCCTTTTTATGGATTCCTAAATCCATGAGGAGAATCTCTAGCATAATTTGTATACATAATATTACAACGTTAAAAATAATGGAATCTCAAAAGTTATCATTAAATTATGAAGGTCGACAAAGGTATCAGTTATAACTCATCTCCGGATATACGGATGTCTGATCAATTAAGAGATCCTTATCCTTTTCTTCACTAATTTCCAGATTTGGTTATCCTTATCATTGTGAAAAAGATGATAAATAATAATAATATATTGTCGCTATTATGTTTATTTCAAAGACAAATTATTAATATTTTCTTTCCGAAATCGCCAATTCCAACTTACCTACCCCAATATAATTGTTGTCAAATTAGGAATGTGAAGATTACCTATTTTGATATAAAGAATGTTTATGTCAAAGATTACCTATTCCAACATAAAGTGTGGCATTCAGTAACTGCTCAATTTAGCTTTATTTTTTTAGCTTATAGTTTTGTTCTCAAGGCTACCGGTCGAGCGTTTATGGGTATGGCCTACTCTGGCTACCCTAGCATGAGATTATTTTTGGATGCAACGGTGTTGTACCCTATATGAAATGGTATGCTAAATTGTATGTGTTGGAACAAAATTCAACTATCGTCCTTATATTACTAATATATACGGTGTTAGAAGATGAAGTAAAATAAAGGGCCTGTGAAGCAAGATTCAAACTGTCATCGGAATTAATGGAATCTGAAGCGTAAGGATTGATATTGTAATAGGACTGATGAATAAAAATGTATAAAAAGGAAGACAGAATCATTAATGTTGACCTACAAAATTGTATGATAACAAAAATTATCAAATTTAAATGGTTATTAGTATGATAGTTGATTCATATTCAACAATGATAACCTGTAAATATTAAAAAGCGTTCCCAATCATCCCTTTGCAATTTTTTTTTGTTAACATCATATGTTTAGAAAACTTTTCGTTGTCCTCGTATGTCTGTTCGTATCTGATATTTTTAGTCAGATATGATACTATATGCAACCCATAGGACTCTTTTTAAATGCGTCATATGGCAACTAAGATAATTCTATGTGTACTTTAAACAATACAAGAAACGGAATGGCCTTGAATATTTTCAATTGAGGTTTTGAATGAAATAAAGTCTAAAGATATGAAGGAACGAAGGCAAACCTGAATCATAATTTCCTATATCAAAAGAAAGAGAAAAACAGTGATTTTCTTTGATGTGGGAGTTAAGTGCAGTACAGCCAGAAACGGGGTATTAGAGGCGACACCTTGATCAAAGGTTTAGCTTAAGGATCCTACCTGAATCGAAATGCACTAACTACGTTGATAAGAGGCATATGTCTCTCGAACACACAAAATAATGTTGGCATAATTAATCTTTTTGCTTCTAAACTCTTTACCATACATAATACGCAGCGGAAGCGTTAGCGTCCCAATTACAGATATCGGGACAACAATATGGGCAAGAATATTGAACTAAAGAGGATTCGTGCATTGGGTGAATGCTTTCCAAAATTCTCAGTGCACCCTAAGTAAGCCCTTTAGGTGTCTAATGGATGCACTAATATTTCTATCCGCACATTATTAATCTCTTAAATGCACCTTGGGCGGCTACCGTCTAAAGCTGAAACTTCTCAAATGCACAACAAGAACGTCAACCAATCTTTTAGAACAACAATGCCAGTTAAAGGCAATATCCTCAATTTTATGGTTTCTCATTCTAGAATAAATTACACCTGTCTCAAAGGATATCTATCTATATGTGCGTGGTGTACGGGTAATGTACATACATACATACACCCGTTCGTTACTGGAAGTCGCTTCCAAAAATTATGAAAAAAAAGTCTGCAATGAATAATATAATTTGATAGGAACGGGCAACAAAGGGGAAACAAGTACGAACAATAGGTGTGCAGTGAAATATGACCATTTGGGGAAAGAGTTTCCAAACAGTTAGTTATTCTTGCTTTAGACGCATAAATGCATATGAACCCATGGAAGACTTTTTAACGGGTGCGTCATGGCGTGCAACGAGTTGAAAAGAATCAAGTCCTCTATCATTTATCTTATTAGGGCCGGAGAGAAATAAACGTCTCTTCTAAATTATTCTTGCACCAGGTACTACCTGCCTGCCTTTTAGTTGAGGGAAACTAAAAAGACATATATGAGAAAGCCATCATTTCGAGACGGGCTCTGAAACTATACACATACTAATCTTTCTTAGTAGTCAGAAATTATCATTCTTATAAGTACACATCGAAAAAATAAAAGAAGCAAGTTAACATATATAAGGCTACAGCATCTGTAGACGGTGTTTTTATTCCGTGACATCTTTCTCTCCTTTATTTTCTATATCATCATCATTTGAAACCTCCGGTTTATTGTCATTTATTGTGGACTCATCAATCTTGATCTCATCAATCGATGCCGCTGCCACCTCTTGGATATCGCTGGATGCCGGTGTTTGATCGCGTGTGGATAGATGGGACAACGTTCCGCTAGCCTCCTTTTCAATACTCTTCTTATCAAGAATCAATTGCTGTAATTGCCTTTCGATTTCTGAGTCTTCTACAAATTTGTTAAATATACCCAGGATTTTCAAAAACGTCTCGTTACTTGTCTTTTCCGTCTTCAAATAGTGTAAGTAAACGTTCGATATTATTGTTAATATGGATGAAATGGGGATTTTTGATCTTGTTGTGTTTCACTCGAATTCAATAGTGGTAATAATCCGCCCTCGATTAACTCTTCTACGGATTCCATTTCATCAGAGGGGACTTCGATCTTGTCGATAAGAGTATTTTGTAGTGTTTCCACGGCAAATTCACTTACCTGCTTACATGGGTTTATGCATTGATGTGCCAAAGCTTGGATGATAGCAAATATCTCGTTTTTATTCAAATTATCATTATCTTCTAGCAAGTGTGATGTTAGTTTTATAGATTTCAATGATAGATCAATTGATTTTTTGTAAGGGTTCTCTTTATCCACTTTATGTCCACTCTCCGTCAACTTCTTGTATTCTTTTTCCCAATGGTTACCAACGGCTCCCATTGATGAGATTTCATCTAATAATCCTAATACCCACATAAAATTCTCATTCGTCAAAATATTTGTATCCGTTTTTATCGATTCATTTAGATATTCAAAAACGCTTTCACTTTGCTCTTTCATTGCTGTAACCTTCCTTAAAAATTTCCAAAAATTCTCATGTCCCAATAGGTACTCTCTATAAAACTCTGATTCAGTTAATGAAAATAACCTTTTCAAGAAATCTCTACCTTGGTTAGTGGCAAAAAATTTCTGGGTAAAAATTTCGCTTTTCTTCAATAGTTCGTCGCTTATTAATTTGGATAAGTATTCACTTTGATCCACACACAATGAAATCAATAATACTTTGTATGTTAGCATTCTACGAACAGTCCTTTTTGTGAGACCTTTTGTATGAGAAAGCTGAAAAACCTTTTGTAGTATGAACTTTCCTAAATCCCTTTCTTGTTTGCAAAACAAAAACAATGCGATTGTCAATTCGACAATAAATAAAAGCTCTGCTTCAAAATATCTGGAATTGTCAGCGTTTTTCTCTGTCTTTGCAGATTCAAGTAGAGTTTTTATTAAATCGGCGGTTACATTCGATTCATTCCCAAAGACAGAAGCGGCAATATTACTAGATTTGATGCATTCCATTGCTTTTTTAGAAGATTTGATTTCTTCTTCCGTGGGTTCTTCATCACCTTTCAAATACGAAGCAAATGTTGACAGAAAACCCTTACTTTCTTTGCTCTTATTAATAGAAATTTCAGGAGATGGCTTGGGTAAGTTGCCCAACTTTAGTCTTTTTGCAAATCTGGGAAAATATCTGGAGGTAGAATTAAGTCTTCGAATAGCGTTAAAATGATATTCACAATATTTGACCATAACTTCTTAGAAAATATCTTGGGGTCTTTGTTCCTACGAATTATGCGGAAAAGCACTACTGTGTTTAGTTGACCCTTGAATGACCTGCCAAATCTAACGGCATCTGTACTAACTGGAATCACAGTATTGGTGTCTTCGAATGTAATTTGTACTAATGGCATTGGGCCGTATTCAAATGCTAAAGTCGAAAGTTCATCATCATGGCTTGAACTTACTAGAGTAGTTCCCTTAGCAATAGAGTTCAGTATATCATTAAAAAGATCTTTAAAGTCAAAAAAGCAGCAATGTACGAACACTTATCCAAACTTGTTATCATTCTGGTCGATATATGATCATCTGATGCAACTACGTAAATGTTGAATAGTGTACTCACAATGCTTGGTCCAACTTGTTTGAAAATTGTTCTATCAAAATTCAAAAGCTCCAAAGGTGTCAGTTTATCCATAACGGATTTTGTATCTTTTTTTATCTCAGTCATCACCGTGGTAGAAGAAATCAAGTTGTTCCAAGCATCTTCAAACCACTTCTCATTACCATGGTGCTCTTCTGGCATAACAATTTCCTTATCCCTGATTGAGCAATAAATTCTATCCAGGTACCAAAATGGAAAATCTTTATGATTACAGCATCCTCTTAAGTTACCAGAATAATCTTCAAATGACATGTGTTCCTTCACTTGGGGGTTATGCAGGTCTGTGTTTAGCATAATAATTGAGTAACTTAAAATGAAAACAGAATCAGCATCCGGTTGAACTGTAGAGATGTCATCCTCAACGTTGTCACTGATTTTAGATGGATCATAGTTTTGATTTTCACAGTATGTTGATGAAAAAGCCTCAATGATTCTTTCGATCTGTTGAGATTCACCAGGTAACCTAAATTTCGTCAACAAAATTCTAATAGCTTCATCAACCCTCAATCCGGCAAAATCAAACAAACGAATGTATTCGGTTAGCAAACTTACCTTATCTGGATGGCACAGCAGTAAACCTATCGTTTTCTTATTCATACGATTGTTGTTCTTGAAAAGGAACTCAGCAATATCTTTGTCAGATCCAGAAGCAATGAAGCCTTTTTTCTATTAACATAGGAATACCATTTTTTGGTTTTTCGTTGAATGCATTGGTACATTCAATAAACTCCGTCTTACGATCCCTTTTCTTTAAAATTTCCATTTCATTCTCTTGTCTAGCAAATTCTTCTCTGTCAATGTCCTTCATATGGTCGAACATATCATCGACTAAAGATACTAAGCCTTCAAGGCAAATAGGTGGTACACTCTCTGTGCTGGTCAAAGCAGATTCAGGTAAGGCCAGTTTAGTCAACGCCTTTAGGAAATTTATGGAAACATCTGCTCTATCAAGGTTACAGTCGAAATTGATAAAAGTGGAGGTGAAGAAAGATGGCGACCTAGTCCATAAAATAGAAATTTGCTCAATTAAAAGCTCTTTTATTATTGACGGTTTGTTCTTGTTTTCAGAGTTTGAACTACTTGCAGTACCATCGTCCAAAAGAATGGAGAATATTCTTGTTAGGGTTAGCTCAATTTGCAACTGTAAATTATTACCCAGTATGACAACCAGTGTAGTAAACAACTGCAAAGTAGCCTGTAAAAGCGAAAGTTTTGTAGTGTTCTGGATAATAAACAAAATGCTTTTGAAAATAGGATCTGATATTAATGTGAAAAGGCGGGGGGTATAGCTGTAATCTGTCGCCTGATATCTCTAATGCTGTTTGGATTAACTCTAAACCAAAAATTCTAGTTGAATAAGAGTGTTTTGAGCTCATTTTCTGGTGCAATCAACGATAATAGTAAGTTCAGGTATTGCCTAGCCACTGGCAACCCATAGTTATCATCCGCGTACGCTTGGATTCTGGAATTTGATCTTGTTGTTTTGTGTACAATTTCTAACTGTTCAATCTCATCTTCGTTCTTCTCTAGGCGCCCATGCGATCCCTCATTGCCATCATCTTCGCTAATGGCTTCCTCGTCATTTACTTCACAGGCGATGATATCTTTTTGGATTTCGGCTTCTTTGGGATGAACATTTGTACCAATCGTATCAGCCTTCAGTACGTCATTTGTGTAACTTTCGTCATTAATGTATACCTGATTGACATCGATGGGCTCAATGACCTTTAATTTCGCAAAAATCTTTACGGTCACAGAAATCATCGTTGATTGCGCTGCATTTCTGAGAACTTCGCTTCTTCTATTATTACAAGCCAGTGAAAGAATTGTTTGTAACACATCATATATGATTGAATTTGATAATAAATCCCCGTATGGTGAATCGACGATTGAGCGCAGCAAAAACACGACTTTCAGCAGAACAGAATCGTCAGAGAGTTGTTGAGAACCTTCAAATCTGCAGTGTGTTAAAGCGTTCACAGTTGCTCTATGTGCTCCAATATAGTTTTTGGATGATTCATTGATAATATTCAAAGTGAAGAATTTTTGTAAAGAATCAAGGGCCAAAGAGGTGATGTAACCAGAAATAGAACTTGTGCTTACAATCAATAAAAATGGCTGTAAAATGGTCAACGAATCAATGTTATCTAGATTTTTCAACTTGTTTAACATGAGTCTTAATTGAATGAAGCCTGACAAAAATGGATCATTATGCTTGTTAGTGTTCAAATTGTTGAACGTGTGAGCCAAATAATCATCTTGGTTGCTGAATATTTCGCTCCCCCCTCCCAATAAAGCAGCCACTCCAGATTGGGAGGTGAATTTAGAGTACTTCCGCATTGCTGTTGATAAATTAATGCATTCTTTAATTATAATAGTGACTGGATCTACCGTCGTGAGTCCCTTACTATCCATGCTGTATTCTCCTTCCCTTTTCCTTTATTAGTAATTTCAAATATCAAGTTAATCAAGTATTATTGTTTATTGTTTTTCGGTGAACTAATATTTTAATTCAACGTATTTTGTTCGATGATTTAATGCCAATAGGTGCTCTTTCGACACCTATTGTAGGCCCTCGCAATGAACCGCGTAATATTTTTCAAGACGGGTAACCCACGGAATACTCTAACACAGTTTTGCCTTTTATATAGTTAATTATTTAACATTTACATTTTTTTAATAATGTGATCTATGATGTGTTTGGATACATAAAACTTTATGCATGATGAGTTGGTAGTCTTCTATGGTGATGGCTTTTCTTCTTTTTATTTAGTACCCAGTCAAAAAAAAATATTCTATAATGGGGTTATTGGCTTACCGTTAATGAGAGATAATCGGGATAATCGGGATATTCCTGTGCTTTGGGAAACTCTGCGCAGAAAGTGCTTTAAATTCATGTTCAATCTCAGGCTTAAAGTTCTCTTTTTCTTTTTCTGCTTGGAAGCGATCATTTAACCTCTTCAATAAACCAATGGGGAGTAATCGAATCTTTCTCGTCCTTAAAAACAAAAAGAGATTGGTACCAATCCATAACACAAAAAACGCACAGAGCGATCAATACAACTACAAACATGGGTTGGTTTTGGGCTCAACAGAAAACCACTAGCAAGAGCGCTCCATGCGGGGCTGCTGCTGCTGCCGGAGAGTCCACTTGGGTGAACTCCTCAATAGTAACAACGAGAGCTGAAGGAAAACGATGATGGACAGTCTTTAAAATACCACTAATTCCTTTCTGATTTCCTCCAAAAACAGTCATACCTTAAGAGGCAAGTAATGAAGAAGTAAGTGCTATCGTAATGGTATGGGAGGTGTATGGGTGTATTTGACACATGTCGTTATATAAATGCGCCACAAATTATCACACTTAACGACAGCTCAGTAAGAGATAATAGCAGCCAGATGACGAAATTTATAAAAGAATTAAGGAACACAATATCTGACAAATGGATGATTTCAGATATGTTCATAAACAATATAACAAAAGTGAAACAGGGAGCGACAGTAACGTAGATTCATCATCGCGTTCATCGTTTGGGAAAAAATATTATTCTTTGTTTTGATGGAACAAGAGAAAATTTTGGGCCTCAGCCCTTCACTAATATTTTAAAGTTATATCGCCTCCTCGAAAACAGTGATGACTCTGAACAAATTTGCTATTATCAACCTGGAATCGGTTCAGTTGGATTTGACGCTGTTGTTGATGTTAGAAGGCGGTTAACTTTTTCGCATTTACAAAACCTTTTGGATTCTATGTTTGCTTTTAGTTTAGACAATCACATATGTTCTGCATACCTTTTCTTGATGAAATATTATGAACTAGGGGATAGGATTTATATGTTCGGTTTTTCTAGGGGGCGTTTATTGCTAGGGTTCTTGCTGGAATGATTGAAAGGGTTGGCCTTTTGAAGAAAGGATTAGAAGAAATGGTCAAAATGGCCTGGCAAATTTATGAGAGATGGGAATACGACTCACAGCCGAACCAACTACAATACACAGGTACTTTGGCCGAAGAATTCAAGAAGACATTTTCAAGAGACTACGAGGTGAAGATATACTTCCAGGGTTTGTTTGATTCTGTAAACTCAGTGGGAATATTGAGGGACCGTTTGTTTCCCTGTACTCAAAGGAGCAATATTGTGGAGCACGTTCGTCATTGTGTATCCCTAGATGAAAGACGCGGGAAATTTAAACAGTTGTGTTTTACGCCGATGCCCTACATTCCAAAACTACTCTCACTGACATACGGTACGAATTTATCTGACCACTGTTCACCAATACCATTCTCGGATTCATCAAAACATGATTTGGCTCAAGAAAATCCTTTGATCAAATACACTGTAAAAAGCAGTTCGCATTCCATTAACGAAATATCACCACTCGCTCCAAATAATAATGGGAAGGTACTATCGAGTAAAAGTGAGGAAACTACAGAGCTGTTGCTGGACTTAAATACCTTTCTAGAAAAAAATTCATATTCAAGAGATACTGGGTGTTCAACTAGAGGTATTGAGGCTATTTTCCAACTTCGATCTATGCAAGGTAGTGGAACCTCGAGCTTAATGACTATAACACCAGACCTGGTTGAAAAATGGTTTCCCAGGTGACCACTCTGATGTTGGCGGAGGTTGGGCTCCTGATTGTGAGACAGAAGAAAATTTATCTAACTTACCACTACGGTGGATCTTAGCGGAGGCAATCGAATTTGGAGTCAAGTTCAAGCCTGGTTCGATACATGAGTATGCCGCTAAACATACTTCAATCGGATCTCTGTTTGCAGATGCTCATGATTATCTTGATTTTGGTTCACCGAGGAAGAGTTCTAAGTTAAGTGTGATGGACAATAATGATGAAACTCATCATGAGGAGTTTGACAGGATTAAGAAAATGGAAGATTCTCTAAACCAAATAAAAGAGACTCGATTGAGTTTGAAAGACGAGGAAGAAAAAGATAAAGGATGCCTTTACCCTCAAATGCGGACACGCAAACAAGTTTATAAGATTGGTATGGTGGATATTAGAGATGCTTCCCATTGGAATAAGGATGGAGAAATAAACAAGGGAAATGGCAAAACTTTCATGTTCCCAACCTTGGGAGATCCCGTTATGTACCAGAGTACGTTAGTTTGCATTGGTCAGTATACTGGAGAATTAAACTTGATGGTGAGTACAGACCAAATAATTTGCCCGGAATATGTCAGGCAACTATTCCTAGATTTTGAGGGCATTGATTTAAAAACTAATAAAGTTTTAGATAAAAATAATAGCCAAGTTCAAGGAGAGGGGACTAGGATCAACGAAGGACTTCCCGATGATGAAGAATCGCAGCTCCGTTTAGGACAAAAAGCAAGCTATTTTGCTACCATGTCCAATGCAAGGTTATTTGACACCAAATATTCCCATTTAAAAAAGAAATTTTTGTACTGGGCTGGCAGTTCTTGGGGCGAAATTCCAGATGATTTAGAAATACACTTGAAACATGACGTATCTCTATAATATAAAAAGAAAACTCAAGTCTGATAGCCGGCTTCAAAAAATTTAGTAAATACATATACATATACATATATAAATAATACAATAGCTTTTTAGACGACTTTATTCAGTTCACACAACATATGAAACCCTTGACAGTACAGTACAATCATTACTGGGAAAAGAAAAAAAGGATAGGCAGTAGAAAAAAGTGGCGGAGATAAATAGTTTTGTTAATTATAAATACATGCAGATAAATAAAGGAATATCAAATATAATGAATAGAAAAAAGATAGTGAGACAAAAAAGTAGTAATAAATAGGCCAAATTCTTCTTTTTTCCCCTTTCTTTCCTTATCCCTTTTGTTTTCTCCAACTGTATAAGAATATATTCTTAAAAAGAAAATCAACAAGGAATACAGCAATAGTGATTCTCGTTTCCTGTTTGGTGTTAAATTTTTTTTCTGGGACTGTGTGTTGTTTTTGTTTTTTTGTAATTTCAAAATTAGTAGATTCGTTTATATAGTTCTCATTCAAATCATAATGAAGAATAGTAAGTGAAAAATCAAAATAAGGGCGAAACAAATAGACAATAAAGAGGTAGTTTCGAAAGGTAAGAAACTTAACCAACAATTACCTTTTCACCTTCAAATTCGTAGGAAGGAATTTCCAGATTCAAAGGAGCAGGACCCTTTCTGATTCTACCAGAAATATCATAATGTGAACCGTGACAAGGACAGAACCAACCACCGAAATCACCAGCTTCACCAATTGGAACACAACCCAAATGAGTACAGATACCCAGCATGATCAACCATTGAGGGTCTTTGACTCTGTCAGCATCGGTCTGTGGGTCCTTCAAAACGGACATATCCACACTATTAGCCTCTTGGATTTCATGAGGAGTTCTGTGTCTAATGAACACGGGCTTACCTTGCCATTTAACGACGACATTTTTACCTAATGGAATGGCTGCCAAGTTGACTTCAACTTTAGCCATAGCTAAGACATCGGCTGTGGCAGTCATGGATGAAATAAATGTTTCAACGGTCGACTTGGCACCTGCAGAGGACAAGAGACCCATAGCTCCGACCATGAAATAAGCGTAAGAACGGCCTTTGTCAGGGTCGTTGTTCTCTTTCAGAACGTCATCGAAGTTGGGCGTTCTGTATGTAGATTTGTTAGCTACCAAAGACTGAGAGATCAATCTTTTAGAAGTCAAAGACATTGGCTTGAAGCAGGAATTAACAGACGATCTTATTCCTAACATTGTTTTGATTTTTGTTTGTTCGTTATTGCTTCTTCGGTTTTCCTTAAATAACTTTAGGGTAGAATAACTTTGCAAATAATAAGTATCTTGGTTTTAAAAAAGACGATGTACTAGTAAGCAACAGAGAGTTACAAAACAGAACTAATATATCACTCGATGTTCAAAAGCCGACTAATCAATATCGTCCTTGTAAGTCTTTTTTTTCAGTCCTTATAAGGGAGCCTCCGCGCTGCCGCACGTGACCCAAGACCGATAAAAGGCGCAAAACGCTGATTGGTCCGTTCTAGCGCGCCTAAAAAACGATGGGTGGTTTGACCTAAACTAGAAGAATAACGAACAACAGAAATCTTAGCAAGAAAGACACTAGAAACAGAATAAATACGGCAAGAAGATGAGTTTACACGGACGGAATAACTGGATACAGTGTACTGTTGCAGGGTTTTCGAGTCGTCAATTTGAGCGTTGGCAAGAGGTAGTACGGGGGCCGAACTATTCGGTCGGTGAATAGCCGCCCAAGCCAATTGGAAGTGGTTACCAGTTTTTGACACGTTTAAACAAGATTGGGGAGAGTACTCATGATTGATTTGGTGCTCTAGTGTGGTTTCTACTATATTCCGGCTGGACGGCTAAATATGAAATGTTGCAAGAACGATTCAGCTATCGGTTGGGGGAACTTGTTCAGTATAGCAAGTATCAGACAAAGGATAGTATGTTCTACCAGGTCCACATCAATCATTATCAAACATTATCACTAGTGTGCTCCTTCGGGATATGAATATATTCCAGCACATGTACGGCTTTTTTCGCTGCGTTGTGTAAGCCTCATTGATTACTTGTTTTATGTATAGCCCTTTTAGCCAAACACGAAAATATCCCGAACAAGACGAGAGCCTGCTTTGAACATAAAGAGAAATGTTGGTAGCTTTCCATTTGAGTCCCAAGTCCCAATTTTGATATCAGCTGTTTCCCTCATCCTTTTTTTCTGTATCTGTTTACAAGGAACTACTCATTGTTTAATTATCTTGCATTTAGGGTCCCAGATTGCGCGTTTGTTTTAAATGTCCAAGGCGGAAAATAATGTAAATTTAGGAAATAAACGTTCTCATCGCAGCTGAGCGAAAGGGAAGGCATGGACGTTACTGGACTAGACTATTGATGTTGAGCACATTTCACTGTTGCTGTACAAAGATCAGTTTTACGTAAAATGCTAAGACCAGATGAAGCGAAGAATGAAGAACAACTGGATAACAAGTCATCTTTTTCACCCCTATCTATAACATCTTACAAAACGAGAGATGAGGCTGGAAAATTAGTAAAACATCTCTATCACAAGGGAATCTACTATCTGTGTTTTAGCTATGGGTTGTATGCGGGAACATCCGATGAATTGAATAGGAAAATTGAGTTCTCCCTAGATGGACCTTTCATTGTAAACTATACCATTATACCGAAATTTAAATCGTCTTCAAAGGTGAACGCAACTTCTTCCTGCCATCTGCTTATTTTTAATGACGGTTCTATTAAAGGTTTTAAATTCAAAAATAGCAATGCTGTGACTGTCTACGATTCCAATGTGGTTCCGAAACTAGATACTACCTCTTCGCCTATCTCCAACTGGTTAAATGCCTCTCTAGACGGTATACTATACACTTGTAATAACAACATGTCATATGATAGTCATTCTCGTAAGTCAAGTGCCAAAATTTATTCCTTTGACTTTGGGAACAAGTTAGTGGAAACGTTTTATGCAGCCGATGAAGAGATTATTTCGTTCGACTTTATAAGCAGAGAACGATTGGTTCACGATAAAAGAGACCCAGGGAAGCTAGACGTCTCTTTCATCTGTTTAATTAAGAGTGAATACAGTGAAAATATGATTTTAGAGGAATATGACTGTGCCAAGAATCACGTTCCCCCATGGGGGCCTAAAGTCTAACTTCAGTAGGGGATGTCGCATTTACAACCTTTTACCGATATCTGATAATGAGTTTTGTTACATGAAAATAATTTACGATCATACCGTCATAGTATTGACTAATACATATACCCAGATTGTTAAACTAGGAAAACAAGGGTTTGAAAGAACAGCCCTTTTGAATAATATAGGCCTTCCGAAAGAAGAGGGTTTTCAATTCCTAAAAGACTCATTTGATTTGATATATGAAAAATCAGGTATCTCTCTAACAATTTATGATACGCACGCCAATAAATATACTGCCAAAGTAGATCAAAGTCTACTAGAAAAACGAAAGGTGCAGAAGGACCTACAGTGGCTAAGAGAAAAGCTATTCAAGCTTTCTAAACATGATCTATGTGACTATGTGCTACAGCTCCCAGGAAAGAAATATATAACTCTCACAAGAATGAATGGAATACACTTTATATCGAACAACCACCGCGGCCCTAGAACAGAGAAGGTGAAAGGGGGTCCTGCTTATAGCAACAAAGTTTATCTCGCATCTCAAATCGTTCAGAAACAATGGAACAGATGTAGACTCATTGCTTATGAGTGGAAGTTTCAACTCGAAAAGGGGGTTTTTAGAAAAGAAATCTCTGGTATACGATGAAAAATATTTTCAAACTATCCGCTTCCACTAGGCTGCCACTAGAGAACGTAACTGATTTTTGGATTACAGATTTAATAACTGGGGATGAGAACCATATTACATATGAATCAATGGGATCAATTCACAGAAACGGTGCATTATTAATGGACGAGTCATATAATTACGGCGTACTAGTTACAAGAACGGGGATAATTTTGGAAAACAATGTGGATGGTTCTACCGGAGAAATTAAACAAGTTGGCACTTTGCGACTTGACCGCAACTCTTCTGATATGTTTTGCTATCCTATCGAAAACTCTACAGTCAGAATTTCAACACTTCAACCCCAATCTAGTTCTTTACGTAAAGTAAAGGATGTCTTCATTGAGGGTGTTGATTTTAAAAACAGCATCATAAGTTCTTGCTGGGATGGAGATGACATATTTTATTTGGCCGTATACTCAGAAGGTGAAATTTTCGTATGGGATACAAACCAAGATAAACTAGCAACATCTCGCCTAGATTATTCCTTTATAGTCTCTGACATATTGTTAAAAAGGATCCTGGTTTGATAATAACGTCAAAAATGAATCTAATTTTGTTATTGCATCATCATACGTTGGTTGTGTGAGAGTCTACAGGTCAAATTTGAATTCCCTAGAAGTGGCATTAGAAATTTATTCCTCCCATAGCCAAAAATTAGAAATATTAGATACGCTTTCCGACTCACCATTGGTTTTTCTTTATAACGAAAAAGAAATAATCTTACTAAATCTGGATAGCTTGACTTACGGATTCATACAATTGGGCGTAACTCCAAGGAAAATGAGAATACATCCAGAAAAAACCGTGGTTTCTCTCTTTGCGTTTTGGACATTGAATCTCAAATAAATGTATTTGATTTTGCTACGACGTTTGATCATGGGGACCTTACCAATGGCATGGTTTCATTAAAACCGCGCGTGAAGAATAATATGTACCATCTTTCTAGTGTTCCCTTACATCTATGCACTATGCCAAATAATGCCAATCAGGCTGTGGTATGTATGCTTGACACTGATAGTGGGCAGTATGAGCTGATGCTATTTGATTACCTTTTAATGAAGCCAATTTCTAAGTTTAGTCTTCCCAAAGGGAGGTATTCGTATGCAATTTTGAAGCCATTTTGGTCGGAAGATGATTCGATTTACTTATCGCTTAGATATTTTTACGGTAATAAATTCATTGTGTGTTTAGGCACTGATGATAAGCGTACAAAATTCTGGCTATTTGAAATCAGAAACAGCAAGATTGTCCAGCTATTTGCGGATTGCCTTGAAGATCGCATATGCTCTGTTTTCATTTACTATGAAGGTAGCGTTATTTTATTTTCAGGCGGTAGTGGCATAGCGACGTACAAGATACACATACTAAAAGAAACTTCCGAAGTGCTCGAAGCTCATTATTTTCCCAATACTTGAGTCGATTGAATCTACGGGATTTCTAGCATATATGAATGGCGATGACTTGGTTCAACTAAATACCATGAAAGGCTTCGTTAGGACCAATCTTTCGACCAGGGAAGCCATAGAATATCCGTCAGAGCACTCAGACAACGTTTGCATGGATTCTATAGATTTCACAGGCATTACTCATGTAGCGACTAAAAGAATTTCCAGAAAACCAACGGAGCCTGATAATGATTATTCCGGAAAATGGAAAGCACTCCTCATTAAGCCGACTCTCAGGTCTTTCCCGAATTGAAAGGGTGTATTCTGGCATATCTTATGTCGCTACTATTGATTCAAATAACACACTTGCAATTTATGACGATTCTAACAAATTATTGGTTAATAAGGACGAGCTAATTATGCCTTATCTTAAAATTCGATTACCTGATACCATAATCTCATTGGCACCCATTCCGGACGGATTTAAGAGCCTCCAAATATGTTCAGGCCTGGACAATGGAAGATTGGAGGGAGTCTTACCTCTCTTTTATGATTTGTGGTACAAAGGGTCAAATTTACATTGTATCGGAATTATTTAGTGAACAATGGCTGAGGTCGTTGTGTCATTACAAGAAAATCAAACTCAATGATGAAAGAAAAGCCCTAGATTCAGAAACCAACATGCGAAATGTTAGTGGACAGTACGCTGTGAGCGATGAACCTGGGGTAGATAGCAGTGGGTTTGAAGAGCTGGGGAGGAACTTGAAGAGAAGACGTATTAATCATCTACCACATAAGACTATAGATTTTTTTGATCCTGCGATACTGAAAAAGGTGACGGAAGAATTCCTTTAGATCAAGAATATATATACGAACAAGGTAATAAGCTTGATATGCACGGGGAGGAATGGACAGCAGCTGTCTTGTACTAATAAAAATGGAATAGACAAGGCTAAGTATTGAAACAATTTGTACTTATGTAAAAAGCAAAAACTTTTCTTTTATCGTATTTAGATAGTACAGAAAATAATGTAGATAGATAAATAACTAATCTATTTAAATTAACAAAGTCTCAATCTTGTCCTTAACGGCGTAGATTTGGGTCTTGATAGCAGAAGCATCGTTAGTGGTAATAGAAGCAGCAATAACTGGTCTAGAAACACCACAAGCTCTACCTAAAGCAACTCTAGATGGGACAAAGACGTATGGAACGTTCTTATCTTCACATAGTAATGGCAAATGCAATAAGATTTCAATAGGTTCACAGTCAGCAGCCATGATGATGAATTCAGAGATACCACGGTTTAAAGTCTTGGTAGCTTCGTTGGCACCCTTCTTCAATTGTCTCAAGTTAGCAGCTTGTTGGACAACATCCAAGATTTGTTGGGTTAATGCAGCATCAGCTAATGGGAAAGCCTTTGGGTTTGGAGCGGACATCTTAAAATAATATAGGTGTTAATGATATGAAATCTAGTTTATTCAAGTTCCTTGCAATAATCAGTATGGTGCTGGTATAGAAAGCTCGCTCGAATGACGATTTTAAAACAGAATTAGAAAATGGAAAGCAAAAGTGTCTTTTAATTACTACTATAACAAAATCACTTTTTAAAAGTGAAAAATTTTCTAACTCATCTCATTCTCACATCGAAAAAAAAAAAAAAAAATTTTGAGAAAAAGGAAAGAAAAAAAAAAAAAAAAAGAAAAGGCAAAGAAAAAAATTTTCATGAGTTTATTATGTCACCCGGATAAGTACCTGATAAGAAAAAGAAACGACGCAGTGGTATACTTAACAATAGCAATTGATAAGGTCAAGCTAGTAAGAAGGACGTGAGCTTTGCATGCCCATTGTCCTCATCGTGTAGCTTGAAAAGCGCACAGAGTGCTGTTTGTTGCTCCTTGATATTCAAATTTTCTAATTTATACACATTAAAAATTAAGATATACATATTTAGCGTGTAATACTCTTTTAAACAATAATAATGGTAAAAACAAAAAGGAAGCTTGAAAATGAGGTAGTAAGGATGTGAAGTAGAAATAGGGGCTAAAAGCAAAAGCGAAAGTAAAAAAAAATGATACTATTCATAGATCTTCAAATAAAGGCTTTACTTTTATTCTCTAATTTCTACTTTAGTGATTCAGAAGCTGCCTTAACAAACAACGTCTTGAGTAGCTCTGGAGTTCAACAACAAAGCAACAATCAAACCGTACAAACCTAAAACTTCAGCAAAAATCAAAATCAAAATCATACCGACGAACAATCTTGGTTGTTGAGAAGAACCTCTAACACCTGCATCACCGACGATACCAATAGCGAAACCTGCAGCTAGACCACTCAAACCGACAGATAAACCGGCACCCAATTGGATGAAACCAGTGTACAAAGCTTGCTTTTGGCCCAATGAATAACAGACCAAGACGGAAACAACCAGACCATAAATGGCAATGATACCAGCCATAATAACAGGAACAATGTTCTTGAACAGCAAGTCTGGTCTCAACACACAAGTGGCACAGATACCAACACCAGATTTAGCAGTACCATAAGCAGCACCTAAGGAAGTGAAGATAATGGCAGAGGCACAACCAATGGCACCAAAGAAAGGGGCGTAGACAGGACACAATTCAGTCATTATATGTATGTATTTCTTTTGTTATTCTATTCGATTAGTCTTTTTGAGAAAGCAATAAACACGATCTTTTTAATTCTTTAAAAACTTTTTCAAAAATAAGTAGTTAATCAGAAATGAATTTACTTGTACAACACTATCAAGGGTCAGTCAATCACTTAACCACTTTTTCTGAATTTTTTATAAAATTGAGTTTCTTTTCCGGGTAAGATACCTTTATACGGTCACCTTTTTTTTTAAAAGTAAACAAAGCCAAAAAGCTGCTGCTTCCACCACTAGAACAAGCACCAATTTCTCTCGTGTCTTCTACATGCACTGTTGGAGTTGAGTTGATTCGAGCAACACTCGTAATAGCAAGTTTTGTCAAGTTCTTAAAAAAATAGGGAAAAAATAGGAAAAAATAGGAAAAATTAGGAAAAATGAGTGAAAAAATAGAAAAACAAATTAGCGCCGCTCGGTTTCGATCCGAGGACATCAGGGTTATGAGCCCTGCGCGCTTCCACTGCGCCACGGCGCTCAACTAATTTGATATTTATGTATATCAATTTTCGTTATCAGCAGGCAGATCCATCTAAAGCTGCTTTCCGAAACGAACTGGAAAGTGCAAAAACTATACTGTTGGTTGCGTATTGTGCACGCTTACATCCCTGGAACTTTGTGATCTTTCTTATCCCTATAAATTATCCATTTTGTTGTCATGCTTACTATCGAAACTATTCATAACCAGAACGCTTCGGATCAGGAGTAAATAGGCTGAACGGTGGATATCATAGTGAACGGTTCTAGGATATATCCCAAAGTTGAGAGGCCTAGCTAGAAGCCCAAAATTTCCTTGCACACTAATCGGAAGACGTGGGCTTTAATTCACTGGCAATTTTTGGCTGTGCTGCTTGCCAGTTTGCATTAAACTGTAAGGCGCAGAACTGCTGGTATGGTTGCGTTCAATGGTGTGCCGTTCTAGTTATGGTTGTCTTTATGATATGACTCTTTGCAGCCCATTTTTGTTTCAGTAGCGGAAATGAAAAAGTTTATTCCCGCTATTGTCCGATGACTGAAATATTTCAAAAATAAGCAAAGGTCGTGATAGTGACCATATTTACTTCATTATCGATCAGAAATAGCCAGTTGCTCAAGATCGGAAGGGTTCGAAGGGTTTTACACTGTACCGATAAGACAAAGCTACTGATTTTATCCGTCTTTTATATCCACTGAACTACCACGACGAAAATGCCTCGGCTCTTAGCAACACAATCTCATGTAGTGCACGGCTACGTAGGGAAACAAAGCTGCTACGTTTCCCTTGCAATGTTTAGGTTGGGACGTGGACTGTTGCAACAGTGTCCAGTTTTCCAATCATACCGGCTATGGTTTAGACAAAGTATTTGGAACTATAACAGATGAAACTGATCTAAAGCAACTCTTATCGGGCCTATTCGATAATTTTCCTCGAGACTATCAAGCTTTACTTTCAGGTTACTTGCCCAACAAGAACTCTGTTCGATGTATGGGGACGTATTATGCTAAATTTAAAGAAGAAAATCCTAAAATGATATGGCTTATGGACCCTGTGATGGGAGATGAAGGACAATTGTATGTTAGTGAAGATGTTATACCAGAATACCGGAAAATAGCATTGTCTCCCAAACAGCTGGTCGATATAATAACTCCAAATCAATTCGAGTTGGAAATATTATATGGAGAAGAGATTAAGACTAAAGAACATTTGAAAAAGGCATTGGAAAAGCTACATCGTACCATCCCAGTAATAATCGTTACATCCTGTGATTGTAAGATGTTTGATGATCAAGAGTTCATCTATTGTGTGGCTTCTATGAAAGGCAAAGACACCTGTTGTTTATAGAGTACCGTTCATTGACTCATATTTCACTGGGGTCGGTGACTTGTTCTCTGCTCTGCTATTGGATCGAGTCTATAAAATCTTGTCAGACCCAACAACAACTTTGAAATTTGAAGATCAAGTTAATAATGTGCTAAATGTTATTCAAAAAGTTTTGAACATCACTCGAAGTTATACTTCAGGGAAAATCAATGCCAAAATGGGCTCCTGCTTTGGAGATGAAAGAAATGGAACTGCGAATTGTTGAATCAAGAGATATATACGAGACTATCAACATCAATGAAAAGGATTATATTTATACCAGACTGTGACACAATCTTTATACGGTCATAGTCTTCAAGAGAACCAAAAAGGTGAAAAAAAGGAAAAGAAAAAAAAAAGTAATGCCAAACACTTGTATAATAGTAAATAGTTTCTGTATGTTCAAATGCATAGATTCCGTTACATAATATTGCCGTTTGTCTGATGTCTGATGTAGTGGATTTGCAGAAGATATTTCTTTTTTTGTAAATTAAGTACCATAAATAATACTAGGTACATAGAGCAACAAGCGTACGTATAGTTAGCGTTACATTTCAAAATCAAGCAGTACTCGCGAGGGATGAATAAGAGCCGTTCATGTTAATTTTTCGGGGTTCCCATTCTTAGTCTCAGATTGAGAATTACTATCATTCTTGTAGGAGCTGTTCAAAGAGTTTTAACGATGACGTCTGTAATTTATCAATTTTGCTTGTTAAGTCCTCACCATTAACTTCATCGCCAGCTTGCAACCCGGGATATTAATTCTCTCAGTGACGAAATTTGGTCTTTGAGGATTTGAGAGTCAGTTTTATCCAATTTCTCTTCAAATTCCTTCAATGAGTTCTCGGTGTCATTGGCTAATTGATCAGCTTTATTGGCGGTTTCGATAGCTTTTCTTCTAACTGCATCTTGGCCTTTATATTTTTCGGCCTCATTTACCATTTGTTCGATTTCAGCTTCAGAAAGTCCTGAAGCTCCAGCAACAGTAATAGAAGAGTCTTTGTTACTGGCATGATCCTTTTGCCGAAACGTTGATTATTCCATTGGCATCAATATCAAAAGTGACTTCAATTTGGGGAACACCTTTTGGTGCTGGTGGAATTCCTTCGGAGAGAAAAATTACCAATTAATTTATTATCCTTGACCAACTCCCTCTCGCCCTGGAAAACTTTAACTTCTGACTGTTGTTTGACCTGCTGCGGCAGTGGAAAAATATTTGGGATTTCTTAGTGGGAATCGTGGAATTTCTTGGAATTAATCTAGTGAAAACACCTCCGAGGGTTTCAATTCCTAACGATAAAGGAGTGACGTCCAGTAACAAAACATCAGTAACTTCACCAGACAAGACAGCACCTTGAATAGCGGCGCCTAGTGCTACCGCTTCGTCAGGGTTAATGGCTTTGGAAGCATCCTTGCCGAATAACTTTTTACAGTTTCTACAACCTTAGGCATTCTTGACATACCGCCGACTAGTAAAACATCAGATATATCGGAAGACGTGAGCTTTGCGTCTTTCAAAGCCTTTTTGACCGGATCAATCGTTCTGTTTGATTAAGGGAGCGGTTAAACTTTTAAGTTGGGCCCTAGAAAAAGACATATTGATATGCTTCGGACCTGTGGCATCGGCGGTGATGAAAGGTAAGTTAATTTCGGTAGAAACAGTCGGACGATAACTCGATCTTGGCCTTTTCGGCAGCTTCTCTTATCCTTTGAATGGCCATACGGTCGTTTTCTAAATCGATACCGGTTTCAGCCTTGAAACGAGAAACGATTTCTCTCAACAAATAGATATCGAAATCTTCACCACCCAAATGAGTGTCACCATTAGTAGACTTGACTTCAAAAACTCCATTATCGATGTCCAAGATGGAGATGTCAAAAGTACCTCCACCTAAGTCAAAAACCGCAACGACTTTTGACTCAGATTTATCCAAACCATAAGCTAAGGCGGCAGCTGTGGGTTCATTAACAACCCGCAATACGTTTAATCCAATAATTTGCCCTGCATCTTTGGTTGCCTGCCTTTGAGCATCGTTAAAGTAAGCAGGAACAGTAACAACCGCATTTTTCACG
The DNA here is from genome assembly GCA_019431265.1 of Saccharomyces x bayanus. Lineage (NCBI taxonomy): Eukaryota > Fungi > Ascomycota > Saccharomycetes > Saccharomycetales > Saccharomycetaceae > Saccharomyces > Saccharomyces x bayanus. The sequence goes on along the minus strand of CP080208.1, from coordinate 92,591 downwards.
CTTTTACCCAAATAAGCGTCAGCCGTTTCCTTCATTTTATTCAAGACAAAACCACCTATTTGTGCAGGCGAATATGTTTGGTCTCTTGCTTTTACCCAGGCATCCCCATTAGAATGCCTTTACAATCTTGAAGGGAACTTGTTTAATGTCCCTTTGAACTTCAGCATCTTCAAAACGGCGACCGATCAAACGCTTAGTAGCAAACAAAGTGTTTTCTGGGTTTATAACGGATTGACGTTTTGCTGGAGTACCGACCAAACGTTCACCATCCTTAGTGAAAGCCACCACAGATGGGGTGGTTCTTGAACCTTCCGCGTTTTCGATGATCTTTGGAGCTTTACCTTCCATAATAGCCACCGCAGAATTAGTGGTACCCAAATCAATACCGATAACTGCTCCTTGAACCTTCGTTGACTGTAAACGAGTTATAGTACAAAGTGGGTTATGTGCCCCTAGGGTACGTCTAGCTAGTAACATGTTGGTTTAATATAAACTTGACCTTGTCTAAGAGCGCTTACAGAAATGATTAAAAAAAACGCTATATGAAACTAAGAAAATTAAAAAGTTGTATTATTGTTGACGGACTTTGACTAAAACTTATAGTAATCTTCTCCAAGAATGAACATTATTGGGAGTTAGTAGTTGTTTTTTTCGATGCCCACACATCCGACCCTTTAAAGGGTACTTACTACCTAGCTAAACATTTCCCTTCCAGACATTAAACTGGAATTTTCCAAAGTCACTCCACTCCATATTACGCTGATCGGAGCTTTTACTTTTGCAGATTTTTGTCGATAGTTGAGAGGAGAGTTAGTAATCCCATTTTTATAAGCTTGTAAGTGTCTTGTTTACTCAAACAATTTTCAAACATCTCTGGTTCTAAGCTACCATAACGCAATTGAATTGGGACTGCTACGGATGATAACTTTGATTATAAAAGAAGCTCCATAAGGCTGGATCCATAGTGACCAACTACGCCGACCTGTTTTTCCCATTAACGTTGTGTGTGAACCTTTTATTTGTTTATTTTTGCGCAGGCGAATCAGTGACTGCATTGCAATTCATTTTAGGTTTCATCAGGAAAGAAAAACAAAATAGTAAAAACAAAATATAAACTCAAAAATAGGTTTTTTCTTGTGTTCTTTCCAAAAGTCGAATTTCAATAACACATATAACACATATTCTTTTATAACAATATATTTATAAGCTTAACAATATTTACCCAATGAAAAAAAAGATCTATATGAATGGGTACTATAGATATGTAAAAATAAAAAAGTCGTACTGCACAAAAAGCTTTATCATTTGGAGGCAATCTTGACCTTTTGAATAGAAATGTCAGATGGCTTGTCATCCATAAAGAAGAATTTGAAAACATGTTCAGCACCCCAACTACCAAAGAAATCAAGTAACAGTGTTAAAGTCAATTTTATCTTAAAGTCGTCGCTCATTGGCACAAACTTCATGGCCTCATTCAGTTCAGGGAAAAATTCAGTTGCACTTGCAAGTGCCAAACCTGTCACACCTATTAAACCGTAATACATACCCTTGTTACTTCTAATGTTTTCTCTCTGAATGGTTCACCTTGATAGTTGACAGCAAATGTAGAGACTTGTTGCACCAATTGAATAATGAAAATACCTGTGTTTAGTAGAGATGGAGCAAACTGCTTTTCGAGATCCACTTGTGGCTCTCTAGGTTCCAACTTATAGATTTCCTGTCGTGATGTAAACCAAAGTAGCAATGTGAATAGCAAATTGAGATAGAATAGATCCCATGATATAAACATTGAAAATTCCAGCTTGAGGTCTTTGCTTTGATAATTTTTCTAAAGGCTTACCACGGGAAATACTCAAGAAACAAACTGACAACAATAGACCAGAGACAGTAGCTTGACCATCACCGAACTTGACACCAGCCATATAAATGATAGACAAGGAATAGGCACTAATTAGACAATTCAAAGCTAAGATTTTGTACATTTGAATGGTGTTGACTAAAGCACAACGACCTTGACGTATAATATTAGTAACAGCAGAAACATTAGCAAGTTTTGAAGTAAATGGAGCAGCACAAGATGCATCACCTAACTTTAGAGCTGGAGCCTCATCACCTTGAGCATCACCGGCAGAATCTAACAACATAGAAGCCAAATCGGTTGGCTTCTTCTTGGTTAATTCGTTTGGTTTGATAACTTCAACGGGTTTAGCATTTGCTTCTTCAACTAGTTTTCTCATTTCTGGAGTAATAATAGTACCTTTACTTTCTAAAGTTTTCAAATAATGAGGGTTCTTTGGGCCAGGGTGGGAATAAGTGCGCAATCGGTTCAGGAACAGGTGGCTGTGGTTGGTTCCATCTAGCCATGAATTCAGTTTGTTTCGTGTACATCATTTTCATAGTTTCCATTCTACGTTGTTCACCCAACTTATTCAAACCCTCTTCAGTACCGTTTAACAATGCAATACCAACGTGAGCTTGTTTCAAGGCACCAACATCGTTAGTACCATCACCACACATTAGAGTTTGATATCCCATATCCTTAAGTGTATTCAACAAAAGAATTCCTTTTGAGATGGTGATACACGTGCATAGACCCAGGCGTGACGTAACAAGTCCCTTAATTGAGAGTGCCCCTCTAAGGCACTTAGAGCATAACCAGTAACAGCAATATCGTATCTATCAAATAATTGAGAATGATCGAAAGTATCCTTTGATGGATCAAATGGAATAGTGATCGTTTCTTCAACATCACGGAACAACAATTGACCATCATCAGATTTTCCAGCTCTATCCAAAATCAAAGTTTCACCAAAAACAATCCCAACTTCCTTAGCTACGTGAACTGCAGTCAGTGGGTTATCACCGGTAATCATAACAGAACGATGGGATGATTCATTCAACATTTTAATCGTCTCAATAGCGTCCTCTTTCAAGGGACAGTGGAAAATCAAGAACCCATTGAAAATCAAGTCTGATTCAACTTCATCACGGGTCAAGTCATCAATTTTAGATTGAGATAGTTTTGGTAATTGTTTAGAAGCCAAAGCCAAAACTCTTGAACCAGAACGTGTAAAAGGACTTGTAAATGTCATCGTAGTTTTTAGGAATGTTGGAAAGCCTTTCACGAATAGTTTCAGGTGCACCTTTAACAGCAGCAAACAAAGTGTCATTGTGGGAGGCAATAGAAGCTGATCTTTTCAAAGCAGAAGAAAATTGGAATCTACGGATGACATTCAACTTACCAGTACCTTCTCTGAAAGGTAGTATTTTTTTTCTCAACAGCCCAACCGATGGCCTTCAAGGTAGCCTTTTCCATTGGATCACCAACAACATCACCATCATCTAGCTTAACTAGAGCATGAGCAGCACCAATAACGAGGATTGTACTTTCTGGTGCTTCAGCTGCGCTATATAAGTGACGAATATTTTCATTGTCTTCAGAAATCCCAGCCAAACCTTCAAAAACAAGATCTTCACCGGTCAAAGTACCAGTCTTATCGAAACAACATACATCAATTCTACCAGCGAATGGGATTCTAAATGGTTCAGTACAATAGACATAAAATTTGGAAAGGGCAGCCAAGGAACTATTAACGGCCATGGTTAATTCCATTGGCAATTCAGGAGGAACCACAGATGTAATAATCAAAATACAGTCTAAGATCAATTTAGATTGAATTCTACCCATTTTTGTACCTTCAACCCAAACGTACCAGGAGGCAACAACAGCAAAAATTAGCAAGAACAGGATGAACATCAATGCTTCCTTATTGTCAACGGAAACACGTTCTGCAGAATAAATCATAACACGAACTAAAGAACCTTGAGAAGTTTCAAAACCCAGTTTTAGTGACAATGGCTAAAGCACCTCCATCAGGTGGTGGTGGGACATCGGATTTGTGTTCAGGAGGAGTAACTTGCAAAGCCTTTTGTACCACCGTGTAGCACAGCAATCTTATCAACACCGTCCAATTGTAGACTGTCTTCACTAGGGCGCAATTTGATGGACTCCTTTAATAATGGAGTAGATTCACCTGAAAGCATTGCTTCATTGACAATACAAGAACCATCAACCAAGATCAAATCACATGGCATTGCACTATCTTCAGCAGTTCTTGTTACAGAGACCAAATCCATAGGTAACAATTCGTTACTTGGCAAGGCCACCCACTTTTTGTCTCTAAACACGTTGATAGTGTATGGCTTGATACCCATAGTTCTGAATTCCTTTAACGCGGTCAATCTTTGGAATACTGCAGCAGCTTCCATGGAAATAATCATGAACAAGTTAAACAAAGAGTAATACCAGAACTCATCTAATAACCATAATGCAACACAAAATACTTGGAAAACAAATAATGGTGCAACTGCATGTTCCTTAAACAATTCCATGAAAGTTGGAATAGGAATATCAAAACTGTTTTCACCATATAGTCTTCTTAAATGAGTCAAGTCGCCAGAGTGTCCCTTACATTTTTTGGAAATCACCAACCTTTTGGAGATTCATCCACAAGGAACTTAGGTGAAGAAAAGACTTGTTCATCTTCATGCCACAAGAATCTCTTTCTTTTGGAATTGGAAAAAAGTTTGTAGAGACCCTGCTTCTGGTGACCCTTTGGATTTCCACAATATCGTCAGAACCATTGTTTGGGGTGGTATAGACGATTATGTGAGTAGCTTCATTAACATTTTTAGTAGTACTGTAGTTGAAGTTTGCTTTGATCTTGACATTCCAAGCAGGCATCAACATTACCAGGATATTCAAAGAAACCAGCGTCCCCAAATAAACAAAAGTCCACTCAGGTCCCTTGATGTAACGATCATATTGTTGAAAATATAGTTGAGCAAAGGTAGCGTATAATGGGAAAAACGGTAATACGTATGGCTTGAAAGCTAATGACTTTGGCACCAATAGCCTCGAGTCCCTAACAATAGGACTGCTCACAAATGCTTTTTCTGTCATTTACCGCGTCCTTCTTTCCTGCAGACTTGATGTGTCGAAGAACATTTAAAGCCAAAAAGCTCGCCAAAGCTCCACGATATATATGATGAGAGACATTGCCACTCGCTTCACTGAGAACACGAAGAGAAAAAACCACCGCGTAACGTACGGCGTGACAAGGTGCCAAAATGGGAAGGTAAGATAAGCCAATAACTGCAGGATATACTGGCATTACCGTCTCATCATCACCAGGGATGCCCATAAAGAGCATCTGTAGAGAATAAAGTACAGGAAAGAAACAGGCGTTTTAATACATAAATTTTTTTTAATACATAAATAGAAATTAATGAACTCTAAATAATCAGGGAATGAATTGAAAATGTGGAGAATAGAGAAGAAAAAAAAGTACAGATGAGATAGAAACCTTCAGGTGGGTTCATACTCTCCAAACTTTATCATCAGCAACCATTAGGTTATTTCTTTCGGACATGATCTTCAGTCCCGCCAAGTATTCCTGAGCGGAAAATTTCTCTTCCTCCGGTAGTTCCTCATTGATTCTTTCAAACAAAGAGGCCACAGGATATGATTCTTCTTCGAATATCTCTGTTTGCATCAAACGCGCAATTATGCCCGAGATCAGGGACAACCTACCAGTAGAGATAGTACCTGGTTCCACGTTTTCGAAAGATATCACCGACTGTTGTTGCTGTTGGTACTGTTGCTGCTCATCGTCCTGGCCTGCAGAAGATACGTTAGGTAACCTTGGGGTACCCATTTCAGTAAGAGGCCCTGGGGCACCTTCATCTGATGTGTGGAGATGCTCCTTTGCGTCTTGGAGATACCCTCAGCCCCAATTGAAGTCTTCTTTGTAATTCGGCTTCTTCATCTGCGGGAAGTGGTGACATGATATCGTTATCGTCATCACCACCTTGTTCTTCGTCACCTTGGAAACGTAGTATTCTACGCGCCGATGATGGTGTAGCGTTGACGGACGATGCCGCTGATCTTCTTGGGGTAGCTTTGATTGGTGACCCTGAGTTACTTGCCGGTTGTCTGACTCTTTGTCTCTTTTTAGGCGATTTGTGTGGTGATCTCTTAGACAAGGCTTCTTCATACTCGCTTTCCTCTTGATCGATATCGTTACCAATGTCTTCACCTAGCAATGCAAACCTTAGTAAGTTGGCAGCCACTTTGGCATCAGTCTTGTTGACCGTTTTGGACAATCTGACTTTGGCATGAGCTGTGGCTAATCTAATCAAAGTCTCTAGAGTTCTTGCAGTGATGGGTGATTTTTTAGTGTTCTCATCATTTCTTAATTCAGTGTAATTTTTCACAATGACATTGACTGCCTCTTGTGTTAGTTGTGGGATTACTCTTTCCTTGGCATATTGAACGTACTTTCTTAAGAATGGAATGGTGACTAGTTTAGGAATTTCGGTACCGTTATAATCACCCTTGTTTTTGGCCAATTTGGCACCCGGCTTGCAATAGTGGGTTGAATTTTTCGAAAACGTGGTCTTCCTCATCTTCCCCTTCATTCTCGCCACCAGTTCCGGAAGTAGAATGTTCTTCAGGATTAACATCGGCGTCATCGCCAACGGCTAATGATAGATTCAAACGTTCCCTCATTGGTTCACCTTCCAAGTAACCTGGGGGTAAGTATCTGTGTGTTCTTAGAACGTGTTCACTAATGGACCTATCTCTGATTTCATTAATATCATCTGTGACCACAAACAATAAATCAAAACGAGACAAAAGCGAATCTGGCAGGGCAATATTCTGGTGCGGATCTCTATTGACGTCGTATTGACCAAAGACAGGGTTGGCTGCAGCAATGACACTACAACGAGCATTCAAAGTTGTATGAATACCCGCCTTGGCGATTGTCACGGTCTGTTGTTCCATAACTTCATGGATGGCGACTCTGTCTACATCGGTCATCTTGTCAAACTCATCGATACACACCACACCACGATCGGCCAAGACCATGGCACCGGCCTCCAATCTTCTTTCACCAGTTTCTCTATCGGTGGTCACTGCCGCGGTCAAACCCACACCGGAGGAACCTCTACCAGTGGTGGCAATAGCCAAAGATGCCGTATTCAACACAAACCTCAACAATTGAGACTTGGCGGTCGAGGGATCACCCACCATCAGGATATTGATGTCACCTCTCAAATGGGAGCCGTTTTCTAAATTTTTCTCCACACCACCCATGAGCATCAGTAGGATGGCCTTCTTGATATGGTCGTGCCCATAAATGGAGGGTGCCAGGGACTGAGACAAAACATCAAAGATGTCTTTCTTTTTGGACAGCTTGTTGATGTTTCTGATGTCGAAATCGGACAAGGTTTGCCTTGCGGCGACACCGGTGGATCTTGCATGCATGGGGTATACCGTGTTACCTAGGATCAGCGTCTTGAACCCAATCAGCGTATTCGAGTTGGATTGGTTCATGCCCCCAGCACCGAGCGACTTGAAGACACCCACGACGTTGACTCTGTCACCGGGCTTGGTCTTGTCCACAAGATCGTCATCGAGAATGACGTCTATGGATCTGGGGAGTTGGCCTGCGGGCGCCATTTCGGGCATTTCCTGCACGGTGATACGCTGGTGGTCTATAAAAGTACTGTACCCATATTCCGTGGTCAGTTTGTTGCCCTCCGTGTCTTCTGTTGGGTAGATGGCGGGTGTCGGGATACGCGTAGTGAGGGTTGTGGTGGCGTCCGTGTAGTCTCTGTAGTGGAACCTACCGGTCTTGGCCGCATAGTGCACGGACCTGATGAGCTTCGGCCTGACCAGCGAGGTCTTAGTGACGATACCTTCGACAGAGACCAGTTTGTTCAAGTGTTGGGCCGTCATGGTACGGGGGGACAAGGCGTGCGCACCAAACGAACCCTTGAACGAAAGCCTCCAGGGGTGGTGCGACGATACCGCAGAGGCATTGGCATGCGGGACATCGTCCATGGACTCCGCCAGATCGGTGAGCGCCTTCTCGGCAGGTGGGATGAAGTACGCGGGTTCGGTCAGGATGCCCGACCAGAAGCACCTGTCGAACTCCCTCAGGTCGTCGAGCGGAAATGGTGATTCTGTGGGGGAGTATGTTCAATGCAGTGGAGGACGCGGTTTTCTTCTCCTTCTCCAGGTCGTCGCCGTCCTCATCGCCGGGCAGATCTTGTTCGTCAGCATCGTCCTGGTCCTCGCTGTAGTTTGTGCCGTTGTTGTGGTTGTAGATCTGTATGGACCTTACAGAGTCCCTGTACGAGGTGAACGTGTCCAAAAACTCCTGGAATCTACGCACCCTGTCACCAAACACCGCATCTGGAGCGAAGAAAGTGGTAGCGTCTCCATTGAAACCCGTGGAGCCGTCCATAGTTAATCGCGTATATGTGTGCGTGGGTGTAGTAGTTATGCAATTGTGCGAGAGCGTTTCGAAGGATGTTCTGCCTTTTTATCAGCCAGGAAGCAGGTCAAAAGAAACTAGAATAAGACGATTCTTGACCACTTTTTTTTTCTCTCTTTCTTTCTTCCTTGCGAACGAGCTTTTACCCTTTTAGGAAAAGTAATTGTGATTATCTTATTTTTACCGCCGCGACTCGAAGAAATAATAAAAAAATGAAAAATAACGACAACTGCAGGATTTGAACCTGCGCGGGCAGAGCCCAAAAGATTTCTAATCTTTCGCCTTAACCACTCGGCCAAGTTGCCTTGTTATTATGAGAAATTCAGGCGTGTTAACCAGTCCCACCGAGATGGAAAAGTGGGGAGGGGGAGCCGCCGTTTCTCCGGAGCCCTCGGTTTTTACCTTTTGTTGGGATTTTTGCCACCGTCGCCGTCCGGCTGCTGCAAGCGGCAAGGACGCACACACATGGAAATCACATCATACAAGACAGGTAAAGGGTATGTTCAAATGCAATGCATGAAGAAGAAAGGAAGAATACGATTAAAAACAAAATATATTGTTGCTAAATATATAGATGATAAATAACAAAATAAATAGGAAAATAAAAAAAAAAGAATTTATTTGTGAATGCTTTAGGAGAACGATAAAAAAAAAAATACAGAGAAAAATACCCCGGTTCAGCAGAGAGTGCATGATGTGATGGAAAGGGGTCGGAGTTTTCTTTCATCGGTCATTTATGTATCCCATTTCATGGCGGAGAGACTCTTAATCGGATCTGGCAGCTTCCTTGAAGGAGATGGCGGCTTCTTCACCCATGGCGGAGATGATGGTGACCATCAAGTCCTTACCTTCGTCGAAAGCGGCTTGCATGGTGTCACCCAATTCACCTTCTGGAGACTTGACATCGTCCTTGGTGTCACCGTCCATGTTCATCAAAGACAAGAAACCGTCATCGATGTCCAACAATTGGTATTCGTTTCTCTTGACAACTGGCACTTCCATGTTGTGAGTAGATGGAGACAAATCTTCCAACTTCTTACCGGTGAAGATATCAATGGCCACCATGTGGACCTTGGCGTGACCGTGCTTACCGGTCTTGGAGGTGGACATGTCGACAATCTTACATGGTCTGCCCTTGATGACAACGAAACCACTCTTTCTCAAAGGCGGAACATTGCATTGGGTAGGTGGTGGAGGTACCGGCATCGGCGGTTTCAAAGGTGTGTTCTTCGTCAGACATTTTGTGTGTGTGTGTGTGTATGTGAGGGAGTCTATGGGGATAATTGGCTATAGTACTAGAACAAACAAAAAAACTGAAAAAGAATAGTAGAAATATAAATGGGAAAGAAAAACCAGGAAATGAGGGATCCAATTGCTAAGATATGGTAAAAACCATCTGCATTATATAATCGTGGAACACGACGATCACCGCGGCCAAAACCCGATCGACGACGACGACGACGACAAATTTTTTTATTTCCACTGTTCCTTCGCATTCGAAACTTTTTTTCGGGCGACGGCGTTTTGGGTATTTTTTTTTTTTTTTTTGGCGGTTCCTGCGGTGTGTGCGGTGCGAGAGGGTCCGCGTCGTGTTGCACGGAGCCGATATATCGCTCCGACCACGTGCCGGGGTGTGGGTGCTGCGGCTCCGCAGTGAGGGGTGTGGGGCACGGGTGCTGCGTAGTTACCGGCCCTGGGCCCCTCGCAGCCGGGCTGCAGCGTTCTCTCTGCGGCCGTGGCGCCGCTTCTCCGTTCTTGCTGTTCCCCTCAGAGGAACTAATAAGGAACAAAATGCCTCCAGAACGAGGCCAATAGCCAGGACTTATCGTAGGTTATACTGTTGAGCCGGATATATCTGGTGTGCTGTGTGTCTGTGCTGCTGTGCTCTATTACAAGCCAAACAACGAGCTGTGATGTAAAGTGCAATCAAACCCCCCGTGATGTTGCTGACTCAGGCCAGGGGGGGAGGCAAGCTTCGGTTCCTTCGTTCTCTCGTTCTTGTCGTTCTCTTGTCTTGTTCTACATGTCTCGTTTCACCTACATATTGACGCGATTCTAGCGATTCGTGATTCGTGCTTCGTGCTTCGTGATCCCTCTTACCCCTCCTCCCCCACCATTGTATTCTTCTTCTTTTTTGGTTTTTTTCCTTTTCCTTTAGCATTCTCTTGCCCGCCTCGTCTCATCGTGAAAATTGAAGATGGAATCATGAAAACATGAAAAAAATAAAACATAAAAAAAACTATAAACACTATTCTAGTACACCGAGATTCGTAGTTAACAGGGACATAACAGGCAGCGCATTTAAACTGTTTTCCCAAGGAGATACTACCCGCAAACCGCTGGTGCTATTATTGCTCCTTCTTTCCCCTCCTTTCTCCCTTTTTCCTCATTTATTTTTTTTTTTCATAAGACAAGACAAGACAGCTTACAATTTTGCTTGTTAGCTTTCATGCAAGAACGCATACCAGAATGAAGTACAGTAAAAAAAAACTCAGTTTCAACCCTACGACCGTAAGCATCGCTGGAACGCTGCTTACCGTGTTCTTCCCTCACGAGACTCGTGCTCTCCTTCTTCTCCATATCGCTATTCCAGCTGGTGTCCTTCCAGGGCGTCTTCAAACCCTACGTGCCGGATTTCAAAAACACTCCCGGCGTGGAGTTCTACGACCTGCGAAATTACCAGGGCAACCAGGACGGCTGGCAGCAGGGCGACCGCATCCTGTTCTGCGTGCCGTTGAGAGACGCCTCCGAGCATCTGCCCATGTTCTTCGACCATCTCAACGCCATGTCATATCCGCACAACCTCATTGACCTCTCCTTCCTGGTCAGCGACTCGTCCGACAACACCATGGGCGTGCTGCTGTCCAAGCTGCAGATGGCCCAGTCGCAGCAGGACAAAACCAAGCGGTTCGGCAACATCGAGATCTACGAGAAGGACTTTGGCCAAATCATCGGCCAGTCCTTCTCTGACCGTCACGGGTTCGGCGCTCAGGGCCCCAGAAGGAAACTCATGGCCAGGGCCCGTAACTGGCTCGGGTCCGTGGCTCTGAAGCCATACCACTCCTGGGTCTACTGGAGAGACGTGGACGTCGAAACCATCCCCACCACCATCATGGAAGACCTAATGCATCACGACAAGGACGTCATCGTCCCCAACGTCTGGAGGCCACTTCCGGACTGGCTGGGGAACATCCAACCCTACGACCTGAACTCGTGGAAGGAGTCCGAAGGTGGCCTCCAACTCGCAAACGCCCTCGACGAAGACGCCGTCATCGTCGAGGGGCTACCCTGAATACGCCACTTGGAGACCGCATCTGGCCTACATGAGAGACCCAAACGGCAATCCGGAAGACGAAATGGAACTGGACGGTATCGGAGGTGTCTCCTATCCTGGCAAAGGCCAAGGTCTTCAGAACTGGCTCGCACTTCCCGGCTTTCTCCTTCGAAAAGCACGCAGAGACCGAAGCATTCGGCAGGCTGTCCCGCAGAATGAACTACAACGTCATCGGTCTGCCCCACTATGTCATCTGGCATATTTACGAGCCCTCCAGTGATGACTTGAAACACATGGCCTGGATGGCCGAAGAAGAGAAGAGGAAACTGGAAGAAGAGGAAAGAATCCGCGAGTTCTACGACAAGATCTGGGACATCGGCTTCGAAGACGTCAGGTACCAATGGACCGAAGAAAGAGACTCCATCTTGAAAAACATCGACTCCACCCTAAATAGCAAAGTTACCGTGGACTGGTCTGAAGACGGCGATGGCTCGGAACTGGTGGATGCGAAGGGCGAATTCGTCTCTCCCAAACAACCAGCAACAGCAACAGCAACAGCAACAGCAGCACAGCAGCAAAAGAAACAACAAGACAGCAACCCGCAGGGGAAAGCCTCATGACGGCAACGACAAGAACAAGAAAATCCTTCCTAAAGAGGTTCCATTGGACTTCGACCCTGATAGAAACTAGGCCCGACTTTTTGGTGGCCTGCACATTGTATACGCATTGCCATAGTTATACATACATATACCGATAATAATATTTATAATTTCGACCCTTCTTTTTTTTTTGAGTGAATTACTGTGCCATTGGTATTACCGTCACTCTGTACGGCTCGGTGGCGAACTGGAAATTTTTTTTTTTTTTCTCTCTTTCATTATGGCAGGGCAAAGAAATAGCGACAGCAAAACTCAGGAAAAAGTGATGAAACTGCCTGCTGCCCCAGTGTTTGCCCAAAGGAAAAGTTAGAAAGTTCGTTGTTTCCCCCCCGTTTCCCAGGCCAAGCCATTAACCAAGACCGTTTGAAGACAAAGGTGCTACCATTCAGTTATTTTTTACCTCCAACAATTAGAAAAAGAGCCATTCAACTTCCCTTCCTACCACAAACCACATCAAAAAAATCAACACCAAACATAAGAATGGTTAGTTTAACTTTCAAAAATTTCAAAAAGGAGAAAGTCCCTCTGGATTTGGAACCTTCAAACACAATTTTCGAGGCCAAGACTAAACTGGCTCAATCGAGCTCGTGTGAAGAATCTCAAATAAAACTGATCTACTCAGGTAAAGTACTTCAAGATTCCAAAACCGTGTCAGAATGTGGGCTAAAAGATGGTGATCAAGTCGTATTCATGATTTCTCAGAAAAAAATCAACAAAGACCAAGGTAACAGAGCCTCCAGTCGTTCCAGGAGACTACCGCCCCTGCCAGAGACGAATCTACAGAACCAGCATCCGCCAGTACGGACGCACCCGCCACCGAAACCACCACCGCTGCTACCGAAGGCTCGCAACCACAAGAAGAGCAATCCTCTACTACAGAACCAGCCGGATCTGCTTCTACACCGGGATTCGTTGTGGGGGACCCAGAGAAGCGAAACCATAGAGAGAATCATGGAGATGGGATATCCAAGAGAAGAAGTCGAGCGTGCCCTAAGAGCTGCCTTCAACAACCCAGACAGAGCCGTGGAATACTTACTAATGGGAATTCCAGAGAATCTACGCCAACCGGAGCCACAGCAACAAGCTGCGGCTGCCGACCGAAGAATCATCGGCTGCAGCTACCACCGCCACCTCAGAACTACCAGCCGAAGATGACCTATTTGCACAAGCTGCCCAAGGCGACAATGCTTCAACTGGCGGGCTTGGTTCAGCAGGAGGTGCCGCCGGTGCCGCACAGGGCGGCCCACCAGGTTCCATCGGCTTAACCGTAGAAGATTTATTATCATTAAGACAAGTCGTTTCAGGCAACCCAGAAGCTTTGGCCCCATTATTAGAAAACATAAGCGCAAGATATCCGCAATTACGCGAACATATCATGGCGAACCCAGAGGTGTTTGTTTCTATGTTGTTGGAAGCCGTTGGTGATAATATGCAAGACGTTATGGAGGGCACAAACGACATGGTGGAGGGAGAAGACATCGAAAGTGCAGGAGAAGGTGATGCTGTGGGAGCTAGGACAAGGTGAAGGTGAAGGTGATACGAAGGCTCTTTCCAAGTGAACTATACCCCTGAAGACGACCAAGCCATTTCACGCCTATGCGAGTTGGGGTTTGAAAGAGATCTAGTCATTCAAGTGTATTTCGCATGCGATAAAAATGAAGAAGCTGCAGCTAACATCCTATTCAGCGATCATGCCAGATTGAGATTGCAGGTATCCTTGTCCGCATTATATGTCTCCGCTTTTAACTCGTCTTTGTTATACCATATTTTTTAGGCAAGGAGAAAATACTTACTTAGGGATCAATAATGTACGTGTATCTATATATGCTAGAAGGGAATAAAACAGAGAGATAGTAATCTTGATAATAGTAAATAATAATATAATTTTTTCGCATGTGCCCACTTAAAGATCTTCGAAAATTCTTGTAGACTTGGTACTTTTGCGCATCGGGCACATGTGCATTACCAGGTCGTACAGCCAACCCAGTAGCCATCCCCACAGCAGCAGCCGCGTCCAACTCCAACGGATTGTCACTCAAGAACAAGACCTCACCAGCGCCTACGCCAATATCCTGCAAGATACTAGCATACGATTGCGCCTCGGTTTTCTTCCCGGACGTGTTGATGTCGAAATACCCGTCTATATAAGCATTCAAATCCAACGAATCGCACGTAGCCACATTGGGGTCCAGAACGTATCCAAACAGCAGCTTCTGCGCCTTTACAGACCCACTGGAGTAGATAAACACACGGTCCTTTCTCTTGATGAAATCAATAGCATCCGCATAAACGGGTGCTTTGATCTGGCCGGTTTCATAGCCCTGAGCCCAAACATAGCCCTGCAACTGCTTCAAGATGGGGTCCTTAACATCGTTCGCCACCAACTCCAAGATGTGCGCCTGCAACTGCTGTTTATCCTCAATGCGGAATTGTGACAGGATCTCAGAAATCGGGGAGTCCCCTGAATCCTGCTGCAACACTAACTGCGACACTTGCTCTGTAAAATACGGGAACAAAGTGTCTCTTCACAAACGAGATCGGACACACTGTCCCCTCAATGTCCAGCAAATAAGTTGAGTACGCGCCTCCCATTGTCATTATACGAGCTGGCAGAACCTCTTGCCCAATGAACACTCGACGCCAACTCATCTCCCTCGTCCATAATCGGTATTATCATTGGCATTTCAGCCTGGAAAAAAATGCAGAAAAAGAAACGAATCGGAGACCGGGTAATGAGGCCCCTTAACAAAAGACGTTCCTTCGTGCCTTCGCCTAGAAGAGCCAGCAGCGCATAGTCGAGGGGTCTTTTGCTCTGACCTTTCAGAAGCAAATAGCGATAATAGCGAGGGCATTTCCCTATGTTTTGAACAACTGCAAGTGTCTCACAAGGGGGAAAAGAAAAAGCGTATATATACAGATCATTTGCAGCTCGAGCATAGGTGTCTAGGTAGGTACCTTTCGTTTGCTGAACTAGGAAACCCCTTAATCGGAGACCTATATACGCATATACACATACGCATAACCATCTACACATCACCCCTACATTACAAATCAAATATGGCTAAAGAAAGTGCAGAATTCAAACCAGGTTCTGGAAAGAAAGGTGCTACACTATTTAAAACCAGATGTCAACAATGCCACACAATAGAAGAGGGAGGTCCCAATAAAGTGGGGTCCTAATCTGCATGGTATCTTTTGGTAGACACTCTGGTCAAGTGAAGGGCTACTCATACACGGATGCAAATATCAAAAAAGAACGTCCTGTGGGATGAGAACAACATGTCCGAGTACTTGACTAACCCAAAGAAATATATTCCTGGTACCAAGATGGCCTTTGCCGGGTTGAAAAAGGAAAAAGACAGAAATGATCTGATTACTTATATGACGAAAGCCGCCAAATAGGCCGGTCGCGCCAGGCGGGATATTTCAAATATCTCAGTTTTACCATTATTGTTTATTATTGTTTATTATTATTAATATTTATTTATTATTTATTTTATATGCATGCAAATAAAAAAATGTCTATATTTTTGAATTTCTTTTGTTTCTTTTCTTCTCAAATGCAAATCCTTTTATATAATATAACCTAGAAGGACAACCATGCAGCGGTCAAGCCCCAGTTTGAAGCAATGCTAGCACCCATACCAGCACTGCTTGCCGAGCCTGTGCTGCTGGATGCGGCTCCACTCTGATGAAGAAGATACAACAGAGAAGTTGAAGCCGAGATATCCTTATCTCCCTTCTTTGTAGAAGAAGAAGAAGATGAAGTGATGAAGAGGCTGTGGAAGTGGTCTTGCTAGCCTTCTTTGATGAGGTGCTGTGGCTGGAAGAAGCTTCAGAGGAACTCTTCGAAGATGCTGAAGTTGAAGACGAAGATTTTTGGACAGAAGATGTGGTGGCTCCCTTGTGGGGGTCCAAACCAGATCCTCCATCGGTATCCATCATGACTTCATCATCGGTGATAGCGACATCTTTTTCCAAAAATTCGTCGGATGAAGTGTAAATATAAGCAGAAGTACCGTTTTTCTTAATAGAGCTTGGGGGATCGTAACAGGTAATGTTGATTTCATTGACAATAGCGTAGTAATAGCCTGGATCACTGATGTCTGATGCGTCCCAGTTAATTTCACCACCAGACCATGCAATAGTACCTGGAGCATTAGTAGAGTTACCACCGGGCCAAATAGAAATATCCACTTTGGATGGAGTTTGTGGGTAGTGGTAGCTGTTGGTGGTGGAGTTGTAGGTTTCGTTCTTGAACAAAGTCCTACCAACAACGTTGTCGATAGACCATGTCACGTAGTCTTCATGCCAATCCATCTCGTAAGTATGGAAGTTGTCAAAGGTATCAGTGGTGGAAAGATTGGCACTATTAGTGAAGTTCAAAACACTTTCCCAATAGTAATTGGTTTGAACAGTTTCTAGATCAGCACCAACAAATTCGTAATCAATTTCATCACCCGCACCAGGAATATAAGATGAACGCAGTGATAACACCAGCAAGGTGCGATGTCTTGATTCTGGCACTGACTTTACCATACCACACAGCCCTTGTAGAAGAGATAATGGTACCACCACTGTTTTTGGGCATAGCCAAAATCAAACTCTCTTCGTCATCATAATCTAAAACCTCACCAGAGTACAACCACTCAGCCTCGCTGACATTACCTAAGAAAACATCAGCATTTCCCATCTTGGAAGAATAATCATTGAACTTGGTGGATGAACTCTTACATATTGGCACTGGCATACATGAATCCTGACTAAACGAATATCTCACATCACAGTTATTCAAACAATATTGACCGGTACCACATTCACCGAACTGGGAACAACATGGTTTATCTTGGGGACATGCTTGAGTGGCGTTACAATAAGTACTAGCCTCTACACGTAACGCAAAGGAAAAAAACACCGACTAAACAAAATAGCCATTTACGAGCGATAGCCATTATAAAAGTGATATTTATTTTTGGCCTATGTGACAAAGAAGTAGAAAATACTTCCCAAACGAAAGGGAGCTTGGACCGAAAACATAATGGCCGGGAATGTGATTCTTTTAAATATACCTAAACCTGTCTTAAACGCCTCTGTAATTAGTTTTTTTAAACTTGAAACAATCCCATTTTGCAGATTTCTGTTAAATCTTCGTAGAAACTCGGTTTTCCTTCGAGATTGAAAAAATTTTTTTCAAAAGTTTCGCGTCTTCGCCCAATCGGGCATTCTTTCGCATAATTAAAGTTCCCAAACGGGTCCACACCAAAATAGAATTTACTATTTTCGGAAATAGTCTCGCAAGAACTGCAAAATAGGCAATATTATCAAACGATGAAGTGACATTAACCACGGACCGCATGAGGAAAAGAAAGGAAAGCTTCCTGCAGAGCGCAGAAAACTGGTCCGATATGGCTACTTTTCATGCGTGCGTGTGACACTTTCTCGATTAGGTCGATGAGATAAACACAATTTTATAGTGCGAAGACATTTGATTATGCGTTGTTAATTGCCCGCAACGTGACCCATTTTTTTTTTTGATGAGCCACTAAATGTGAAAAATCAAATAATGAGGAGGCAAGGACTAAATTGCGAAATGCGCTTGACGAGTCCGTCCAACAGCTACTTTTAATCCCGCTGCACACAGATTTATCCTCATCTTGTGAACTTGTGCTTACAGATGAACTATCAGTGCTGTTGCTTGCGTTTTCGTTCATATCTCTTAGCATCTCTTCGACATTTTCTCCATTCGTTGATGAGTCTATTTTATACTTTTCTTGATTTTGGGCGAGGAAATGAGCAAAAGGTTTCTGTTCCTCACGCTCATTCCATTTGAGATTTTTACTTATGCTTTCGATAAACTCACTCGGAGATGACTCAATGGTTGGCACTGCATACGGACTTGCAGTTACTACGACATAATCACCTTGTTTCAATTCAATTCTATCTTTGCCGTCAAAGTTTACCCACGACGTCCCTCTTGAATTCAAGTCCACTCTAACTTTCAGTTCCATACTATCTGGTAAAATTATAGGCCTAAAACTCAAAGTATGAGGACAGATTGGCGTTACCGCTATAGCGTTTACACTCGGCGATATCAAAGACCCACCTGCACTTAACGAGTATGCTGTGGACCCTGTAGGTGTGGCTACAATCAATCCATCGCCTTGGACCTTAGTCATCAATGAATTGTGTCCGTAAAGCTCCAATAAGGACAAGCAAGGAGTTGGACCTCTATCTATGGTTATTTCATTGAGGACGTGATGTTTAGAAACAAAATCAATAAAACATACCCGCTTTCCGGTGGCAGCGTCAGTTTCAGTTTCGTTTCTATGATAAACTTTGCACTGCAATCGCATACGTAAATTGATGCGGACCTTTTCCGTTAAGACATGCGATAATGTCTCCTTGAACTTTTGAATTCAAAATTAGTTAAAAACCCCAATGAACCAAGGGCAAATGGGACGATAGGTGGTATATTTTTAGGAAATATGGATGAAGCAAAAAGGACAGTCCCATCACCTCCTAAAGTTATAACCAAATCGAAGAACGAATCATGATTTTGGACAAATTCCTTTGACCAATACTTTATTCTACTATGCTTGCAATGACTATCCTTGCATAGATCACTAGCTGCAAAGTGAGCTGATTTTTCAAAAATATCTTGCACATATACAGTTGTTGATGGAAAATTGCATAGAGTCCATTCCACAACTTCCCTCATGAGAAATACTGTGGAAACGTCATTGATATTACAAATGATGATTAAATTTTCCACATACAATTCAATTCTTTGCGTTTAATGATGTCTTTATTCAAACGTCGAACGTCATACGCAGTATCCACATAAAATGGGTAAAGATTATTTGTATCTTCACCTACAATTGTTTCGCTTGACAATCTTCTGACCCAATTCTTAGCTTCATAATATCCACATCTCATTGAGCCAGGCTCTTCAAACTTGCTCAAAAGCTTGCCTTCCGTTAAAACCTTAACCGGTCCTAATCTGTCCATAGCATCCTCTTCGCAATTAACATCAGCGCAGGATTTCGTGGAAGCCCTTATCAATAATTTATTACTTTTCATATTGTCGTTCAGTAGAAATCGCACTTACAACAAAGTTATCTGAAGTTGCACTGGAGGTCTCTTCAGGTTCCTTCACACAATCATATAAAGATAAAAACGGCACACTAAACCGATTATATGTAGTGCCCAATTTGAACGACTTAAGTACGGTTTCATTCCATCACCAGATAAGTCCGATTAGTCTTTTGTTTTCGCTTTTCTTAAAGGATCGGTGCAATATCCACGAGTGTCAAAGGACAAAAGCAAAGCAATATCATTTAACAACAAGCCCGTTATTCTTGGCGGAACTCACACTGAATTATTTTATCTAGATGTGCTCGAGGGCATATCCTAGAAATTATTTATCCCAAACCATTAACTACGGGTATGGTGGGCTTTCACCGAAAGTGCTCGAACATCAGCAAACCTTATTCAACCCCTGTGTAGGCGGTGTTATAATAAGATACTATTGTGGGGGACAATAGCGATCTTCGAAACGTAAAAATCGTCTACATAATGTTTGAGGTTATATAAGATAGGACATATAGCAAAAGCACATATCACCGCTATACCATGCCCTTTCAGTTATTATACATTGGGCTAAGGAGGCCATGTCCGTGTTCTTATTCAATTTGGCTGACTTTACATACCCAATTGTCAGATTCTAACAGCGGTAATGACGCACCTAAACACCAACCAATTTCGTTATTGGCTAATTTCTTGGCAGTCTTTAGTTCCCTATTTAATGGGATATCGTAACCTGTGTGTAGTAAAGATACTTGGAAGGACAAATCCATACAGAAGTGTGGGTCGCTTCTCAGTTCATCCAAGGATCCCTCGATCCCAGTGAAAACACTCTTCCAAACTTCTTCGCCATTACATACCGTTCTTGCCAACTCCATTAATTCATTTAAACTAAATGATAGCGGCATTCCTAAGGGGTGGGTTCTATCGTAAAAGTAAGAGAAAATGTAGAGATCATTTGTTTCTTTGAAAGTACGAACCAAAGAAGGTTGGTGAGCACCGTTGAAAGAGCATGGTGGACTTCTTACATTCAGCATCTTTATTCAAAATTGTAGTCGGCCAAAAATCTACATTGCGGACCACTCGGTACCTCAGGTCCCATAAAGTCAATGATATAGGTTTCGCCTGACTTTAATTTAACTTTTTCCTTGAGGGCGTTGACTTTAGGTGGCAGGCATGGGAGACGATAAATTATGAGTCGTCGAAACATCACCATTCAAGATGCTACCTTCCTTCAAGGCGCTTTCTACAAGAACGGAATTGATCTTATTTCTGACCTGGTTCAAACCGTAACCTAGATGAGAGAATTGGTAAAGCGTATACGTTTCACCACCAAAATTTAAATCAAACTTATGTTCGCCCTCAACCATTTTTTTCATTTGGTGGGAAAAGTAGGCTCAAATACGATTTGTGTAGAGCCACCACCCAAGTCAAAGACGGCGCTAGTAGGCAATTTAGAACCACCGGCGTACCAATGTTACCCAAGAGATAATTTGTGGTAATCCAAGCAAAGACACCTTCTTTGTCACCGCCCATGATAGAAATACCGTCACCTTCTACAACTGGGAAAGGATAATCCTTCTCCAAATGATCCCTTACAGCCTTCAAAATCTTTGCGGATTTGGCTTCACCTAAAAGTCTTAGCCCTGCAGTAGCTTTCAAACTAACTGGAGTACAGCTTCTTGCCTTGACAGGAACAGCAGACATGGCCACGGTCAATAATGGATCTAGCGATTTAGCGGCACCGGCAGAATCGTTGTCAAACGAGGATAAACCAGGTTGCAACATCTCAAACGTTTCATTGATTAATGTAGGTGGAGAAGTACATGTGTCAGAATTCGTATACGTGGATTCTGGAACCAGAGGAACCACCATCGATCATGATAACATACTTATGGTCTTTCTTTACATGCGTTACTGTTTTGCGATTTCACAGCATCGGTCAGCTCAGGATCGTTTTGTACTGTCTTCGCATCATCAATGTACCCTGGTTTATCACTAATGGGCAAAATAGAAACATCTTCTGGTGTCTTCGGAATAGTGGCGATGGGTGCAACTTTACGAGCAATATCAATACTTGGACCCGTTGTTGATGTTTTAATTAGTAAGATAAGCATGATGACAGCAAACGCGGTGATAGCAAACCGGTAGTTCCGGAAGATTGGTGCCATATTCTCGAATGATGATGTGTTTATATTTCTTCTCGAGAGGACCCTTAACTTGTTAGCCAGTAAAGATGGCTGGCTATTCCTCTTAACCGTGTTTTCTAATTCTTTTTTGACCAATATAAAAGCAAGCCCTTGGGGAAGACAAGTCAGTAAGAAAAACTGAAGCAGTACAGTTACGAAGCTCAGAATGGCACCAGTGTTTACAAGTATTTATTTTGTTTTTATTTTTCACGTTAGCAGAAAGCTGCAAAAAGATGGAAAAAAATGGTATCAAAACGACGCGACAAAAGAAACAGCAGAAAAAGGAAAACGCTATTACCCTCGCTTGGTGAAATAGTAAGCTCAAACTGCCATTAATAAATTATATTTCCTTTTATATATACACATTGTAAAAGTACAGAATTATTGTTCATGAGTCATGACTGTGTGGTTTAAACAGGTTATTCATGCCACTTTTGGACAGTAGTTTCGACATTCTTCTGCCGGTTGGACTGGTTGGTGGAGTTGATGAATCTAAGATATCCGCATCGGCATTACCGGAAGACGATGCTGACTTGTGCTTGAACTTAGACCAGGCTGACGAGATACTGCTATTGCTTTGATTTCTCTTGTGCGAAGGTTTGGGAGAGTCCTTTGTTGGCACCTTTGTTGGCACCTTTGGAGTTACAGGCACATCGAAGTTGTGTTCTTGTTCGAGTGGTAGTGAAGGCTGATTTGTAGTTGGGTTCCAAATGGAGTTAAACGTGGGTGATGAGGCATGGAACGATCTTCCTGCAGTGTGCTCTGCAGACACTGAGCTCAGATCAGTCTGGTTATCTGCTCCATTCAATCTGCTCAACAACGTGTTGCTGTCTGTCGTTGTTTGATGGTTCATTGTTAAAATGTTCGAATGAGAGGGTGTTGAGTTGTTGTTTCCTGGTATAATGGGAACGTCGTGTGAGCGCCGTGGACTAAGATTTGGTACTAACATACTGAATTCGTTCGAGACTCTTGGACTGAGGTTTCCCGTTTCATTACCATTTACATTGTTATGCAATGGGGTTCCTGGTTGAGGAGCATTGTAAAAGAGCCACCGCGTACAAAACTTCGCAATGAAGCATCATTCAATGTTGCAGCCAATAGACTTTGTGGGTGCATCGAGTTGGTAGCGTTGGAGTTTTGCCTTAGGTGTGAGTTTGAATATGGCGACATTACAGGATTGGCCTTGTATGATGACATGGGTGTTCCCGATGTAGAGAATGAGTTCTCCCTCGTGTTGCGAGTTTGTGGTTGCTGTTTGGTCCAGTAATTGTCCAGCTCGTCGGTGGTGAACCCCCTGGAATAATTGCTTATGTTATCTGGATAGTCTGCTTCATCGTAGATCATATTTTGAAGGCCACTGATCAAATGATTTGCGTTATCGTATTCGAAAGGCTCGATCGAGTTCCGCGGATTCTTGTTGATGGGACGGTTGGGCGAACTGTGTGTTATTCCATAAATTTGACTCGAAATTACCGTTCGTTGCTGTGGCATTGGCAGTAACGGTAGCCGTCGTAGGTAAAGCATGCGAAAAGGAAGAGGGTTGTTGATTTTCGCTATTTGGGGAGATCTGGTTCGAAAGCATCGATCTGTTTCCAGTGTCCTGTGTCAATTGGCTCAGTAGACTACCTGGCGGTTGTGTAGGCTCGTTTGAAGGTGGGTAGGATGCCGGATTGTGTAATCTCAATTGTGGGGCCGTATCTCCGTTGCTAGTTCCGTTTATAATGTTTTTATTGGATATCAAATCTATTGACCCAGTTCTTGACATGCTGTTGGATAATGGTAATGTGGCCGATGCGGAACTTCTGTTGTTTTCGGTGGAGTTGTTTGAATTGGTTGCCACGAGCGAATCGCCGTTATTGTTGTATGGTTGAACCATCAGTTTTGTTTTGAGTGTTCTGTTGTTGAGGCTCCTTTCATTGAATTGGTTTTCCAAGATACTGATTTTCTTTAGGAAATTTGACCTTTGTGATTTCCAGTTCGTTTCCGAATCTTGGTCGATGCTTAATTCTTGCTTGATCAGTCTAATCAATGACGAGTCTGCATTTAATTTGGATAAGAACTCTTCACCAGAAGTGCTTGAAAACCATTTTTTCTCTTGAGTAAAATCAAGGAGTTTTTTCAATACAGCAGATAGTTCTCCGCTGGCAATGGGTTTGTCATTTTCGACATTGGCGTTGACTACTATGGACGTTACTAGCGATTTCCGAGTGGCATTCAATTTCTTGTTAGACTCCTCCATGTTGGAGATTTCCTTTTGCAAAGAAAGAAACCTGTTGGTTGACCTTGGCCACAGGAAGCATTTGCTTCGTTTAGTAGTCTGAGGTACTTCTCCTTTATAGTGTCTTGCGACAAAAGTTCGGCGTCTTCTTGAGACCAATCTTGCATGTCGTTGCGCATTTTCGATATTTTTTCCCTGGACTTATCGATTTTCTTGCTTAGTTTTTCAATTTTCAGATCTGTCAAGAGTTTAGAGTTTTCCAGCGACTTGATGTTGGACTTCAAAGACTTCCTCAAATCGATCTCATGCGACCAGTGGGTTTTCAGGTTATCCAGTTCTAGTTCTAGCTCCACCTTAGACTCCTGGAAGTCTTGCAAGAGCGAAGTTTGTTGGGACAACACATCGTGCAGATCTTCCTGGGCACATATCAAGATTTTTTTCAAGTCGTCTATGGAAAACGAGTCCAAGTCCTTTTAGCGTGGTCAAGGATGTGTAGGCGGGTAGGGGCGAGCCGTTGCTCGTGCTGGTGGTGGTGTTGTTGGACGCAAAGGCGGAAAGAGACACGGAGGAGCAGTGAGATGTCAACGAGGACAAGTCGGCCTTTAAGTTCGGCGGGGCTGGATAGCCGTGGACGCGGTGACGGTGTTCCTTCTCCATTTTCTTGTCTTTAGCGTCTCATTGGCCTCTCTCGCCTTGGTCATGCAGTAGATGGAGGGCAGCTTGTTGATGAAACCCTTGTTGTTGATGGTAATGAAGTCCAGTTGGTACTGCGTTTCTGCCTCCGAGTCCCGTGATGGAGCAGCACGTGTAGAGCGAGTTCGGGTTGTTCGGGAAGATGGCCAGCTGCGTATTGTTCAAGTACAGGCAGGTAGTGGGAGATGAAGTTTCGGGCTCCGACCCCGCCGTTCTCCGCCTTGACAGGCTCATTCTCCCAGTGAATAGTCAGCGAATCGGTGGCAATTTTGTCGATAGAGACCTTCGTCGCTGGCGGAGTCTTGATCTTCAAAGTGGAGACGATGCTGGCCACGGGTATGGTGAGAAACTTGTAGAGTCTATAAGACAGCCACAGACATGCTAAAACCGTGGTAATTACAGAGACTGACATCCATGCATGTGTTGGTCGTGGGGGGTGGTGATGGGGTGGGGAGCAGCTAGGTGTATGTCTCTGTATGTTTCTGGCAGATAATGGTTATTTAATTATTATTTTTTTTTCACTTTCTTTCTTCTAGTTTCTACATTATGTATTTTTCACACACACGGGCATAAGCGCGGCACGTGACCAGGAACGCATTTTCTATGTAGACTAGTTTTTGCACTATATACATACACAGATACGTAGTGGTCTATTTCTATTTCAAGACGAAGTTGGCGCCTCTCAGCTTCAGGTACTCCTGGTCCACGCCGGGGGCCATCGGCTTCACGATCAACTGGTAGATCTCCGCATTGTGGTACCGGATGTTGTTCGTGGGAGACTTGTAGACGCCCTTCAGACCCGTCACGTCGCAGTACTTCTTGGCGGGCCTGATGGAGGGCGGCGCCTCCACGCTGAAGTACGTCGCCCTGGGCACAGAGCCGCTTGGCGGCCGGCAAGACGTCCGTCGTCTTGTTGGCCTTGCTCAGCAAAGCGTTGATCCGCTTGTTCTCGTCCGATACCAGCTGCCTGGCGGACTTGTGCCTCCTGGCGGGCTTCTTGTAGTGTGCCGGCTTAAACCGGGAAGCAGTCCCGATCTCGTTGCGCTCGCCCACGCCCCTCAGAAACAGCAACCGCTCATCACTGCTGTCGTTGTTGTTGTTGTTACTACTATCTCCTGCTGCCACCACTCATTGCTTGTGCTCTCTTAATGATGCTAGCCAAATGCCCTTCCTCCCTACCTAATGTTCACAGCATTTTCTCGCTCGCTTATTTACAGACCTATCATTTTTTTCACCACTGCACAAGATAGGATACAGTGCGGGAAAACGCGCGAAGCTTAGCTTAGCTGCTAAAACCTAACACGATAGCTTCACCTGTCGCACTATTATCAACAAGCAGACCGCCACCGGTGGTCGGCATCGTCCATCACTCGTCATCGACACACCCATGCGGCGGCAGGGCAGGCAGACGGGGCGCTTGTTTGCCCACGGCCACGCAACCCCCTCCCTCTTGCCAGTACTAGTGCTGACAAAGCGCACGCCAAGTGATCCCCACGGCAACGTGACCCGGGGCCGTGGGGCGTGTCACATGTCATATGCCACGGCGCCTCGCCCGTCCTCGGCGCCGGGCGGCAGTTTCCGGATCCGGAAACTGCCGAGGCGCCACCCACACCCCGCGCCTTACGCTTCCGGTTTCCAGCGGCAGCGCCGTTTCTTTTTCCGCAACTTCGCCCTTTGTGTTACTCATTGCGCACTTTTTCACTCCCGCATCGTTCACCGGTTTTTCCTTTTTCTTTTCCATCTTTTTTTCTTTAGTGGATAATATACGCATTTGTCGCATTTGTAATGGTATATATGGGTATATATATAGGAGCAGGTGTATAGCTTGCCTGCCAGCCAGAGTGTTGTGTCCTTCCGTTTCTCTCTTGGTCTGATGTAGTGTTATTTGTAGTTAATATATATACATACATATACATTGTCTTTCCCTCCCATCGCTGGTCAGTTCGTAATTGCTTCCCCTTCACGCTCACTTGCTCCCGCACAAACAAACAAATATGACTGAATTTGAATTGCCTCCTACCTATTCCTCCGCCGCCAACGACTTGCGGTCGGACACTTTCACCACTCCAACGCCAGAGATGATGCAGGTTGCCCTAGAGGCGTCCATCGGGGACGCCGTCTACGGTGAAGACGTTGACACTGTCAGGCTCGAGCAGACGGTCGCCCGCCTTGCCGGTAAGGAAGCAGGTCTGTTCTGCGTCTCCGGTACGCTTTCCAACCAAATCGGTATCAGAACTCACTTGATGCAGCCCCCATACTCCGTTCTGTGCGACTACAGGGCCCACGTTTACACGCACGAGGCCGCAGGTCTTGCCATTCTGTCTCAAGCCATGGTCGTCCCCGTGATCCCTTCCAACGGTGACACTACATGACCTTGGACGACATCAAGGCCCACTACGTCCCTGACGACGGTGACATCCACGGTGCCCCCACTAGACTGATCTCTTTGGAAAACACCTTGCACGGTATCGTCTACCCATTGGAAGAGCTGGTCCGCATCAAAGCCTGGTGTATGGAGAACGGGCTCAAGCTGCACTGTGACGGTGCCAGAATCTGGAACGCCGCTGCGCAAGCCGGCGTCCCATTGAAACAGTACGGAGAAATATTCGACTCCATCTCCATCTGTCTGTCCAAGTCCATGGGTGCTCCTATCGGGTCCGTCTTGGTCGGGAACCTCAAGTTTATCAAAAAGGCCACCCACTTCAGAAAACAACAAGGTGGTGGTATCAGACAGTCTGGTATGATGGCCAGAATGGCCCTGTACAAAATCGACGGTGACTGGAAGGCCCAACTGCTGTACTCTCACTCGCTCGCCCACGAGCTGGCCCGTTTCTGTAGCGACAAAGGCATCCCGCTAGAGTCCCCCGCAGACACCAACTTCGTCTTCCTAGACCTAAAGTCCGCCAGAATGGACCCTGACGTCCTTGTCAAGAAGGGTCTAAAGTACAACGTCAAGCTAATGGGTGGTAGAGTATCCTTCCACTACCAGATCACTAGAGACACTCTAGAAAAAGTTAAGCTGGCCATCTCAGAGGCCTTCGATTATGCAAATGAGCATCCCTTCGATTCCAACGGTCCTACCAAGATTTACCGTAGTGAATCCACCGAAGTCGACGTGGATGGCAATGCCATTCACGAAATAAAAACTTACAAGTACTGATGCTCTCCCGCATTGGACGCTCTCGGGTTTTTTTTGATTTCTTATCCCCCCCTCCCCCTTTCATACATTACAATAAGTTCGTGGCATTGTAGATTTAACGGCTTTTTTTGCATCAATGATTTTATATTCAAATGGGTTTTTTTCTTTTTCTGTTTTTGTTATTCAAGGATTTCTAACTCTCAGACCATAATTTCTTTGATTAATTATGTCGGCACATTTGAGAACCAATGGTTAGCTCCCAGCGCACTCAGCATCTAACCACCCTATTATGGAGGGACGAAGGTGGTCTTCTCAGCGAAAGGAAGAAAAATAATTATAAACATTTTTTTTTTTTTGCTTTTTGGAAGATCGACTGAATATGTTTGGTTTTTTTGGTACTTAATTAAAGTTTACAACCGTACGCACCCAGGTGAAGAAGCACATTTTATTATTACGTTATTACGTTTTCAAGATGGAGTGTACCAGTGTGCACTCCTTCAGGGTTTCTTCATTGGTTTGTCCGCGCACACCCTTATAAACCGTATATATATTTATATATCTGTATACATATACGTTCAAAAAAGTTTACTTTAGTTTCCTTTCTGCTTCTTTCCCTTCCCCATTGTGTTTTCTTTTTGTTTGTCATCATGCAATGAATGACTGGAACAATAGAGGTGGAAAAAGAAAAATTTTTTTTTTTCAAACACGGTAACGGGGGCAACGCGTCCCGTTCCTGAACAGTCTGCATTATTGCACGTATAAAAGCTGAGAACAATATACACTCCAACGCACCCCATTTTCCATCTCTTTCCACAATTACACATCCGCAACCGCAAATGTCTTCTTCTCCTGTTGTTGTTATCGGTACCGGTTTGGCCGGATTGGCCACTGCCAACGAATTGGTTAATAAATATAACATTCCTGTGACTATCCTCGAAAAGGCATCTTCCATTGGTGGTAACTCCATCAAGGCCTCCAGTGGTATCAATGGTGCCTCTACTGAGACCCAACGCCACTTCCACATTGAGGACTCGCCACGTTTGTTCGAGGATGACACCGTCAAGTCTGCTAAGGGTAAAGGTGTCCAAGCATTAATGGGCAAGCTGGCTACCGACTCTCCCTTAGCCATTGAGTGGCTGAAAAATGAATTCGACTTGAAGTTGGATCTATTGTCCCAACTGGGTGGTCATTCCGTGGCAAGAACCCACAGATCATCAGGAAAGTTGCCTCCAGGTTTCGAAATAGTTTCTGCTTTGTCCAACAATCTTAAAAAATTGGCCGAAACTAAGCCTGAATTAGTCAAGATTCATCTAGATAGTAAAGTCGTCGACATCCAAGAAAAGGACAACTCCATTTCCGCTATAGTTTACCAAGACAAAGATGGTGAAGAGCACTTAATAACCGCTTCCAACGTTGTTTTCTGTTCTGGAGGATTTGGGTTTTCCAAGGAAATGCTTAAGCAATATGCGCCTGATTTGGTGGACCTGCCAACAACAAATGGCCAACAAACTACCGGGGACGGTCAAAGGCTCTTACAGAAACTCGGTGCTGACATGATTGATATGAACCAAATTCAAGTTCACCCCACCGGGTTCATTGATCCAAGTGATCGTAACTCCAGCTGGAAATTTTTAGCTGCGGAAGCCCTCAGAGGTCTCGGTGGTATTCTATTAAACCCTGCCACCGGGGAAAAGATTTGTCAACGAATTGAACACAAGAGACGTCGTCACTGAAGCTGTTCAAAAGCAATGTCCCCAGGACGATAATAGGGCCCTTTTAGTCATGGGTGAAAATATGTACAAGGATTTGAAAGATAATCTGGACTTTTACATGTTCAAAAAGCTTGTACAGAAATTGACACTATCCCAGGTGGTTTCTGAATACAAACTTCCAATTACTGCCGCACAACTGTCCCAAGAATTACAAGCATACTCTTCTTTCGCCACTAAGGCTGATCCATTCGGACGTACCGTGATTCTCAATGAATTTGGTACCGACGTGACCCCAGAAACCACGGTTTTCATTGGTGAAGTGACACCAGTGGTCCATTTCACCATGGGTGGTGCTAAGATCGACGTCAAGGCTCAAGTCATTGGTAAGAACGACGAACCGCTACTGAAGGGTCTATACGCCGCTGGTGAAGTTTCTGGTGGTGTCCACGGTGCCAATAGACTAGGTGGTTCAAGTTTGTTGGAATGTGTGGTCTTTGGTAGAACCGCTGCAGAATCCATTGCTAATGACCGTTAAATAATGAATTTATACAAGAACTATCTACTAATCGTTTTAAAAATATATATATATATATATATATATATGAATATTATTGCTTTTTTTTGCATAACTGAGATCTTGCCGGAAAGAGCTCATCCCCACGGCTAAGAAAAGGAAGTAATAATACATGGAAGCTATGCCATAGAAATCAGCTCATTTTGCAAGAACACACGTATATACGCCTAGCGCTATGAGTCTAATTCCCTGCTTCGTATCATTGATAGACGAACTTGATAAACCTATACTGATTTATGTTCCCAATGAGACCGAAAATGAGTTGAATGATGTTCTGAAGTATAACGTCCTTTCTAATATATCATTGGACTATTTTGAGAGCCCTCTAATTACCTGGACTTCCTTGGATTCCAAACCTTTGTTAAAATCGATCTTCCAATTGGAAGGCGCCTCTGTATTTGGCATGTTAATCAAACAGACAGGGTTGAAGATCGTCATTGGGTTTGAACAGAATGCCTTGAATGGTGGTGATGATGAATTGAAGCAAATTGGCCAAATCTTCGAATCCGTCAGAAAAATTTACGTACGGGTTAAGTGTAATCCATTAGTTACCAATGGCGACGAAATCTCTACCGTGGAAAGTCTGGAAAGGAAATTCGATGAATTATTCATCTCAACTGAAGTTGAGTTATGAACGATGATTATAATTAGCGGACTCTTTGTGGTAACTCACGAAGGGCCTGGTTTAAAACTAAGAATGTAGCGGTCTTTGATGGCTCGAAAACTGTAAGTTTAATCGAAAAGAACAATGCGTTATTGCTTTCATCGGCTACCGCGGTAAACTTGGTTTTTTGTATCAAGAATATACATCCATCTCTATACTGAAAAGAGATTATTGCTCAGCCATCGAATAGTTTTTAAAGTCAGCCCACCTAATTCGGTGTTTTTTTTTTTTTACTTACACCTGAAATTCGCAATAACAGGACGGGCAGCAAAATTTCCTGTTTCATATAGATGAACAATTGTTTTATTGTGTTGTTCGTAAAAAAATAAGATACAAACGTATATAAGGCGAGCGTTCTTGTTTCAGCCTTCATTAGATATTTAGGTTATAATAGATGCAGATGCGTGCATGATAAATTACTTCAACGCACAGATCGTTTTTAATTGGCTTAGAATAAAGCAAGAAATTAACCATCATAAACTCAGCATCAGGCGTGTATGAGATGATGTGGATTATGGGATGTAAGTAGCCTTTAAAAGGCTAACAAAGGCGGTTTCCGCGGAGTGAAAACAATTGACGAATCGAAATTGTTCACCATTCAGAAGAATAGAAGACTGTGATTGACAGAAATAAGGCAATTGTTCATACATACATATATATGTTCATATAGTTACTTATACCATCAAACTAATTTTTTTTATTTTTTCATAAAACTTTTTAATGTCTATAAGGATTCAATTCGTAAGGGTGGGGCATTCTAGTTTGGAATAGCGGTGTAGATACCGTCGCTGGATAAAGCACTGGAGATGGCTGGTCTCAATCTGGTGGAGTACCATGGAACACCGGTAATCATTCTAGTGACTTGGTCGGGTGAAATGCCGGTCAACATGGTAGTGAAATCGCCGTAGTTGAAAACAGCTTCAGCAACTTCAATTGGGTACGTATCAGTAGGGTGGGCGGCTTGAAAAGCGTAATACTGGGCCATATGAGCTCTGATATCAGAAACGTAGACACCCAATTCAACTAAGTTAACTCTTTCGTCAGATGGAGCTAATGTAGTGGTGGCTGGGGCAGCGGCGACGCCAGCAGCGATAGCGGCGACACCAGCAGCGATTGAAGTTAGTTTGACCATTGTATTTGTTTGTTTTTTGGTGATTGCTTTAGTGATGTTATTAGCTTAGATGGGAAAGAAAGAGAATGAAGGCATAATCTCAAATGTAGATGATCAAGGCTGCCCTATTTATATGAATTTTTATGGCCAATCATTGCTTCAACAGATTATTGGATGCCCATCTCAAACTCTTACCTCTTACCTCTCACCACATAACTCTCGCATGTTACACTCTTGTCACTATGGTGGTAGTCCTATCCATGAACGATGCACCTTAGTAAGTCTCGTATATGAAAGTACGTTTCTGCATATCTTTCATCATATTTCATATGTGCAGAACGCAAGAATGCTTTCTATAGAGAACGCACCTCGAAACAGCCCTTTGATGTGCATGTAGTGCTGCAATGTATGGCCAAAGAATAGAGTAAAGAGCAATTAAGTCCGGCCCGAAATTGGTTTGGACCCTCGTTCAAAAGCGTTGGCGCTAAACGGGAAATCGGAGCTTGGCTGATTTTTTCCCGAATTAGAAGCATGTACGATATTAATTAATGTGGGATTCGTATCACCTAGGGGCATCGCATAGAGTAAGAAGACTTGTACGCCAGAAGCCGGAAGTAAACCGTAAGAAGAGGAAAACCCTACGAGCTACTGATAACAGCTTGTCTTGAAACGAGTAGCCCTTGGCATAAAACATCGATCGGGCCGACTTTGTATAGACGTGGAAGAATGTGTATCCGAACGTGCTAAAGGCTTTAACAAAGGTGGAATGTATCAAAGACACAGAAAAAGAAGGGGGTTTGAGTCTCTGCCAGTAAACGAATTAACATCTGGATATGCTGATGCAGGCTTTCGTTTCTATTTTATGGAATTCGTTGAGTTTTCTTGAATACAGACCTACTGTTATCACTCGTAAGCTAAGAAGAATATGTTTTTCGAAGCCATTCAATAAGGTCATTTGACCTAATAATTTAGAGTGTGGTTTCTACTGGCATCTCTTTTATGCATGAAACAAAGCGCAAGTGGTTTAGTGGTAAAATCCAACGTTGCCATCGTTGGGCCCCCGGTTCGATTCCGGGCTTGCGCATTTGTATTTTTCACATTTTTTGTAGCTGGTTAAATGGGATAAACTTGATCTACCGACCTCTGTTAGGAGTTCAGTTCTTCAATAGCTTCTTTTCCTTTTTAAATTTAGATTTCAGAAAGCGTAAACAACAATTTTAATCATCGTATTCAAATATATATATTGAACACATTCATGATTAGCATGGAGTGTTAATCATCATCAAAAAAAAAAAGAAGAGTGCTACCTCTATTCAAACAGCCAAGAATATCTTACACAATTAAAAAGTCGACTTCAAGTGGTTGATGCTAAACAAAAAAAACTAGGTCGGATGAACATTTTTCAGCCCTAACCACACTGTGACATTACACAAATGGAAATAAAAGTGAAAAAAAAGTTCTAGTAAGTTGTTTTCTTTTCTTGCATTGCAATTCTTGCTCTCTAAGGATAAAAGTTTAAAGCGTATATATCCCATTAACTTTCAGAATTTTCAGTGTTTGTTGTTTTGTTAAATCAGTCATTTCAAAGATCCGCTTGGGGCGACAACTTAGTCATCATGTTAATGAGATAAACTATAAACTATACTTGCAAGTTGTCGTTATCAACTGTAGAGAAACTGCAATGCGGTAAAGAAAAATAACAAAATACATTAACGGTTCACTTTTAGCTCCATCTGTGTACGGGAAACAGTATGGTTGGAGAAAAAACATATCAGTACGATCTATTTTTATTTGCCAGGAACTCCTGTTCCTGAGCGCATCTCATCGGCATTTTCATATGCCTATTCCTTTTGTGATACTATTATAAGGTTGTTAGCCTGAAATTAATATTAGACATGTTGATCGGATGAGAAAGTATTTTAGAATGATACTCTTCTTTAAATACTGATAAAAAAATTTTCAGTTTAAAAAAACCGACAACGCGTGGAAAGTTAGGGCTTGAGCCTATAACTGAAAGAGAAAGGGAACATGCGTGAAATAGATTGAGCTTTGAGTAAAGATAGAGACGAATCAATAAGGGCAGTCACCATCAGAGAGCACGAGATCGAGCTTGTTTATGGAAAAATGTTGGTACTAGGGTCTCTTAGGTCGGTGCTGTGGTCCAGTTCCACAGCGTCGCTTATTGGGAAGAAGAGCCCTTGTTATACATATGGTATTTTATACCGAGGTTTCTCTCAAAGTGTTAAAACGTGGCAAGAAAATGTGTTGAAAGACGAGTCCAGCTTGAATCTTACTCCACGGTTGTTGAAGATTGTTCCTAATGATACGGATATCGTGACCCTTGAGAAGCAGGATGAATTAATCAAAAGACGTCGTAAACTTTCGAAGGAAGTCACTCAAATGAAGAAACTCAAACCGGTTTCACCTGGTTTAAGATGGTATCGCTCCCCCATCTATCCATACTTGTATAAAGGTCGTCCTGTGAGAGCTCTGACTATTGTTCGGAAGAAGCACGGTGGTAGGAATAATTCAGGGAAGATTACCGTCCGCCATCAAGGTGGTGGCCATAAAAATAGAACGAGGTTGGTAGATTTCAACAGATGGGAAAGTGGGTCTCAAACAGTTCAACGAATCGAATACGATCCAGGCAGATCCTCTCATATCGCGCTACTGAAACATAGTGCGACTGGCGAATTATCTTATATTGTTGCTTGTGATGGTTTACGTCCAGGCGATATTGTCGAATCGTACAGGAAAGGTATTCCTCAAACTTTGTTAGATGAAATGGGTGGGAAGGTCGATCCTGCTATCTTGAGTGTCAAAACTACGCAGAGAGGTAACTGTTTACCTATCTCTATGATTCCTATCGGTACTATTGTTCATAACGTCGGTATAACACCCGTTGGACCTGCTAAATTCTGCCGTTCTGCAGGTACATATGCTAGAGTTCTTGCGAAACTGCCTGAGAAAAAGAAAGCCGTTGTTAGGCTACAAAGTGGTGAGCATCGTTATGTCTCTTTGGAAGCCATTGCTACCGTTGGTGTGGTCTCCAACATTGACCACCAGAACAGGTCTCTCGGTAAAGCCGGTAGATCAAGATGGTTAGGAATAAGGCCCACCGTCAGAGGTGTTGCCATGAACAAGTGTGACCATCCTCATGGTGGTGGTCGTGGTAAATCTAAGTCTAACAAATTGTCAATGTCTCCCTTGGGGACAATTGGCAAAAGGGGCTACAAGACTAGAAGAGGTAAGAATCAAAATACAATGAAAGTGAAAGACAGACCAAGAGGAAAAGACAAGAGATTATAAATGAGCTATCGCCAATAAAATACAGGAACCAAAACCAGTACCTTTTCATTTTTATTTCGTTTTCATCTATCTATACTAAATATTCCCTCCGTAGCCTCCTTTTTGAAGAGGATATTGCCAACCTATTAATCGTGTAAATATATATCTAAATGAAATTTTTTAACATATTTATAATAAAAGTGGTTTATTTTTTCCTATTGTTTTCCTGCCTATTATTTACGTTTTGTGCCCGGAGAGGTATATTAGTCACGCTTATTAGTTTTACTAGAAAAGGAAAAAATGAAATAGAAAAAAATACAACCAAGATTGAAACAAAAAAAAACAACTGTCGTCTTTCTTTTGTATTAACAGGCCACTTTTAAGCCGGCAATACCTATGGTTATTTAATGAGAAATATGACTTGTGGTTGTTCAACAAGGTTTCATTTTATTAAACAATTATACAAAATATCCTTTTTTTCCAATGATGTTTTCTTACATAATCTTTTGAAAAAGGGTCTTGTTTCATCTGAGACCCATCAGAATATAACATCATCTTCTTGATCGGCAACCAATGTTTCACCTTGAGGCTCTTCATCAGCGTGATTTTCACCAGCTTCCTCTGAGCCTTCCTGTTCTGCCTTCTCTCTTTTCAATTTCATCTCAGCATCTAGTCTTGCAGTCTCATTTTGCTTCTTTTCCTGAACTTTCTTCAATCTATAAAATTCTTCTCTATCTAATTCATCCAATTCACTATTAATGTAAGCAATTGTATTTTCAGTTCTTGGAATGATAACATGTTCGATAGCATTGACTCTTCTGTTCGTCACTTTAATCACCTCATCCAAAATGATGAACGCAGTCTGTAGAGAAGCCAATTCAACTAAGGTTTCAACGGCTCTTGAATAAATTTCCTTGGCTCGTTGGACTTGTTGACCACCTCTACCTAACCCAGTCAATCTGAAATCATTGATTTCAGGGTCAATGTAAGATTCAAATTGGGACAAGTAAACACCACTCACATTTTCCTGGCGTGCTCTCACTCTGAATCTTGCGGTAGAAACACTTTCTTGGACTTGATATCCAATGTTTTCACCTGTTGCGTAGGAAACTTCGGCTAATGAGAACGCAGCAGTTTGCATAACTCTCCCCATCTTTTGTTTGGCATCGTCAATTCTCTTGGTGATGTCTCTGAACCTCTTTGTTAGCGCTTCAGACTTACGTTTTAATAAAGAATAACCTTGGTTAGCACCTTTTAACTTAATCTTCATCAAACCCAACGTCATACGTGTAGGAAAGACTTGCTCTCTATTACCGGACATTTTTTTAACTTTTCTCGCAACGCCTTTTAGCAATCTAAACCCTGCAACTACTGATGTGCTCTGTTGTTGCTTCATCTAACCTTTATCTGTACTGCCATTGTCTTTTTAACTATCCCCGTTCTTAATCAGTCTTTTCGTTCGGGTAAGAAAAAAAAAACCCAGATCAGTAACAATAGAGTTGTATAACGCACTACGAATATCGGCAAATGGGTCACATAGATTCCAATACTGGCACTGTTGGGTAATGATCATAAGAGTTTTGTGTAGATTAAGTACAGGAATATAAATAAACACTTTTCGTTACATAAAAGTTCAGTATTTGGGCTTGGTAACCCAATCGGTGGAGCTCATCTGTGACAGTCTACTTAAGGCACGAGCGAAGGCAAACCTTTCTTCATCGAGGGCAAACATCTGCGATTTCTTGGCAATCTCTTTCGAAAATCCGTGCTTTTCGACCATCTTATCTAGTAGTTCACTGTCGACTGCATCGTTTTCCTTAATTGCTGGGCGTAATTCAAATTCATTTAGCACTTGTTCAGGTTCCACAAACAATGAAGTGAAATCTGCTGCACCTGTGGTTGCTAGTTTCCCACCGCTGTCATAGACTGCATCTAAAAACGTGATAAATCTTCTCACTTCATCGCGGACGTAGATAGATAAATAAGGAATATCCGTCACTATAAAGGCTTCAAAATTCTTGGCCAACGTCAAATAATCTCCTGCAGCCAACGGTTCACCACACAGTTGCTTGAAGGTGAACTGTGCTACTCGAGGAGGCGTACATTTAGGAACCTTAAATTCTCTCCCCCAAATGGTCAATGGATAATCGTAAAATGTCTTATGAACTGAATGAGAATCTGTGGAGTCATCGGTATGGGAAGCCTGAGAAAAGTAGTCGTACCATTCCTTGATATGGGTTTCCCGACAATTTTTACACTCTTTTGATGAATATTTTATGCTGCTATCTGCTGGGAAGTAGTAAACGGATGAGATCGGTCTTCGAATCCTACGGTAGTCTGTTGGCGAGTTCAAAAATATGACTTTAGTTCTATGTTTTATCAACTCGATACATGGAATAAACGATTGCCTTTGTACCCCATTAATATACAATTCATCCGGATGTCTATTTGAAGTAGCAAAGAGCACCACACCATAGTCATCCGATAATAAGGCTGTCATTAGTCTCCTCAGTATCATAGCATCTGCCACGTCAGTGACTTGAAATTCATCAAAACAAAGAACATGCGAACTATTAGCAATCTCCGCAGCCAAAAATGGAACTGTGTCAATCTCTTTGCCTTTTGCATCGCTGAACTCCTTTAAGTTTTGCTCTTTAACAATCTCATGCGACCTTTTATGAACATACTGCATGAACTGATGGAAATGTATTCTCTTTTTCGATAAATGCTTGGGGACTGTAGTGTAGAAAAGGTCCATCAACATCGTCTTACCACAACCGACATCTCCATACAAATAAATCCCTCGAGGTATTGAGTTACCAATTCTGGATACGTCCACATCTGCTCCAAGGGCTTTTGGATCTGCTACGACCGAAGACAGATTTGAGGCCTTTCAACCACCAACCACCCAATTGGTCCACAGGGT
The DNA here is from genome assembly GCA_019431265.1 of Saccharomyces x bayanus. NCBI lineage: Eukaryota > Fungi > Ascomycota > Saccharomycetes > Saccharomycetales > Saccharomycetaceae > Saccharomyces > Saccharomyces x bayanus. The sequence continues at coordinate 54,716 of CP080208.1, read as the reverse complement.
TGGGCGTTTTGACGGCCGGAGGTACATATCGGACTAAAGAATCATACAGTTCCCCCAAGGAGGAGATAATACCACGTTGGTATGTATCGTCCTGCAGCTTCCCCATTTTCACTAGCTTGTCATATTCTTGCAAGGGCGTCAGGGACTTCTTCGGATTCGTAGATTGATACCGACAAATGCGGATGCTGCAATGCTGCACTTGTCTGAAGCAATTCGAACAACATTTGGCTTCAAAAGATATCATCATTCTAGTTAGAAGGTCTTACTACTCTACCAGTTTCTCTTTTCTTCTTCTTGAACGTCAATCAACCAAAAGAAAAGGTCTTGAGCTCCCCAGCTTAACGTAAATCCGGAGATCTCCGTATTACTGTTCCATAACAAAATATGTTTGTCAAATAAGATGTAAAAAGACTATACAAAGGATAGAGCAAGAATCCGATGCACAATGTTCGCCGATATCATTGACAGGCAAGAAACACAAACAACGCACGCAAGCATGACGCTGTCTTTGTTGTTGATGTGATAACCTGGTATTTACGTAATATGATTATTTCACGTTGTTATGCTTTCGGGTAATAATCGTGTGGTGAAATTTTACATAGAGATGTGGACAAAACAATGACAAGTCAATAATTGAAGAAGAGCGGCATTGACGGTGGAGAACGAAGAAACTGTGGCATTAACCGGTACTTTTCTGAGGATGGAAGTAGATAGGATATTGGGTTCCCTGAGCATAACCGATGATTTCGATCAATTGGTTGACGTGACATGCCTTTTTCGATGAATTGTGCTCTAAATTAAAGCCGGAAACTATTGTAAAGGACCCTCGGTTCGATTTATTTGAAGGCACACACTCTTTGGAAGCTGATAACTCCAAGCTGGACTCTAGCCTAATAGAATTAACTGACGAAGAACTAGAATTCGATTTGAATGTCGCGCATGAATCACCATTGTCAAGTGTGACAGCTATAGCGGATAGATTGCTTAGATGTGTTATCTCATGGTTAAACGAGTACCAAACCTTACCCACAACTGTATTGAGTTGTAGGTATACGGAATGCTTGTTATCATCACTGATAAAGGGAACAAGTTCGGGTCCATTTTGGAATACAGGGGACGCTCCTGTATGATGAAGTACTTGGGAGCTGTGTGCTTGGGGTTTGTTACTTGGCCAAATTTGTACACAGGCTATTAAGCGCTGGCATTGTTTTTGAAGAGGAGGATTTGAATTTCAACAGCATGGGGTTGAACGCTTTCACTAATCTGCCAGAACAAGATGTTGTCATTAAAAGTCTCATAAACAGCCTCCAACTATTGGAGACATACTCGGACGAAAGCTTACACTTGGTTATGTTGAAGCATACATTAAAGATCACACTTTGCTTAGTCCATTTAGAAGACCATTTGACAAACTATTCCACAGAAACAATACATTTGGATGAGTTAATCGAAAACGCTAATTCCGTCAATAGCATACTTCCCCAATTACAGTTGTCTCCACCAAGTGGTTCATTCTCTACATATATACAAAAACACAGATCTAATCAATTTCCCCCAAGACAAATCACGGAACCGCCCACAGATTACGGCGGTTTCATTATTCTGGCAGAAGATATCAAAACAGTGCTTCTTGTTAACGAAGCTAAGTCTGCGTTAGAAACTTATCAATTTGCTAATATCTTTAATAAGTTGAAACAAAGACATGTTGTTGCAAGGATCTTGTTCCCGTTAATTTTCATCAGAGACGACAGAACCATTTTGGGTAAATTTTCCTTCACTGACTTTTACTCTTTACATATTAAAGAATTTTCAGCACAAACCCCTTCAGAACCTTCATCCACCCTAGGCGGCGAACTCATTCAAGAAAGTTCCAATATCCTTTTGGAATGGTACCAAAATTCCTCCCAAAACACGTGTAGATATAGACAGGGGTTCAACCGTCAACTAATACTATGGGATTCTCTTCCAAGCCCAGTTTGAAAGCGTCAGTTCAAAAATTCATTGTTTCTGGACGTATTTCATGAAATTATCAATCATGATCGAGTTTTCCCTAAAGGGGTTTGACTTGGAAATTTATAAGCCTTTTGAAGCCTATTCTATGTTTTGGTATGTCTACTACTTAAGTAGCCATTTGGTGGACTTACTGAATGAGTGTCAGAAGGAAATCGAGTCAAATATTAGTGCGATCCACTCTATGAACAAAAAAATAAAGAAATTAAAAGCAGGGGAGAAGAAGGACCAATTAAGATTCAAGTATAGGTTCGCTATGGATAATGAAATGGACCAATTACAGACCACTAAACAATTCCTCAATTATCTTTTGAAAGGAAGCCAATATCACCAAGTCATTATGCTTGATAGAGGTCTTTCCAATTTGGGATTTTAAAGTCATTTCATGTAATCGACAATAAAAACGACACCCCCTTGAAGTTTTCTGACGAAAGGTTAATCCATGAGTTGAGATTCAAACCGTTTAATTCGATAGGTGTTCCTAGAGTTGCCGGAACATAAAGCCTTTCAAAAGTCTTTGAAAGATTTTACTATCGATCGAGAGGAATCTTCATTTGATACGAGATTGAAGGCCCTTTCATCCTTTATAGAAGAAGAGGTGCAAAATGTCAACAAGTCTATTGATGAGATAATCTCATGCATCAAGGCGGGAGATAACAACGGTGTGTTAGTGACGGGGACAAGATTGGTTCAAGAGTTATCCGTTGAGTACTATTCCAAATTAAAGCTTACTTCTAAGGCTATCACAATCAACTCGAAAGTCATTATGAGTACCTTGAAAAAGGACACTGATCACAAGGATTACAAGGTGGAATTAGTACATGCAACTAAAGGTTGGAATTACTACCCTATACAAACTTTAAGGGTGAAGGAAAACCGCCGCAAATGATCCTAAGTAGAAACCAAAAAAAGAGCAACTTCACACGTAACTATTTAGCACTATATACACACCATTTACATAGCATAAAAGATCCACGGCCATCTGCAAGCGAAATAAATACACAGTTGACTTACATAGAATAGCAATAAGCTAGTTTCTTAATTAACATCCGTACATATTAAAGATGAATGGGTGCATATTTTTTTCAAAACAAATGAAGCGAGTTTGAAAGAAATGATTTCAATAATTTGACAACAATGAGCGAATGATGCCAGTTTTCCTTTCCCGCTTTTTGCTGCGACAAAATACCTAAGTTTTGTTGAGGATTGATGCCTGGGCCAGTCGCGAGCCCAAAACAGATTCTGTTGGACGGACAACCAGGCTCGCCTCGTTCGTCCGTTCTGCCTAGACCAACTGGAATCTAAGACGACCCCGGCCTCGCCCTTTTAGCTCTAGAAGGACTCCCTTCCTGGGCGCGACGGTAGGACGCCGGGCGAAATTTCGAATCTCATTCACTCTGGTTGGAAGAGCCATCTCCTCTACTACTGAAAAAAATATTCCAAAGACTATAGGATTTTAGTAAATTTCAAGGCTACTTTGCATATTGTTTAGTTACGGTTAGTTCTTAGAATAAACTTTCTTTTGGGGTCTAGAAAGTTGACAACAAGAACAAAGGATATACAAAAATGCCTCCAAAGTTTGATCCTAATGAAGTTAAATACTTATACCTAAGAGCCGTTGGTGGTGAAGTTGGTGCTTCCGCTGCTTTGGCTCCAAAGATCGGTCCTTTAGGTCTATCTCCAAAGAAGGTCGGTGAAGACATCGCCAAGGCCACCAAGGAATTCAAAGGTATCAAGGTTACCGTCCAATTGAAAATTCAAAACAGACAAGCTGCTGCCTCTGTTGTCCCATCTGCTTCCTCTTTGGTCATCACCGCCTTGAAGGAACCACCAAGAGACAGAAAGAAGGACAAGAACGTTAAGCACAGTGGTAACATCCAATTGGATGACATCATTGAAATTGCTAGACAAATGAAAGACAAATCTTTCGGTAGAACTTTGGCTTCTGTTACTAAGGAAATCTTAGGTACTGCTCAATCCGTCGGCTGTCGTGTTGACTTCAAGAATCCTCATGATATCATTGAAGGCATCAATGCTGGTGAAATCGAAATTCCAGAAAATTAGAGAAAAAAAGAATAAGGGAAAATATAAAAAAATCTTTAGTATTTTTTTTTATTTTTTTGTATTTTAATATAATAATTCCACAAAATTCCAATACGTTTATTTTCTGTATTTTTTTGTTTCCAATTCTAGGGTTATACTTTTTCTATCTGTTTTGTCTCCTCTTTTCCTCTCTGGAAAACCAATAACGAAGAGGGAATATGTGACACATTATATTTATAATGTAATTCCGAAAATTATATCTGCATGTGATTATATCTTCTGTTTTTTTGTTTTTGTTTTTGTTTTTGTTTTTTATTTTTTTGTTTGCCAGTTACCACTACTAACTTGTGAAGCTGTAGCTTCTTTTGATTTGATTGCTCATATCAGAAAGAACCCTCTTGAACGTTTGACATCACTCTGGGACCAAGTTTTGATGGTGACTCTTTGAGTTTCCATCAATACCTTTCACTGTACTTAGTTCCAATTTATATTGCAAACAAGATCAATTTTAGGCGACTACTCACTAAGATATACCTTTTTCTACCATGGTTATATTAGTCCATTTCAGAGCCTTACATTTTCTTCTTACACCTATCTTCTTAAGACAAGTAATTCATTTGTCACGTAAATACTTGTTATCTTCATATCTCATCAGAAGATGAGCTGAGTAGATTTCTGGCCGACACTATTGAAATGATACAGTTTCATGGTTCTATAGCAAATCATGGGAGAGTTAAATGTCATATTAAACCTTCCTCAACCTTAATACGGGCCGCCGCAAATGCGTGAAAAATATAATAAATATCTCCTTAATTGGTGTTTTCACTCCCGAAAGCCAAGAGTGAAACAACGACGATCATTGTTACAGATTCTGTCCTCAAACGGGCAATAGGACGGTTTACTAGCTGTCCCTTTTGCACTAAAAGAGTGTAATATACGTTATCCATTCCATAATAAATGTGACAAAATGTATCAAACACTTTACCCGGAGTATCACGTGCAGAATAACACGAAAAATTTTATTGCGATGACCAGAGTTACACTAACAACCATTTAAACATTATCTTGAGCCTTCAATTCGTTTTTGACCCATCGATTTGAGTTAACCATCTATCAAAACAAAGGCAAAGATTTCCAAGAACATCTCTTTTGCCCTTTGAAAAATGACCGGGAAAGTCAATAGAGACCTATTCTTCAAATTAGCTTCTGATCTTCAAGAAGAACGCCTACATGCAGCTGTCGCTTTGATCAAGGACTTATCTGCTTTAGAATTGCCCAGTGATTCAGAAGAATGGTCATATGTATTGAATCGTTTGATCAAGGGTTTGGCATCTGATAGAAATAGTGCAAGATTAGGATTTTCTCTATGTTTGACAGAAGTAATCAATCTAGCTATGAATATGCCATCCGGGTCAGCGTCCAAAGGGTTTGGAATCGATGAATGACTTTTTGGACACACTGTCATTCATTTTAGATATAAATGTCAATGACAGCGGTAAGAAGCCGATCAAGGGTAAAGACGAACGTGGGATTTTATTTGGGAAGCTATTTGGTTTGAAATCACTATTGAATGAACCTTTGTTCTCAGGAATCTTTGTCGGAAGACTTAAAAAGGGTAATACTGAATTCATTATACGCTTTATGGAACAGTTGATCGACTTGGCTTTGAGAAAAAACTGGATTAAGGAACCATGCCTTTATAGTCTTTTCCAGACAATAAAAATGCTACTACCAACTATGAATGGAAAGCACTGCCACCGGAAATTCTTTTAACGTATGATAAATATGATCTAACATTAACAAATGAAGGACTATCAACCTACTTGTTATTGAAGTATGAAAGTGATAAAGACCTAGTTCCTTCGGCACTAGGTTTGAAGAACTTGGGTTGGAAAAACAACGATCCTTTAGCAAAGAGGAAATCTACCTCTATTAACGAAAGTCCTAAGGGATTCTGGTGTCGCTCCAGATACCAATGGAAAGGCACAAGAAAATACCAAAAAGCAAAAAAATACTAAATTGGAACCCAAGACTTCATTTTGTTTGGAACATTTTGTTGCCTTTATTCGGTAGTGGGAAACTAGAGAACGCAGAGCACATCTCGAAGAAAAGAAAGAAAACCAGCAACAAAAAGGTCCCAAAGTTCGATCCAATTTCCAGAGTTTTGGCAAATGGCGGTGGATGAATCATTTTTCAATGAAAAAGCATCAAGTGAAAGAAAATATCTAGGTTTCTTAATCATAGGTGCAACTTTCAAGACAGTGCCTGGCTCCTGCATTGGCTCTTGCTTTAGCCGAAATGTAATGAGAACTTTAATCAACCAATCTATAGACTCACAAAGGATTTTGAATAAGATTGCTCAGATAACTCTAGACTCTATAATCAAGGCCTGTGAAGAAGATCCCATCAATAAGTTAGTTCCTTGTTTAAGCTCGATGTTATTTGGACCCCATGGTTCAATAAACTTTGATAAGCTAACGAAAACTAACATCACCTCCAAACTTATCGCGATTAAGGAATTACCTGCAACTGTTCTTACCCAATTATTCGATTTATTTGTCCTACAATTGCAGGAGAAGAAAGACGATATACCCCATACACATTTCGTCCTTGATTCCTTACTTCATATAATCCGTGCTCACAAAGCAGAGATTAATGATGTCGAAATTATCAAGCCCGTGTTTTGTCGCCAATTGTCTCTATATGGCATTTTTCAAGCAAGCCACAGATGACCAGGAGTTAGAGCAATTACATGAACTAGCAAAGGAAAGGCTATACTCCATTTTAGGTGAGCTGACTATTAACAAAGAAATGCGTTCCGAAGATCCTCAGATAAACTCGTGGCAATTTTTGACGTTGAGGTTAATTTTGGACATGGAAAAATCCCATAAAGGTGATTTAATTAACCCATTAGACGAAGGACTGGAAAAGACTAAAAACGAAGCTATATCATCCTTGATCGAACTATCCAAATCAAACACTAGTCAATCCTGGGGCTTAAGCACTTTGTTATCTATGTGTTTAATACAATTATATGCGGGCGAAACAGACTCTATCTCCGTGATTGAAGAGCTGTGCGAATTTGCTAAAGACGAAAATAGTTCAATGGTTGGTATTACTGAAATACTGTTATCACTACTAGCTCAAAAGAAGGCGTTACTCAAGAAATTGAGTTTAATAATATGGCAACAGTTTATCGGGGATGTTGGGTTGAAAGAATTGCAAATATTGTTGGATGTTTTGAAAGCCAGAGAGAACAAACAAGGGTTTGCCCAGTTATTCGAAGGCGAAGGAGAGTTTGAAGAAGTTGATGAAGAAGAAAGTGCTGTTGAAGACGACTCGAAAAGTGAAAGCGAAAGCGAAAGCGAAAGTGAAAGCGAAAGCGAAAGCAATGATGATGAAGAAAGGGATGAAGAAGATGAAGCCAACGAAGACGTCGTGAATATCGATAAGGAAGCTACAAGTGCACTAATCAAAGCGCTAAACTTACCTGATAATATAGTCAACGATAAAGGGGAAGTCGACATGGACCAACTCGAAGGAATTTCTGATGATGGCGACGATGGCGACGATGACGAAGACGAAGAATCAATGGATGATGAAAAGATGATGGAGTTAGATGATCAGTTATCTGAAATCTTCAAACGTCGTAAAGAAGCGTTATCGAGTATATCTACCGGAAACCAAAGGAAAGTGGAGGTAAAAGAATCAAGGGAAAACGTTATAGCTTTCAAGCATAGAATTGTGGATATGTTAACCATTTACGTTAAACACTGTGAAAAATTGGCCATTGCTAATAAAGGTGAGCTTTCTATCGAAATAGGAGGTCCATTGAGCAATCTGGTCTACTTCATCATCCCCATGATCAAATGTATCAAAGAGACTCTTGATAGGCCACTTGCGGACAAAATTTCTAAATTATTAAAAGGAAAAATCTTCAAGATAAAAACAAGTGCATTCAAAAATCTGGATAAAACTATTGGGCTTCTGGATTTATTAAAATCAACACACAAAGAGATATTAACTTCCAAGCCAGGCCAACATGCTAATGTGTTCTTTTTCCGCATGTTCGACCAAGTTCATTATTTTTGAGCAAATTATATGTCGATATTAACGGTAAAGATAAATTTGATGATTTGATCGACTTGTATGCTAGCACCACTAAACAGTGGACGCAAAAGGGAAAATTCGGCGTCAATATTCTCATTGATTTCATTAATTGGTTATCATCGAAAAAGGAAGGTGTTAGAAAAAAAATGATCGAAATGCATCTTTTTATTTCTTTTCTCACCCCAAAAGAAAAGTTGTATTATGTAACTTGATCTTTAGTTAACAATATATATCTATATATTTTTTAAAAGAATAATAACAAAATACTCATCCGTTAACTAATCATGTCCATGCTTACTTTTGGTGGACCTCCTACAACTGGTAAACTATGCGAACACTTCCAAACTTGTAAAATATTCTCTTCTTCAGTACTTGCCACCAACCAGGGTATTTGTGCGTTCAAATCAAAATCATTCACAGCACTTTTATGACCTGCGTGGACCATGATTAATTCAGGAACACCGTCTTCTGCGTCGTCAGGGGTTTGCTCTGCACCAATTTGTTTCAGATCCCACATGATCAACCTATTATCGGAACCACTGGAAACGACTACGCCATCCACATGGGGTGAGAATTCTAAATTAGTCACCGCGTCTTCATGGCCTGACATATGGTGCAATGGTTCTTTCATATTTCTTAAGTCATACAAATAAACATGTGAGTCTGTACCTGCAGCCGCCAAAAGATTTGAAGAGTGATGACTAAACGCTAATGCATTAAAAGGTTCTGAACACTTCGTAGTACCAGTAGTGGTGTTTTCCACCCTCAAGTCGTTGATTTTCAAAAGAGAATCTTCTGAAACAGTACCGAATAGATCTTTATTGAAATTATGCCATTTACTGTCATTAACAATATCAGAATGCAAATCACTCCAAGTTCGTATTGGTCTTGTTGAATCACTGTTACCATTCACATCCCATAGGGCGACGGTATGATCATCTGAACCCGGATAACAATTGAAGCCCTTCGACTAGAGGGACTAAACGACAAAGCATACCCGTTCTCTTTGTGAAATTTTAGTGTGGATTGAAGGCCCTCTGAGCGAGAATATATGAAAACTGTACCCTGTCCGTTTATGGTAGCCACAGTGCCAGGGTTCTGAGGGCATATATCGGGCTCTAGTAATTTCTTCTTCGTGCTTGTACTTAGTGATGATTTTGATGTTCGATCTGGGAGCGGGAACAGAAGCCTCATCGTCCTCTCCGGCTTCTTCTTGTGGATCTTCATTGTTCAAGATTTCCTCAGGAAGGTTGATTTCTGCAAATTTCAGATAATTTTCTTCTTCACCGGACGTATGCGTACCAATAATTAATTCCTGTTTGATAAAGCCCATTTCTGGTTCTTGAACAGGTGTAGGGAGCCATTGAACGGTTAAAGATGGCCACGTTAAACGCGTTTCGCTAACAAAATCATACATTAATGGCACATTGGATTTCCATAAATCGTACTCCTCATCCACGGAAAGCGGCTTTTCTTGAGTTTCCATTGCTGAGCAGGGATACAGTCTTATTGGTGAGTACTAGTTTGAGCCCAATTGATGAATAAAATATGGTAACTACGCCAAACTCTAACCTTCATTTACTCTGTATTATTTTTTCGAGCTTTGCCAAGTTGAAAAATCCAAGCTCACATCCGTACATCGCACTAAATAACGATATCGAAGGTCTTACATGAGGTAGGTGTCAAAGAGTTTACTATTCCAAAGGGGAGTAATTAACCCTTCACCATACCAAAGAATAAGAGCAAAAGTGAACCAAGTTAGGGCACAGAAAAGCATTTTGTCAGACAGCTTCCTTCTCGTTCGTCTCTTGCGTCTGCACACACACATGGAAAGGGCAGTGTGACGGAAGAAGAGAAGAGAAATAGAAGAAAGCAATAGAAAGAAAAGAAGGGTTATACAAAGAGACGTGGTAAAACCTACAATTGTTGAGGCCTCAAACGATTTGGCGATTTGAACATGAAGATTCCCTTCACATGAAGTCCCTTTTCACACGGCACCTAGGCAACTAGCCCACCCATTTAGTGTCGTGCCCATCGAATCATTCAGCCATCGCAACTAAACAACTGCCCCAGTAAGTTCTGCCCCACTTAGCCCGAAAGCTTAAATAATGTAAATTTAAACATGAAGAAAATGATAAGGAAAATAAGCTTTTCCAGGGGCCCTTCCCCTTTTTTTTTTTTTTTAATTTGTTGATCAGCTTGAGAGCATTTTTTCGGTACAAGATTAACCGCCGAAGCTTTATAAACGAGGAGCGGATGAGTCAACGGCACTTACCCTTTACTATATACCAGCATGTCAGTGGTTGCGGTGCTAATTGTGCAATATTCTTTCTTTATAGCCAGTGATATAAGAGAATAGCAATCGTAACAAGAAGGTAAGGCCGCGCAACAACGGTCAAGAACATAATGGAGACTTAGAATTCTGCATATGTAAGCGTACATGTTCATTCGATACAGGCGACTCCAGAGTTCACGTCTGTTGCAAATGCAGAAAACTGCAAAGCGCGACTTACATTTCTATCTCCAGGATGTCAATGTGTCATGTCTGCTTACCTCAATTTCCTTTTAGCGTATGCGGCCATGAAAAAGTGAAAAAAAAAAAAAAAAAAAAAAATAATGTCAGCGGCTGTTCGTAGTCATCCCTGATTCCCCAACGTATAGTGAAAAGAAAAAAAATTGAGGCCAGTCAGTACTGAGTACGTGATTGAATATCATAGAATTTAAAGGAAAAAGAAAAGAAAAAATAAGGTGGGGTCATCATGATCGACTTAGAGGCTTTTTTTGTCTTTCTTTTACTGTTGGACCTCGTGGGGTAAAAATAAGGGTGAATCACTTTCTATAAGTCTGTACATATATAAAGAGGCAAGTCAGCAATATCCTCTCCAATGTGTGAGCCAGATAATTTTTTTTGCCCTTCATGGGGTTGGTAAATATTGAAGAGCACCAGTGACGTATATCATCCTATTATGGAATATCAAAGGCGAAAAAGAAAACTAACAATCGATTAAATAGAAAAAGTTAAATGGCAAATGGTGGGATCCAGAAAAATGACGGTACAACAGGTTCTAAAACAGTACTAGTTTTGGACCTGTTCAAAGGAAATTGATATCATCATGAAAAAAGATATCGTTTCTGGAAAGGAACATAACCAAACAACTGGACACTCTCCCACTTTTCCCAAAGACTTTGCCGCCAAACCACGAAACACGCATAAACAGAACGAGGAGGACGAAGGGGAGTTGGGGTACTCAGCTGAAAAACTTGTTAGGGATTTACTCCGAGGGACGAAATCTCCACTTTGGACAATTTAGCTGCAACGCTTCACGACCAAGTTTTGAAACTGCAAACTAAGCTGTTCCCCAGTTGCCATACTAAAACAGGTCCATCTTAATAAAGGACAACGTAGAAAACAAAAAAATCTTAAAAGAGATTACATACGAGTACCTTTCCAAGAAAAACTGCCAACGGGAGAGCAAATTTGGAGCGTTCATCGTCAGAAGGATCTTTTTTCGGTGACCTATCTCTTGGGGTGTCCATATTGGTCAACCGAATAGCTTTTGAGACAGTTCGATCGTCCACTGTAGTGGTGAGAAGTTCATTTTATTGAAAATGATTTCCTTTACGAAGACTATTTGATATGGGGTGGTGGGATGAAAAGACGAAAAAATTCAAAAGGAAAATCTTATTTATTTCCTACTACTATAAATTTCAATTACCAAACTAAAGTTTAAAACGGAAAAGGAACTTTTTGATACATTTTGTTTTATGTCTTTCATCTTATATATAAAAATGACTATATCAAACACAATGTATAATGCTTTAGACTGATGATTTAACGTATTCTACGACTTCATTACAGAATTGGTCTAACTTGGTTGGATCCTGACATTCTGCGTAAACTCTCACCAGCATCTTCAGTACCACTGGCTCCTGACAAAACTTCTACCCCATTGGGTACTTAGCTATGACGGAGTCTATCTTGGTTTGCAACCCAGCAGGGTTTTGCAGCTTTCTCTCTTGGTCAGTCGTTTGGAAAATCGATCTATCAGGAACAATGCACTTAACCAGCTTGTTAGGTAAATCCGTATACTCTTTGTCCCAGTCCGTTGGTGCCATATGCAAAATGGACAAGGTGGCAAGAACCGCCAACATGTCCGATATAGCATCACCCACGGTCTGGTTGATCAGATTAGCAAAACAATTTAAAGTGTTTAAAGCCAACAAACTACCTTGTGACTTGGACAACTGGGACTCGATGGTTTGATGAAATTTCTCGCTGAAAATGATCGTGCCATGTCCATTAGCCTCGAAGTAAATACCGATATCATACTGAGTTGCAGCCTCATGATGCAAATGCTTGACACCTGTCTTGGTACACGACACGGGACAATGTAGCGTGTCTTTGATGTAGGTGGTGGAGCTCCCGTTCGCGTATGCGGTTTGCACCACACCAATCTTCAGAGAATCTGTCAAATTAGCCAGTTCCAGCTGTTGGGACAAGAACTTCGCAAACAACGTGGAGATATCTTGTCACCGTCCAACAGATGGAACTTTGATTCAGGGTCGACGTAATAGAACACGACCCTGTCAGCGTCACCGTCGAAGGAGCAATACAGCGAGTCAGGGGAAGATGGAGAAAGGCCCTTGGGCAATCTCTGGTTGGTCTTTACATAATCCGCACCACACTCGAAATTCAGCAATTCTGGAACGTCGGATTTGTCATTGACGATTTCGATTTCGTCCGATGGTACAGCCCAGTCTTTGGAGGCCAGTAGTTTCTTCAATTGCGGGCCGCCAATACCATTAGCCGTATCAACAAACAGTTTGGGGACAGGAGAGCCTTTTCTCGATCTGGCACGTGGTGAAGAGCTCGTTGAAGGCTTCGATGAAAAACGAATAGTAGTCTTGTTCCGTGGCCACTGTCGCAGGGCCGTCCTCACGCTGGCGTCTGTTGGACAAGTTGGTGACATAGTGCAACTGGGGGGTGGTGACACAGCCCAGGTCCACGACCATGCGCGTGGAAGACGCTGGCCATGGTGGAGGTCAAGCAACGCAGCAAAAAGGGACTGCTTTCCCTGGAGTCCCTGCCGACAACGACGTGCGGCGCGACGCATAGTATCCAAGTCGATCTTCTCGTGCTCGACCAACTTGACCAACTCCGGCGTAGAACTCGTCAAAAGTGGTGGCGAACGAGGCGGCATTGGCCAACTGCATAGCATACGGCTCCCAAGCGGCCAGCAGCATCGATCCGTCCGGTTCCACGATCTTGACTCCCGTTGTCCTGGTACGGGTTGTGCGATGCCGTGATCATGACCCCGACGTACTGGCCCTGGAGCTTCAGCGACCTGAGCACGGCCAGGATGCCCGTGGTGAACATCACCGTGTCCAGATCCTTGGCCAGGGTCCGGAACCCGGCCGTACCGTAGCTGTACTGCAGGTTCTTAGTGCAGCACGTCTCCTCATAGAGTTTGCGCAATTGGTCGTAATCGATCTTCATCTCAAAGCAGCGCGACTTGTGCCCTGATTCCTTGCTACTTTGGTCTCACTGCTGAAATCATACCACCCATGAGTTTTTTTGTCCTTTTAGCTGGTATTTTTTTCTGCGGCGACGCAAATGTCGAGAAAAGATAGATATAAATAGAGTACAAATACAGCCAGCGCAGCTACACGAAACCCTCCCCCTCCGCCTGGCGGAAGCCAAATAACCCTAGTCAGCTGACAGGATTGCCTCCAGTTTACCAGAACCTCAGAGCACCAGACTAGTGTTCTTATATAGTTACACTTATACCCCCCCAAACTGCAAGATCCCAAACTACCAGAAACAACTTTGCGAAGCAATTGTGATAGCACTACTGATTTCGTATGTCTATATAGCATATCATCGCAGCGGCGACTCTCAAACATCCTTCCAAAAAACAAGCAAACTGGAGCACTGTAGTCAACACGATGCCTTGAACACCCAATAGGGCACCGTTATACTCTTCACTTGAGCCATACCCTGCCCCCAGCGTTCATACAAACGCCACACAGCACACACCCCACCTTCGGCCAGTAGTGCACGTAGATCATGTGCCCAGAGGGTGCGAGTCTCTCTGCCACAGTTCTTAATGCAATGTGCTACGTAATGCGGTTTGCGCCCTTTATCGAGAACCGAAAAAGAAAAAAAAGATGGAGAGATAAGATAGATAGAGAGAAAGAGAGGAGGAGCAGGGGGGGGAGGAGGAAAGGAGACGGAGGAGAAGAGGTAAGAAAGACTCATCGATCGGCCGCTGATAAGAGAACCTCACATGGCGCCACCAACCACAATTCGCGGCAGAGACCAGGCGCTGGCACCACTGGCCACACTCGACTCCCGCACCCACTGCCACCTGAAAGAGCTCGTGCAGTGGGAGTGCCAGTTCAAGGGAGCAGACTACATCTGCTCGCCCTTCAAACGGCTCTTTGAGCACTGCACGGCACCCGGTGAGGCGGCCACCAACTACGAGGTCACCGGATACATACACCAACAGCTAGCCCTCATCGTATATACATATTTAGTACAAACAACACCAATTTTAGAATTTTTGCCAAGACTTTTTTGAACTGCACCCGGCAGGTTAGGGCTGTGCCTTCCGCGTGCCCGCGCCCCGGGGCCCCGGGGCCAGGGGAAAGTTAGGCCTTTGGATGCGCGCCGCACGCGCTCCAGGAAGGCCATCGGGAAGGGGCTTTAGCGCCCTCCCGGGCCAGGGCACGTTTCCGAAAAACCAGGGCACACGCCGGGTGATCGCACCCGGGGTGGCTTATCGCGATAGGGCTGGCAGCGTGGCGGGGGCAAATGCACCCGCGATAAAGCGCGCGATGGATATAAAAGGGGGCCGAGGTTTCGTCCCGCCATTATGTAAGAGTTCTTTCCCAGTAGACTTAAAAGGCCAATTAGCTTCATCGCCAATAAAACAACACACTTCACCAACGTCAACGACTAAGGATGAAGTTACAAAACACTCTATTTACTCTCGGTGCCCTAGGAGGCATCTCTGCTGCTCTGGTTATCCCCAATCTTGAGGATACCGCCGACCATCGCGAACTGATGGGCAAGGAGGAACATCATGATGGCCCCAGACACGCTGAGTTTGCCGAAGACAACGACAGACACGACGAAAAACCTCCACACAAGAAGGGCCGCAAGGAGAGAAAGAACGTGGAATGCTATGGAGGACAGCTCCGACGACGAGGACAAGCCCCACCGCAAGGGCGGCTGCCACGGTAAGAAGGACAAAAGCAAGGACAAGAAAGACGGTAAAAAGCCAAGGACAAGAAACACCACGGCAAGAAACTTGCAAAGGGTGAGGAACACCACGGCAAGGAGCACCACCGCAGCAAGCTGGCTCCCTTGGTGTCCACTGAGCAGTTCAACCCAGACGCCATCACCAAGATCATTCCTAACCGCTACATTATCGTCTTCAAGAAGGACGTTCCTTCGGAAGAGGCCGCTTTCCACAGGGAAACCGTCCAACAAGCGCAATTGCAATCCGTAGAGAACTTGGCCGCCGAGGATGCCTTTTTCATCTCCACTAGAGACGCCGCCTTGTCCACCTCCGAGGCCGGCGGAATCCAGGACTCCTTCAACATCGACAGCCTGTTTTCCGGCTACATCGGCTACTTCACCCAGGAGATTGTCGACTTAATCCGTCAAAACCCTCTAGTCGACTTTGTTGAAAAGGACTCCGTCGTAGAAGCCACCGACTTCGACACTCAAAACAGCGCCCCCTTGGGGGCTGGCCCGTGTTTCCCACAGGGAGCGCCTGAACCTTGGCTCTTTCAACAAGTACCTCTACGACGACGACGCCGGTCGCGGCGTCACCTCCTACGTCATTGACACCGGTGTCAATGTCAACCACAAGGACTTCGAAAAGAGAGCCATTTGGGGGAAGACCATCCCACTCAACGACGAAGACCTTGACGGCAACGGTCACGGTACCCACTGTGCCGGTACCATCGCCTCCAAGCACTACGGTGTCGCCAAGAACGCCAACGTTGTCGCCGTCAAAGTTCTGAGATCAAACGGGTCCGGTACCATGTCCGATGTCCTTAAGGGTGTCGAATACGCTGCCAAGGCGCACCAAAAGCAAGCCGAGGAAAAGAAGAAGGGCTTCAAGGGCTCCACCGCCAACATGTCGCTTGGTGGTGGTAAGTCCCCCGCTTTGGACCTGGCCGTCAACGCCGCAGTCGAAGCCGGTATCCACTTCGCCGTTGCCGCCGGTAACGAAAACCAAGACGCCTGTAACACCTCTCCAGCCTCTGCCGACAAGGCCATCACCGTCGGTGCCTCCACTCTGAGCGACGACAGAGCCTACTTCTCCAACTAGGGTAAGTGTGTCGACGTTTTCGCCCCCGGTTTGAACATTTTGTCCACATACATCGGCAGTGACGAGGCAACCGCTACTTTGTCAGGTACCTCCATGGCCTCTCCTCACGTTGCTGGTCTATTGACATACTTCTTGTCGTTGCAACCAGGTTCCGACAGTGAGTTCTTCGAATTGGGCCAGAAATCTTTGACCCCTCAACAATTGAAGAAGAAGTTGATCCATTACAGTACTAAGGACATCTTGTTCGACATCCCCGATGACACTCCAAACGCTTTGATCTACAACGGTGGTGGCCAAGACTTGTCCGCCTTCTGGAACGACACCAAAAAGTCTCACTCGTCTTCCGGTTTCAAGCAAGAATTGAACATGGACGAGTTCATTGGTTCAAAGACTGATTTGATCTTTGAACAAGTAAGAGATGTTCTTGATAAATTGAATATCATCTAATCGTATGATACCCAAAATTTTCATTTTCTTTTCATGGCCCCCCTCAAATTTCTGGTCGGAGTTTTTATTTTTCACTGTCTTGTGTCCAGTCCACACACTTTATATCCACTTTTTAATTTAGGTTTCTGACTTTTTTTTCTTTCCAGAGCTAGTCTTAACCATTCACGAAATTTATATATCCATATGTTACTCTATTAAATATTTGCGTTTTTAATAAAATAATTACAAACTATCAACTTTACTAGGTCAACCATTTTGCCCCATTGTGTGCTTATTATCTATCACCTTTGACTATGCCCATCCCATGCACATAGTACTTACTACCCGTTTTGCGTTCGTCCATAGTGACCAGATGTCTTAAGGAACGCGAAATAAACAAACAAACAAACAAACAAACAAACAAAAACACAACTACAACATCATCTACAGAGTTTGCTTTGTGACTGGCTCCTCAATCGTGGCAATAGTGTCTTGTATGGACGCAAAGCAGAAAGAAGAAACATTTTAAAAAGAGAAACTACAACAATAATAAACAACCTATCAGGCGGAAAAAATTACACCTAAAAGAACTTCTTTGATGCCAGCGGAAAATCAAAATACTATTCAAGAGAGGAGCTCCAATAACATCAGTAACAACGTTAATACTCAGATTGGATGCCATGGTGTTCCTAATGAAGAGTTGAACATCACGGTGGTAGTGAGGTGCAGGGGAAGAAATGAAAGGGAAATTGGTATGAAAAGCTCCGTAGTGGTGAATGTCCCCGATATCACGGGTTCCGAAGAAGTTTCCATCAATACTACGGGGGACACAGGCATTACAGCTCAAATGAACGCCAAGAGATATACAGTCGACAAAGTTTTTGGCCCCAGCGCTTCCCAAGATCTGATTTTCGATGAAGTGGCAGGCCCTTTATTCCAAGATTTCATCAAAGGTTACAATTGTACCGTATTAGTATACGGTATGACATCCACGGGTAAAACTTACACCATGACAGGTGACGAAAAACTATATAACGGTGAATTGAGCGATGCTGCGGGAATTATACCGAGAGTTCTTTTGAAGTTGTTTGACACGCTGGAGTTACAACAAAATGACTATGTGGTAAAATGCTCATTTATCGAACTGTACAATGAAGAATTAAAGGACCTACTAGATAACAACAGCAATAACTCCAGCAATAATGCTTTCGAAGGTCCTTTTATGAAAAAGTTGAGGATTTTTGATTCAAGTACTGCCAATAACACCACCAGCAACAGCGCTAGCAGTTCCAGAAGTAATTCCAGAAATAGTTCTCCACGCTCATTGAATGATTTGACACCTAAAGCTGCTCTACTAAGGAAAAGATTAAGAACAAAATCACTGCCCAATACTATCAAGCAACAACATCAGCAACAACATCAGCAACAAACGATAAATTCTAGAAACAACTCCTCCTCTAATTCCGGTTCTACGAATAATAACATTCCTGGTAACACCAACACAAATAATAGCCAAAGAAGCTCGATGGCTCCAAATGACCAATCGAATGGCATATACATTCAAAATTTGCAAGAGTTTCACATAACTAATGCCATGGAAGGTTTGAACCTATTGCAAAGAGGTTTGAAACATAGGCAGGTGGCTTCCACCAAAATGAATGACTTTTCGAGTAGATCGCATACCATTTTCACAATTACTTTGTATAAGAAGCACCAGGATGAATTATTCAGGATATCAAAAATGAATCTGGTGGATTTAGCAGGTTCAGAAAATATTAACCGATCTGGAGCACTGAACCAACGTGCCAAAGAAGCTGGTTCAATTAACCAAAGCCTGCTTACGCTGGGAAGAGTGATCAATGCACTTGCTGACAAAAGCGGTCATATCCCATTCCGTGAATCAAAATTGACACGTTTGCTCCAAGACTCACTTGGTGGTAATACAAAGACTGCATTAATCGCTACAATATCGCCCGCAAAGGTGACCTCCGAAGAAACTTGCAGTACACTGGAGTATGCATCAAAGGCTAAAAACATCAAGAACAAACCACAACTGGGTGCTTTCATAATGAAAGATATTCTAGTTAAAAACATTACTATGGAACTCGCTAAAATTAAGTCCGATCTTCTTTCTACGAAATCTAAAGAAGGAATATATATGAGCCAGGACCATTACAAGAATCTGAATAGTGATTTAGAAAGCTACAAAAATGAAGTACAAGAATGCAAAAGAGATATCGAAAGTCTATCATCCAAAAATTCATTGCTATTAAAAGATAAATTGAAGTCTAAAGACACAATTCAATCTCAAAATTCCCAAATGGAATCATTAAAGGTCACGATCAATCAATTAAAGGCCCAGCTAGATAAACAACATAAAACAGAACTAGAGATATCTGGCTTCAATAATAAACTACAGAAGCTAACTGAAATAATGCAATTAGCCCTACAAGATTATAAAAGAAGAGAACTCGACCTTAATAAGAAATTTGAAACGCACATTAGCAAAGAGATCAAAACTTTAAAAACAACTTTGTTTTCACAATTAAGTGGTATGGAACAGAAAAATATCTCCCAAGAAACTAATATCCAGCCTAATCTTGATATAATCAAAAATGAAGTTCTGACTTTAATGGAAACCATGCAAGAAAAGGCAGAGTTAATGTACAAAGACTGCGTGAAGAAAATCCTAAATGAGTCTCCAAAGTTTTTCAATGTCATCGTAGAAAAAATTGACATAATAAGGGTTGATTTTCAGAGATTTTATAATAATATAGCGGAGAATCTTTCTGACATAAGTGAAGAAAATAACAATCTAAAACAGTATTTGAAAAACCATTTCTTCAAAAATAATCACCAAGAACTACTAAATCATCATATAGACTCCACTTATGAAAATATCGAAAAGAAAACAAGTGAGTTCGTCGAAAATTTCAAAAATACTCTAAATGACCACCTAGAGGAAAATAAGAAATTAATAATGCAAAACCTAACGAACGCGACTAGTGCCGTTATTAATCAAGAGATGGATTTATTCGAACCAAAGAGAGTTAAATGGGAAAATTCGTTCGATCTGATAAATAAGTGCGACTCCATGAATAACGAATTCTATAATAACATGGCCACCACATTATCTCAAATTAAAAGTACAGTTGACACATCGTCAAATTCAATGAATAAATCTATTTCTGTCATGAAAGGGCAAGTGGAAGAATCCGAGAATGCTGTATCTCTTCTAAAAAACAACAAGAAATTCAATGATCAATTTAAACAATTAGTTGACAAGCACACAATATTAAAGGACAATATCGAGAATTCAATCACGTCAACTCACTCTCATATAACAAATGTAGACGACATTTACGATACAATTGAAAACATAATGAAGAACTATGGTAATAAGGAAAACGCTGCCAAAAATGAGATGATCGATAACATCCTAAAGGAAATACCAAGCCTAAGTAAGAGAATACCGTTAAGACTCTCAAACACAAATGGGAATTCAGCGCAAAATATACTATCCCCAAAAAAACATGCAATTGATGACGAAAATCCATCTAACAAAATTACAGACGGAGAAGAAGCCAGGAAAATACTAAAGACAGAATAGCCGGCTCCTCTCTCGAGTTAAATATGTATTAGAAATCAAGGCCAGTACAAGTAAGCTGCGCAGAAAGCATCCGTTCACTTACCAAATTGCAAGACAGAAATGAAGCAGCCAATCACGTAAAATTCACTAAAAAAAGAAACCTCCAAAGAAGTCTCGCAGAGCTACCTATATAGATATAGCAGGTTGTATGTATTCTTTGTTCACAGAAATAAGTTGTAATAGTAAAAAAAACAAACAAACGAAACAAACAGTTCAATGGACAATATTCCTATCTTTTATATTTTATTTATTCTTTAGCTATTGATCACCCTGAACTCTCCCATTTCGCTTAAATAGTTCTCCACTTCTTGTTTAGATTTGCCTAATAAGACGCATATCTTATCAAAATTCTCAGCACTTCTTACTGAATTTTCAAGTATTTTTTTTTCCTCGTCACTGAGTTTGGGTATCTTATATTTACCAGTTGCCAAAGAATTCGCTCTCTGCATATCAAATGAAACTTTTGATGGTCTTTCCGATTTCTGATTATTGGTTTGCGTCGTGCTTTTAGAACCAGTGACGGATAAGGAATGATTATAATCTGTTTTCTTGAGTAACTTATCCTCATTTGAAGATTCTTTTGTAGTA
Source organism: Saccharomyces x bayanus (assembly GCA_019431265.1). Classification (NCBI taxonomy): domain Eukaryota; kingdom Fungi; phylum Ascomycota; class Saccharomycetes; order Saccharomycetales; family Saccharomycetaceae; genus Saccharomyces; species Saccharomyces x bayanus. The sequence goes on along the minus strand of CP080208.1, from coordinate 33,545 downwards.
ATAGGTGTCATTTCCTTTGTATCACGTAAGCCGACATGTAGCATTATAGGGAAGGAGTAGCATCTGTATATGATACTTCTTTCTAAGCCAAAGGTTATAAACCTTCTTATATCAATGTTGTTTTCTTTAAAAGTTGTAAATTTCAACTCATACCACGATTTTAACGTTTGGCCCTGCGAGAGAGATATATACAGGTCAAACAAGCACGATCTTGTCGGTAAAAATTGATTTCGGTTGTTGATACCATGCATGTTTGTGCTCGAGCAGGAGGTCTGTGAATGCCTCCAATCTTTAGAAACTGATGAAAAAGAGGAATTCAACGACGAATTTTGAGAAACTTTACTGATCGAACTAAATGAGGTAGTTCGGGAGTTCACGTTTGAAGGTACACTAGAGGACTTAGATTTCCTTCGCACAGAAAATGACGTTAAATCTTGATCAACGGAGTCAAAATTCTTGTTCAAGGGTAGATTTGATAGTTTAGAAATTTCCGGAAACGTGACATAGGACTGACAGTCAGTGGCCATTAATGGATCGGTTAAAAAATTTCTAATCAATGAAGAAGGGGCGTATATGTTTGAAAACTGGAAAATATCTGACAATGTGACACATTTATAGTATATGAGATGCCGTATACATTCGATTACCAGACTTGGATCACTGTGACTGAGTTTTGAGATTTTCGCAATGCTGTTTAGACCATCGATATATGGGACTATGCCCATCATGGTTGGATCCCAGTTAACATCGATGATTTTCTTCAAGTTTACAGACGACAGGGGCACGTCTTCCAATGAAACACAGGTTGTAGGCGGCCTCAATAGAGGGAAAATCTTTATGTCTACTGCATTACCATCGTCTATTGGTATGAGGCATTCGGAGTAGTTATTTAGGTCCTGAAAGATTCTCATCAGCAAATCTTGTATGGAAAATGTGGACTCCGGAAGTCCCAAATTTTTGATTATGTCATTGTACTTTTCGCCATTGAACCTGTTGCCTCTTAGATCCTTCGCGTCCTTGTCAGAGGTGGGATGCGTTGGTGTAGTGTTGCTGCTAGGGTTCGACGTCGCCGGAGGACCAGCTGTAGAGGGCGTTAATGAGGAGTTTTCCATTGCCTTTAAGTCGAAAAAAACAGGATCTCTTTCTGACTTGGACAGCAGTTGATTCTGCTCTTCCAGGACCTTGAACATTTTGCCCAGTCTAGTGATAGCTGGCTCGTATGGAGACGTCTCACAATCATATGGGAACACGAATACAAAGTTAAAACTGAAAAAATTCCTAGCGTATATCGGGGAGTTGATGGTCACGGGATAGCATACGATCCTATACGTACCGTACTTGAAAGTGATCAGCTTGTGGCATAGTATCGGCTTCGGTATGATGTAATTTTTGATTGTGTTGAAATTGATACCATGACTTTTCAGGTTATTCGGGGGAAACTCGTACTTGATCTTAGACCCTTCTGTGGGATGGAACACAGAGTAAAATATGGTATGAATGGGCACAAACCCTTGGAAGTAGCTCTGCATTTACTGGCCCTACCCTAACTTGAAACCCTTTTCGCTTTCTGATGAAAGAAAGGCACACCAACCTAGCATGGTTTTCATTTTTTATCACTTATCAATCACCTTCGGACACACAACAACATTCAATACATGGCCCATTTTGAATACCACGCACATACACACAATTTCAAGATATCGCAGTTTCTGTGGACCAAACATTCAAGAACAGTTACATTCTTTGCTTTTAAACAAATTTCTACATATATAAACCTACAAGCTAAATAACCTTGTTCTTGGTGATCTTCTTGAAGTAAGAACAGGAAGGTGAAAAAAATAAATAATTACCGCAAAAAAAGAAACAACTAGAGAGTGTCCTCAGACGGTTCACACGTTGCTGTAGTATTTACCTGGAGATACAATTGATCAAGGTAACATTCATCACCTTAATAGACGTACTTCAGAGCCACGATCTCAAAAATAATGCAAAATTGTAACCCTAAAGGGCTGAAATTGTAAAGAGGGCAAAAACAAAAAACATCTAGGGTGTACACATTTATGCAGGCTAACCTATGTGTTGGAGGGTAACACAAAAAGAGGGCATATTTGTCACTTTGCCGGGTGAGCCATACGGCTTTTTTTTATTTCTTTTTTGCACTTTCTTTTTATCAATGTAGAGCGAATTCGAGGAGAGCGATAAGGTCAAGATAAGTAGCTAACCTTCGATAGGTGATAAGATAAAATTAAAAAACAAATAGAAAAAAAGTGGTAAGCGGGCAAGGCAATACGACGTCAACTATTCCCATTTTGCAACCCTCTCGATCTATTCATTTCTTTTTGCGCATATATACAAGGAAGAAAAAATATTCATTTTCATTGTAGTTCCAGCTAGAAATAATTTTCCACCCATTGCAAATCAAGAGTCCAAGTCAAAAATTTTTCACATACAAACACAAATAGGTCATGACGACGCCTAAACAGGAGACTGAAGTAGAAGAGAAAACACATGTACACTGAGCCGGCCTCAACGTTCTTTCATGACGTCGAAGCCTCTCAAACAAATCACAGGCGTGGATCATTGTCGCTGAAAGATGAGAAGAGTAAGGAGATGTACCCATTGCGCTCCTTTCCCACTAGGAGTCAATGGCCAGGATACCTTCTCTGATGGAGGAAGATATACAGGACGAGGACGAGGGCGAAGTGCAGAACGCGGAGGTGAAAAGAGAACTTAAACAAAGGCACATCGGTATGATTGCCCTTGGTGGTACCATCGGTACCGGTCTGTTCATCGGTCTATCCACACCTCTAACGAACGCCGGCCCCGTGGGTGCTCTGATATCCTATTTATTCATGGGTTCGTTGGCTTATTCTGTCACTCAATCACTAGGTGAAATGGCCACATTCATTCCAGTCACATCCTCGTTCACGGTCTTTTCGCAAAGATTTCTGTCGCCTGCATTTGGTGCAGCCAACGGTTACATGTATTGGTTTTGCTTGGGCGGTCACCTTTGCCCTGGAGCTTAGTGTGGTTGGACAAGTCATTCAATTCTGGACGTACGCCGTCCCATTGGCAGCATGGATTAGTATTTTCTGGGTGGTCATCACTGCAATGAACATGTTCCCCGTTAAATATTACGGTGAATTTGAATTCTGGGTCGCCTCTATCAAAGTCATCGCCATTATCGGGTTTTTGATCTACTGTTTTTGCATGGTCTGTGGTGCTGGTGTCACCGGCCCAGTTGGGTTCCGTTACTGGAGAAACCCAGGTGCATGGGGCCCAGGTATTATCTCCAAGAATAAGAACGAGGCAAGGTTCCTAGGTTGGGTTTCCTCTTTGATTAATGCTGCGTTCACATTCCAAGGTACTGAATTGGTTGGTATCACTGCTGGTGAGGCCGCCAACCCAAGAAAAATCTGTTCCTAGAGCCATCAAGAAGGTTGTTTTCCGTATCTTGACCTTCTACATCGGATCCCTATTGTTCATTGGTCTTTTGGTGCCATACAACGATCCTAAATTAACCTCAGCCACCTCTTATGTCTCCTACTTCTCCATTTATCATTGCCATTGAAAACTCAGGTACAAAAGTATTGCCCCATATATTCAATGCTGTTATCTTAACAACCATCATTTCCGCAGCAAATTCAAATATTTATGTGGGTTCTCGTGTCTTATTTGGTTTATCCAAAAGCAAGTTGGCCCCAAAGTTTTTTTCAAAAACCACTAAAAGGTGGTGTCCCATATATTGCGGTTTTCGCCACTTCCATATTTGGTGCTTTAGCTTACATGGAAACTTCCACCGGTGGTGGAAAAGTATTCGAATGGTTATTGAATATCACTGGTGTCGCTGGGTTCTTCGCTTGGTTGTTTATCTCGGTATCTCATATCAGGTTCATGCAAGCTTTGAAATACCGTGGCATTTCTCGTGATGAATTGCCATTCAAAGCCAAACTAATGCCTGGACTGGCTTATTATGCTACTTTTTTCATGGTAGTCATTATCCTCATCCAAGGGTTTCACCTCTTTCACACCAACATTCAACGGTGTTAATTTCCTTGCCGCCTATATCTCTGTTTTCCTTTTCTTGGCAATTTGGATTCTATTTGAACTGATATTCAGATGCAGATTTTTCTGGAGAATTGAAGACGTGGATATCGATTCCGACAGAAGGGACATTGAAGCCATTGTGTGGGAAGAACCATGAGCCAAAGACCCTTTGGGACAAATTTTGGAATGTTGTAGGTTAAACATGACCTTTATTACCTTTGATCACATTCCCACCCAAACTCGCATTTCACAACTTTAAACTCATACACAAAAGGAAAGTGTAAAATATCAACGAGCTCTTCAAGTCTCAATCTATATATGCGCTAATGCACAGTAACGATATTACCCACTAAATCAACAAAAAAAAAGAAAGAAGACTCAAACAGACTTTAACTTAGCCTTCATAAATGTATATTTTTTTTCATTTTAGCTAATGATGTATCATTAAAAGATAATTTTTATTTAATTTTTTCGCTACTGTTTGTCACCCGAACCTTATACTGACCGAAAATGTCATTTTTACGATAAGTAAATAGTGAAAAAAATGCCCCAAAACGCCAAAAGTGATAAATGTAATACGGATTAAGCGATTAGAGTATATATCTAAATGAAATTCAGCAGATATATATGTTTCGATAATGAATGAATTGGGCGAGTACAGTAAACTGGAAAATAAGGAGCTTAGAACGGAGTTTGAATTGACAAACTTCCCTTTTCCTGGCATAACTGACAACGACTCGGATGACGGAAGTCAAGGAAAGGACTCCCCAAATACCATCTACCCTATCACTTCTGATACGGATGACCAGTTAGTCAATAGTATGCTTCGGGAAAATGATAGAAAAATCTAGCATGAGAATGGCTTTCATGAATTTAGCCAATTCCATCCTGGGCGCTGGAATAATTACTCAGCCGTTTGCCGATCAAAAATGCTGGTATAATAGGTGGGCTGATATCATACATAGCACTCGGGTTTATTGTCGATTGGACATTGAGGCTTATTGTCATTAATTTAACTCTTGCTGGCAAGAGAACATATCAGGGTACAGTCGAATATGTTATGGGTAAGAAAGGAAAATTACTAATCCTTTTCACAAATGGGCTATTTGCCTTCGGCGGGTGTATTGGTTATTGCATTATCATTGGGGATACCATACCCCACGTTCTTAGAGCCATGTTTAGTCAGAACGATGGCGAAGTACATTTCTGGCTCAGAAGGAACGTTATCATAATTATGGTTACTATCTTCATTTCCTTTCCGTTATCGTTGAAAAGAAATATAGAGGGCCTATCAAAGGCATCCTTTTTGGCCGTCCTTAGTATGATCGTAATTGTTCTCACAGTCGTTATCAGGGGTCCTATGCTGCCATACGATTGGAGAGGTCATACCCTCAAACTATCAGACATTTTCATAAAGACAAACCATCTTCAGGAGTCTGTCTGTCATTTCCTTTTGCGTTGGTCTGCCACCACAACACAAGTTTTATTTTCTTTTTTCCATGAGGAATAGAAGCGTAGCCAAAGTTTACCAAATTGACACATATTAGCATAATTATTTCGGTAATATGCTGCGGATTAATGGGTTATTCAGGATTTGCTGCTTTTAAGGAGAAAACAAAGGGCAATGTCTTTGAATAGTTTCCCGGGAACAGATACAGCTATCAACGTAGCTAGACTGTGCTTCGGGTTCAACATGTTAACCACTTTTCCCATGGAAATCTTTGTTTTACGAGATGTTGTTGGCAATTTGTTACATGAATGTCACCTTATTAAAAATTACGACGAACACACTCAATTATCAAACAAACAGCACACAATAATAACTTCGATGCTGGTATTTATCACCATGGGCATATCATTAACTACCTGTAACTTGGGTGCCTTATTTGAACTAATCGGAGCTACTACGGCTTCCACAATGGCTTACATTTTACCTCCATACACAAACCTATTGCTAACGAGTAAAGAAGAAAAATTGGAAGGCAAAACTTCCTTACTACTTTTGTATTTGTTTTGGTTTTATGATTATGATTGTCAGCAGCACTCAAACTATTTTAGATGCTGTCAATGGCCCCGATGGGCAGCACTGTCAAATATAGGATTTTTATTTTCAGGTTTGGTAAAACTTGGTGGTTTACCAAATTGTAAGTGTCTCTTGTTATTAAAATTTTGAAGTTATTCACTCTGTGATAGTATGTACGACAATTTTTTCAGGGGTTTTTTCAGCTTTTTCATTCTTAGATTCTTGAGGAGTATATAGAGCAACAGCTGAAACGTCAAAGTCAAACAAGATCCTGTACTCCGAGTTATGTATTAATTTACAAATAATAAACATAATGATACATACTATTTAAGTTGTGAGAAAACTAATTTTTTCTTTCACTTTACTTGTGAACTGGAGCCAAGAATCTAGTTCTTAAGGAAGTCTCTTCCTTTTCCTCAATTTCATTATCGTCTTTTGCTCTCCAAGAGATCGTTGCCTTCGAGCGCAATAGAATCTGTTAATTTGTGATTTCTCAACATGCATGCACAGCCTAGTAAGGGGAAACAGAATACCAAACCTATGATACATAAAGATCTTTTGCACATAACGATAAGACATGACCAAAGCAATTCTTTCTGGTGTACCCCATGTGTAAGTGGTGATGAATTCGAAAGGCGAACCGTACGCTTTTGCAGCCAACGTGGGATCGGCAATTCTCTTTGAGATTTCCTTTGGTAAAATATTGGTCCAGACAGCACCACTAACAGAACTTCCAAATGCAGAACCAATATTATAGGTAGCCAAGTACAATGAAGTTACTATCGCCATTCTTGCGTGAGTACCAGCAGAAGCTTGAATGGAAGCCTGTGTCACATAGGTAAATGAACCTGCACCGAAACCTAATAGGCATAAAGAACCAATTATACCTGAATGTGCGCCTGAGTCACCGCGGTAATGGACCAAAAGACCGAATGAGACGATCCAACAAGAAATACCGAATAAGATGAAGGGCTTGGTTCTTCTCACCTTAATCAATATAAATCCAAGGATCGTACCAACAATGACAGAAACAAATGAGTACAAGGCGGTGATTCTCGTGGCTGACTTGACGGACTCATGAACCGAAACGACTAGCACAGTATACATATAGTCACCTTGCATGTACCAATTGAAATTTAATGAAGAAAGCAATAAACAAGGCAAACAAAACCCCTCTGTCTTTAATCAAATCCCATGGTGTTAATGGATGCCTTGAATATTTAACTTCCCATACCATATATAGTGGTAACGCCACTACCCAACCGATAACTTCAGGTACAATAATATGAGCAGCTTTCCATTCTTCCTTCAAGCCACCAGCCAAGGTGAATGGAACCAACACACATCCGAAGAATGCAGTCACTAGCAAAAGGCCAATTAAGTCCAATTTCCAGAAAACGATGTCGATGCAGAAGGACTTCCAATCTAATTTATTCAAAGTTCCAAATTCGGGTCTCAATTTATCTTTCGCATGCTTTCTTGCCAAATATCTCATGTGCAACATACAAAGACCCAATGGAATACAAGCTAGAGGCAAAATAAAAGCCCACATACCAATACCCCATTTCCAGTTGGTGCCTATAGCGCTTGTTACGTCCCCACTGATCCAGGTGTTAACGATGAAGGGCAAAGCAGGAACAAATAAAGCTAGCAATCTCCAGTTCAAATTGGAAAAATCTGAGGCAATAACCTCCAGAATCAAAATGACACCGGTAAGACCCAATTGGTAAAAGCAGCCACCAACAGCGAACCTAGTGATCGTCACTGCTTGTGATTCGATGATCGTCCCCACACTGTAAAAGATGACACTAATAACCAGTATGGAGAATCTGCCAAAAGATATCAGATAGTCTTGCAAAAAAAATTTGACCTACAGCAGCAATAACAGTCTTAATACAATTGACAGTCGACAAAAGGGAGTGCTGAGAGTACGAAGAAGTAGCATACGCCTGGAAAGTGTAACGGATACCACCATCTAACCCGTAGGCATACGCAATAAGGAAAATTGAAAAGAACAAGCCGGCACGGTATAGAGGACGGCTGTACTGTTCTGCATAAATTTCAATGTTACGTACACCCGGGTCGATCAATTCAATGTAAGAGGGGGCTGGGGAAGAGGTAGTCAACGCAGGTCCAGCGGCAGTAGTCGCACCAACTTCCTTCTCCAGAATTTCGGGAACAACAACCTCTGTAAATTCTTCGGGAAGAGCACCCTATTGACAGTAGTTGGGTCCATTATCGAGATAGTTTCGTTCGCAGTTCTATTACTGTTCTCGCTGAGTATTTACCAGTAGCACAACTCATCGAAGAAATCAACGCTAGCTTATTGGTTTATATAGTACCTGTGTGCTCCAATGAGTCTGAGTCGTTCGGGGATATTGAAGAATCTATTCGAAGAAATATTGATCATCGAGTGGCCTACCGGACTGCACCCCCAAATGCGTACAGAAGAACTTACCAAGAAAACGAACGGGTCCGGTTGTTTAAAAGGGTTCTTCAAATGCACCCTGGATTAAGCTCCTGTCATTTTTGCGAAGAGCCGCACCTTCACAGCGGCGATAAACCGGAATAACAAACCACGAAAGGTTAAAGAAGCTTTTCAAAGAAGGCACAGTAGTACCCTTATAAAAGCTATTGTTTTCTTATATACAGTAGTCTATATCGATTCAGTGTCCAACTCTCTTGTAGACAACTTTTTCTGTCTTGTAAGCTACTTTGGTGTACAACAATTGGGCGCGGTGGTTGAAGTGGTCCGTCACCCAGTACACTGAAGGCGTGCCGAGCTCATCCGCATGCTTGTACACAAACTCTATAAGCTTCCTGCCCACACCTTTGATCCTGGCGGTCTCAGTGACATATAAGTCATTCATGTAGACAACCTCCTCAACTTGCCACGCGGTGAAGTGGCTCAAGTAATGTACGAAACCAATGGCATTGCCAGTCACGGTGTCGATGGCAATTGCCCCCCAAAGCTTGACTTGGGGGTCCAAGAATCTTGCGAAAGTGGTCCTGGCTATCTCCGAAGGCATAACGATTTTTCTGGAAACCTTGGTACTCCACCCACAGCTTGTTCCAGTCTTCTTCGTCTCTTGGCTCAATGGCCCTTAACTACAATTCGATCATTCGTCATCTTTTCAGATTCCGTACTTGCCATGCTGACTTTCTCTGCGCCAATATCTGTTCCCGAGTCCAAGTAGTGAAAAATGGCTTGGAAGGCCTTTAAATTTTGTAGCACTTACATGTTCAAGTCCTTTTTTTAAATGTGTGGCGTCACCAAAGTAAAAGTCCGCGCAGTTACACGCTCGATGACGATTTGATAACCGGATTGGGAAATAGAAGACTCAAATAGTCAGTGAAGGTCTTCTCTCTCTTTTATTCACCTGTCAGCTTGGAAAAAGTATAGTACTGGAAGAGGAAACTCTTTTGTACGTGTGCCATAGCATCAGATCGCAAGACTATTCTCCGGATCTCGAGATATCTCGGTAAAGTTTTCCTCCACCGTGTGGTAATGTAGGCTCATCAACGCTGGGACTCAGAAAATCGTTCAAATGCCTTTCATGACTAGGTCCGTACTGGCTTTCGCTGAAAGTACAGCACCATGCAAGTTTCATCCACGCGTTCACGCTGAACAACTCAACATTCTGCGGCTCGATCGCTCTTGCTCATCAAACGTTGTGCTTGTTAGATCGTCATTATATGTACAACGGCTCTGTTGCAACACCATGCGATGAATATTGCCTACTCTTCCTTTCGTGAGAAAGAAACGCTATTTTCCCTTTATGGTCTAAACATAGTTTTTATGAACCTATCACAAGAAGATTTTTAAAGAGACTGCTTATTGTAGATTCGTTTGAAAGACAACGCTTAGTCGTATCTCCTCTTGCTAATAAGTAGATTTTTGACAACCAGACAACCACCAACAAATCTAACAACTTGCGCTGATGAAGGGCATCTCACAGATTACTAATCAATATATCGAAGCTAATAGGCATGCTGACACTGGTCTGACCAAATAAAGGAATGGAACCTGTCCCGGACTATGAAACCATTGAAAAAGATGTCATTACCATGTTGAATACCGGTAAACAGTATATAGGAAGACTTCGTCATCAAGTGCTCGAACAACATGAGGCTGAAGTGTGATGAAACGATCATATATGGTTGCAAAGCCGTCTTTGGTGACATATGTATGAGCTTAGTTTAGACAATGGAGAACACTTTTAGGACTATTTTAATAGGCGGCACTCGTTTCTGAATAACGTAAAAGATCACTGTCCTCTTTCGGCGTTGTATTCTGCTTTTCATTGTGAATGTAGTTTGACTTTCATAGGCAAAATACTATCACCGTCCCATTAATTTAGCTGTAGCTAATACATGTATGTTTTCATTTTTTCAATATTTATTTTTTCATTTATATAATTAAATAATCATACTCCATATCTAAAATTCACATATTTCTATCTCAAATATTCTAAAATTTGGCTTTTTAAGTTCATAAGATTTTTATCATGATAGATCAAAATAATCAGCTATAGTATTAAAGCTTTCATATGTAAAATGATTCAGTCTGATAGAGATATGTCAAAGCAACATATCACTGAAATGACTAACAGCACGTTACAACATGTCGGCCACATAAGTTATCTGTTCCGCCATTATGGTAGAGTAGAAGGTATTAGGTTGTTAGCGCCAAGGTATTGGAACCCTATGGCAAAAACAAGATACCAAGTGTGTTATTTCCAATAGTACAATCCCCGTTTGATAACTGAAGGTATATATGCGCCTTCAATGGGTATAGAACAAATGTACCAATAGTAAAAAAAACTGGCATAATGACATCATTATTTCTGACTCACCTTCTCCTGAATCCTAATATATAACATCCAGGTTAGCCTACCAAATGTCTGTGGTTCCGGAATCTAAGATGTGAATAACTAATATTGCATAGAGCTGGCTCAGCGGTGCAGTTTAAGAAACTTTTCGCATCCTCTACTACGAAGAGCCCCTAAGCATTGGCGATTCAAATAACGATATATCTGCCTAATGGGGGCATGGTAAAAAAGTATTACATAAGAAAGTGACCGGACATTAGTTTGATTACATGCAGGTCCTAAAATATTTGGCTGCTCTTTTGATTAACGTATTCTTTCCCCCTTGCATTTTGCTCTTCGGCCCCCAAAGACTTTTTCTTCTCAGAGATCATCGTAAATGGATCTTTCCTCTAATAGTTGCAAAACTAAATTCTATCACTAAAAGTTATGTAGCCAGCTAGCATTCCCCCCGTTGAACTGCTCAACCAATCAACTACTTTTAACTTTAAGAACCATCAGGGGTGCATATCGGAGTTAAAACGCAAAAACAACAACGCAAAAAAGGGGTATAGCGGTGGGGCATGCGTCTACGTGGGGTGACAGAATGACGGGGCCAGAACCGTGCCTGTACAGGAAAAGGAGGCACAAACTCAGGCACTAAATTGCGTGGGGCGACTTACATGCACGCGATTTGTTAGAGAGGTAGAAGATCGGGTAGCATGTTGAGGATGACGTAAACGTTTCGAGGATAATATTAGACAATCCTGAATTTTCCATTTGCAAACAGCCAGGATCTGCCATAGAACCCAAACGAAAGGAAAGCAACACCTCCTTACGAGTGAAATTTTTATCGTACCACCGGTGTGTGGAAGTCGCCACCCCCCAGACGGGTGTCTCTTACAAAACATATAAAAAGAGAAGGTGAGATCAGCTTCTTCCAGGTTTAACGATATTTTCACTCAAGACCCCCACAAACAGAAAAATGTCTAGCACACAATCATCTGTTGAAAGCAGTTCCGATATTCGGAATATTCCCGCTGTTGACGTTCATGTCGCAACGCCTGTAGAAAAAGAATGGTCTGATGACTTTGATAATGATGAAGTCCTTCACGGAGGGCAATTAGAACCACCAAAGAGAGGATTTTTGGGATACCTTACTATCTATCTACTTTGTATTCCTATCTCTTTCGGAGGGTTTTTACCTGGCTGGGATAGTGGTATTACTGCCGGTTTCATTAACATGGACAATTTCAAAATGAACTTCGGATCTTACAAGCACAGTACCGGGGAGTACTATTTGAGTAACGTGCGTATGGGTCTTTTGGTTGCAATGTTCAGTATAGGGTGCGCTATAGGTGGCCTTATCTTTGCGCGTCTGGCTGATACTTTAGGCAGAAGACTAGCAATTGTGATAGTGGTGTTGGTGTACATTGTAGGTGCAATCATCCAAATCAGCTCAAACCACAAATGGTACCAGTATTTTGTCGGTAAGATCATATACGGTTTAGGTGCTGGTGGCTGCTCCGTGTTGTGCCCAATGCTTCTGTCGGAAATAGCTCCCAAGGATCTGAGAGGTGGGCTTATTTCATTGTACCAATTGAACATGACCTTTGGGATTTTCCTAGGTTACTGTAGCGTTTACGGAACACGTAAATACGACAACACCGCACAATGGAGAATACCTATTGGGTTATGCTTTTTATGGGCCCTAATTATCATCATTGGTATGTTAATGGTTCCAGAATCACCAAGATACCTAATCGAGTCTGAAAGACACGAGGAGGCACGTACTTCCATTGCCAAGATAAACAAGGTTTCACCAGAAGATCCATGGGTATATGGAGAAGCGGAAGAAATTATCGCAGGTGTGCTTGCTCAGAGGGCACAAGGGGAGGCCTCATGGAAGGAGCTTCTTTCAGTGAAATCCAAAGTTTTCCAACGTTTGATTACCGGGATACTTGTGCAAACGTTCTTGCAACTTACTGGTGAAAACTACTTTTTCTTCTACGGAACTACCATTTTCAAGTCTGTCGGACTTACAGATGGGTTCGAAACCTCAATCATTCTGGGTACAGTGAATTTCTTCTCTACTATCCTCGCAGTTATGGTTGTGGACAAAATTGGTCGTCGTAAATGTCTCCTATTCGGAGCAGCCGGGATGATGGCCTGTATGGTGATATTTGCAAGTATTGGGGTGAAATGTCTTTACCCCCATGGCGATGACGGTCCCTCTTCCGAAGGGAGCAGGTAATGCTATGATCGTTTTTACCTGTTTCTTCATATTTTGTTTTGCTACAACATGGGCACCTGTCGCCTATATCGTTGTTGCCGAGTCGTTCCCCTCAAAGCTTAAGTCTAGAGCTATGTCGATTTCAACTGCCTTCAACTGGTTATGGCAGTTTTTGATTGGTTTCTTTACACCATTTATCACTGGATCTATCCATTTCTATTACGGTTACGTGTTCGTGGGATGCTTGGTCGCTATGTTTTTCTACATCTTCTTTTCTTCTTGCCAGAAACAATCGGGTTGTCTTTGGAGGAAATTCAGCAATTGTATGAGGAAGGTGTAAAACCATGGAAGTCTGCATCTTGGGTTCCACCCTCAAGAAGGGGTGACACCTCAGAAGAGGCCCAGGTTGAAAAGAAAAGACTGGAAGAAGTTTTTCGAAGTTCTCGAAGGGGTCTTTCAACTTGCACTCTTCACCTTAGTAGGGCAACATTGCCATCAACGTTAAAGCACCTCAATAGAGCCGTGCAACCCTAATTATACTCGAATCTAAGAAGATTCTCGAAGCTATGAAAATTCCTGAAGCTATGCAGATCTCGAATTAATGAAAATCGATGTTTCTATATAATCATATATTATATTTTGTAATAAAAAAAAGCATTAAATGTTACTTATTTCTAGACTGTTTTATATTTTTTTACATTTTTTTACATTTTCTACAATCCAGAACTTGTTTTAGCCTTAACAGTTTTGAAAAAGGGCCATGAGGCTAATCCACAACACACCACACACAACACAAAGATAACAAAAACTAAATACTCAAAACTCATAAAAACGTAGTTCCGGATATTCATAGGCATTCGATTCGTTATTTCATTAAAAAACCAATAAGGTACAGAGATACATAATTATTGAAGATATTCCAACTACTATCGAGTTGTCTATCACTTCATAAATTTACACTTGGTCAAGAACTTCTTTCACAGCGGCAATTGGTCCCTCATTGTAAACGGCCTTGAGTGAGTGAGTTAATTGAGCAACAAACTCCTTGTTATCACGTAGCTCAGGACCAAAGAGGCAATCAATGCTTAACAATTCGTGAGGATCGGAACCGCCTTTAACGGCGGCTTTTTGTAGGATTGGTGCCATAGGGTCCTCAATTTCGAATGGCTTCCCATTCATGTCCTTACCGGTCAAATAACGGAACCAACCAGCAACACAAACGGCCAGTAACTTGTACTTACTATCAGGTTTACGCAATTGCTCGTAAATTGAAGGTAGAACATACTTGGGCATCTTACCTGAGCCCATCAAACAAATACGGGAGACAGTATCCTGAATGGCTGGGTTGGAGAATCTTTCCAACACTGAAGCAGTGTATTCTTCAAAATCGACGCCTGGTACTTTGGGCAACAATGGAATCACTTCCTCATGCATTAGGACACGGATATACTTGTTGATAGTAGGGTCGTTCACAACCTCATGGATATAGGTGTAGCCAGCTAGGTATCCCAGATATCCCATGGCCGAATGGCCACCGTTAAGTAAACGTAGCTTCATCAATTCATAAGACTCCACGTCTTTGACAACCTGCACACCAACAAGTTCCCAAGGAGGACGGCCGTCAGAGAAATTGTCTTCAAGCACCCACTGGATGAAAGGCTCGGCCACGACAGGGCACTTGTCCTGAATTCCATATGTGTCGGCAACAAATTTACGCTCGACGTCAGTGCAACGTGGTGTCACACGGTCAACCATACTGTTGGGAGCAGTCACCTTGTCAGCGATCCAAGCGGCAAATTTTGGATCCTTTAATTTGGCAAACTCAACAAGCATGGCCTTGAGTGTGATACCATTCTGCGGCATGTTATCGCACGACATGATAGTGAAAGGATGACCACCTTCCTTGTAACGTAGCAGCAAAGCCTCATACAGATATCCGTAAATAGTGTCTGGTCTTTCTGGGTGATTCAAATCGTTGACAATTGCGGCATCATCAGCCATCAACGAGTGTGTGGCCTCATTGTGGTAATAACCGTTCTCTGTGACGGTAAGAGACACGATGTGTGTGTCCAGATGGGCCATTTTGCAATGACAGCCTTTGGTTCATCTGGTGCGTACATGTAGGCCGTAATGGAGCCAACAATGTAGGCGTTGGTGTCCTTGATACCACGCTCCACAAGCGTGTAAAGACAGTCTTGGGCGTCCATGGCATCACGCATAAGAGCGTCCGCTTTCATTAAACCAACCCCACAGATGGACCAATCCTTAACGTTGTGTTCCTCCATTAGACGCTGCATAAAGACAGCCAAATGGGAACGGTGGAATGCACCAACACCTAGATGGACGATACCTTGTTTGACACCTTCTCTGGGGTAAGTTGGTACCGGTAGAGTCGATTGGAAACTCTTGAGAGTTTTAGCATTCAAGCTAGTAGCTGTTGTTTCTCCTGGTTTAGTCATCTTTGAAGTTATGCGTTTGTTATTACGTTTTTGTTTTTGTCTTGATTTCTCGATAGTGAATATTTAGTGAAAGAAAACGATTACTGTTGGGTGTTGTGGACCATTTATATATGAAATCGAATATAGTTCAAGACTGTTAGGCGAATAACCCCCTGAAATAAACACGAAGGCATCTTCTGGCTAAAGTGTGGTAAGCTAATTTTGTCATTATTAAGGTACACGTCTCCTTCTACAACATAGTACAGAAATAGGAAAGAAGACGTACGATTTATCCCACTCCTCCACAAGTGATACAGGAGGTTCATTGGACGGGGTTTTGAGCCCAAAGCTTAAACAATGACGTATTTTTTGTGGGGTATACTTGAACAGAGATAAGAAAAGAAAATCTATTCAAGGTGGACTGTCTGTTGGTTAAATTAGTCAATGTATATTTCCATTGGATTGCCGCCAAGGAGAAAGGCACGAGTGGTGGGGTGACGAGGGGTAGCCATGTGCCTACAATGCACCACCCCACGCGTTACATAAGCGCGTGGAAAGTTAGTTTCAAGGCACGAGCCCTTACGGGTCCGGTGCCTTTAGGGGGTTTGAACTCCGGAAGGCACGGACCGCAATTTTCCAGACTGTTTAGTGGCGGTAAGAACCAGCATTAGGCAAGCAAGACAAGACAAGTAAGGTAAAGCAGGACATAGTGAAGCTGGCGAGCCGTATATGGTTCAGTTCAGCATCTATCGGGGGCAATGTGTTGAGGCTTGTTATTAAAAAAATGTAAGGAGCCAGTCTGTTTACTGGATATGTTCTCCCTTACGGGCAAAGTGGTGCTTTTCGAGAGGTGGACTTTTAAAAAATGGGTGGATGGATTCGATAATTCTCGAGGCTAGAAGTTTGAGCTCGTTGAGATGTCGGCGTAGTATGGTTATATCTGATCGCTCTATTTCGGTTTAATCCATCATATAGTAGTAGGCTGGAGGCGTTGTTACACGTGAACTTCGCTGTGGATAGTTTAAAGAATTGCTGTATTTCCTAAACAGCTTCAACAAGATCGCACTGTTGCCTCAGCGAATTGTTGTAAGGCCATTCGGCTATCATAATTTGACCGGCTTATTCTTTAGTGTTATAACCGCATCCATTCAGCTTAATATATTGGGGGTACAAGTGGAATGTTGTATGCAGTCAATGAGGTAAGTATCGTTCTATTATAATGGGTCAGGGTACTTGAGAGGCTACGCGATAGATCCGGACGATATCCTTGCAATATTTTTGTCTTGTGGTTTTAGAAACGTCTAAACATAGAGTGTTTGAAAACTATCCCAAACCGTTCATTATAGTAATAACAAGAGGAATGCAAATAAAGCACTGGTAGTGTTTTGTACAGAGCTTCATAGTGTCGTCTTATTATAATTGATACATTCAAAATAAGTGTCAGTTCAGGATTTGGTGAGTAGTTCTTTAGTCACCATATCGGAAATATTGAAATTGTGAACTTCGGTATTCTGTCAGGAGGGATGCACGGAAGTTGTGTAGCGATCAAGATGGATGGAATACCAATTATATAGCTACGATGAGATCGTCCCAGGTGGGGAAAATGTAAGGTTCATATAACAATGCCCCATTATTGTATATAAATAAAACACGGAGAGAGCATGTCAAATCTCGGGGAAGGATACAGATAGCTATATATCAAGGTCCATTGACCATTGTGCAGGCACTATCAAATAGAAGAAAGGTATGTTGAAGTGATATTCTGTTATGAAATTAGGTGTATTAAATCGGAATAAGAGGCGGTGGTAGGAACCTTTGAGTTACAGTAAGGCTAGTGGAAATACAAGAATGCAAGCATTGCACTCGTGAAGTCGCATGCATGTTAATTCTATATCAATGTAGGTGGGACATCAAGAAAGTAAAGATTTTGTGATGACATGCGTAGGATTGAGGTTATTACTGATGGTATAATCAAATGAATTTATGGCTGCATTATAGCAATAGAAAAGGGGCTATAACGTACGTTATTGAAGTTTCCGGAGTCACCATCATTAGGAAAATGTCAGATATCTATTATTCCAGTTGCTCTGTTACTGGCGCCCCCTGTTTTTCCCTGTCCTGTGGGCTTTAGCCCTTAAGAAAAAATAAAATATCGATTTAGGACGTTTCTTGCTTTTCAGGAATATGCATCAAACAAGAGAACTCCAGTACAGGAAGCTGAAAATGAAAAGAGCAATACCATTTAGCCCCAAAGCAAACGTTTCCAAAGTGCCTAAATTAGATATAGCACATGACTTCGGACAGTATCATTCGGTGAATAAGAAATATTATCCAAATCCAATTACCGCGAAGAGCGCCAATCAATTTAACAACAAGTCCGAGGGCTAAACCCATAGAAATCCTGGGAAAACTGCAGAGAAAACACAAAGCGTTACTCAAGGAAACTTCTACTGTTATACATTGGTTTCGGAACGATTTACGCATACACGACAATTTAGCGTTATACAAATGTGTTGAACTATATCAGCACTTAAAGCAAAACAATGCCAATGCCAAGTTGTATGCCATCTATGTCATCAACGAAGATGATTGGAGAGCTCATATGGATAGTGGGTGGCAGTTATCATTTATTTTAGAGGCATTGAAAGAACTTGCAGAAATCCTTGGCTGAGCTACATATCCCTCTTCTTGTGTGGAAGTTCGACGATTTTAAAAGCTCTTTGTCTAATTCGAAAGAATTCGTTGCGTTTTTCAAAGAAAAGTGTTTGGATTTAACCTCAGGGAAACCGGTGGCCATTACAGCTAACATTAAATACCAAACAGATGAGCTCTACCGCGACATTCGGTTGTTAGAACAGGACGACCAACGGCTTCAACTGAAGCTTTACCACGACTCTTGTATCGTTGCTCCCAGGTCTACTCACTACCGGTAAAGGTACCATTTATTCCGTATTTACTCCATGGTATAAAAAATGGGTGTTATATCTGAACAAGCATAAAGAGAACAGTTCTGGAATCTGTCATTTGTACGAAATCAAACAAGCAAAATACAATGAAAAATTTGAGTTGGAACCGTTCGATTATACATTACCAGACGAGTTTGTTGAGTACATTCCCAAATCACAATGGTCTTTGCCAGAGGCTTCTGAGGCTGCGGCGTTGTCTCTATTGGATGAATTTCCTACAAACTAAGAGCTCCAAGTATAATCATGCAAAAGACATGCTTTCTTTGGATGGAACTTCTGGGCTAAGTGCGTATATAACC
This sequence comes from Saccharomyces x bayanus, assembly GCA_019431265.1. Taxonomy (NCBI): domain Eukaryota; kingdom Fungi; phylum Ascomycota; class Saccharomycetes; order Saccharomycetales; family Saccharomycetaceae; genus Saccharomyces; species Saccharomyces x bayanus. The sequence goes on along the minus strand of CP080208.1, from coordinate 14,731 downwards.
ACTGGTATGATCAGCACAAGATTCATAGTCAATCAAGCTTCCCAAGTGTCCAATGGCCAAATTATGGCCAAAGCGCTTAAGGACAACTCTTCTATCCAGAATTTTATCAAAGAGGTCGGCCTGGAGAGATTTTTACAAACACTGTATGTGCAATTGGCCATATACGTCTATGGAAATCCCATATCGACTGGATACTTTGGATATAGAGTGGGAGAATGACCCAGTAGTATTTGAGAAGTGGTGTATTGGCAATACGGGCATCCCTGTAGTAGATGCTATAATGAGAAAGTTGCTATACACGGGGTATATCAATAATAGATCTAGAATGATTACAGCTTCTTTTCCTTTCCAAGAATCTATTGGTAGATTGGAGATGGGGTGAACGTTGGTTCAGGAAGCACCTGATAGACTGTGATTTATCATCAAATATTGGCGGCTGGGGTTTTGTTCCAGTACGGGAATTGATGCTCAGCCATACTTTCGAGTATTTAATATGGATTTACAAGCGAAAAAATACGATCCAGAGATGAAATTCATTAAGAAATGGATTCCAGAATTGCCCAATTCTGAAGGTCATCATTCAAAAGACTACCCAGATCCGTTAGTGGATTTGAGGGATAGCAGGGAACGTGCCCTAGAGGTATATAAAAGCGCTATGTGAAAGCACAGAATCAATATGATTTTTTTTCGTACTAGGAGGCCTTATTTTTACTTCTTAGTATCTTTTTATTTAAAAAAAGAGGAGGGTATTTTTTCCCCCCCCCCAAAAAAAAGATTTTTTTTAAAATTAAAAACCCCAACCCCTTTTAAAAAAATTAAGACTAAGGCAGAGCTCATTAATGCGAATGAGTTCCATATTTTCCGAAATGATAATCATCTCTATACAAAATGTTAACCTGGTTAACATTACCCATACGTAATCCCAAAGGAAAAGCCACCACTTTACACTTTTTTTTATATTATGTTTTCCTTGCTTCCTGACACTCCACGCCACGAAAATTAAGAAAGTCTAGATATTGACTCACCAATAGTTTATAAAATCTTCCACAATACCGGTTGTGTGCTCAACTGATAGAGTGTAAAATGCAATAACGTGTCTTTAGCCGTCAGAAAAGGCTCACGTCTCTTGCACTATGTTCCACGAAAATAAAAATCTTAGATAAACAGTCCTAATGCTTTAACACAAGATCGAAAATCGAACAAAAGAAAGGCTCATACGATATAGCGTTAGACAATTTCTCTGGTAACAAAATGAACGATAAAATCAGCAAAAAAAAAACCTATTAAAAATGAGGTGAAGGTGATTCTGGCCTACCAAATTGAATGTGAGACAAAGGCACAGGAAAAACTATCTCAGATAAAAAATACATGAAAGTTAATCGTGTTCAAGTCAAAGATATTGAAATAATGCGTAGATAGTGTGACGCGAAGAAGTTCCATAACATCTTACCGCTTTCAATCCTTCTGTCCACCTTAGCGTATAGTTTGGACGTACCGGTAAGTTCACCCAAACCAGGTATTCCACCAGGTATCATCTAGAGCTTTATTCGCTGAGATTTATCAGAACAATAGTTTAACCACTGGTGGAAAAAGTCCAAAATTATGCTGCCGAGTCAGTAGTCTGCTCCGCAGGTTTTCACTGATGGCAAAATAGTCCTAATCTTAAATAGAATTTGGAGCTTACCGAATCGGAAAATCACTGAACTGAATTCATTCTAGTGCTGTTCTAAACAGTGGAATTCATCTTTAAAGAAGCTTTCTGAATGGTGTGTTATATTGGGGTTTACAATATATGGCCCTAGAATTACGATCAAATATATATGTCCCTGATTAACGATGCGTCTTGCTTGGTGTCATATATCTTTTTCGCCCTTGAAAAATTCTCAATTGAGAATGGAAGGAACTTGTGATGACCAAAAGAAATTGCCGGAAAGTCTAGGCGATGTATAGAATTTCCAATTTTAAATTCACTCACGCTTCGCATGGTTAGAGATTAAGTCTAAAGCAATGTAAGGCCATAGTTACCCCACAACAATTTTTATTATTTCTCTAAATAATATTTTTAAAAATCTAAAATACAAAATCTATATTCATTAACTCCATAAAACAATATTTTTTCATATTATCTTTTATCTTTTCATTAAAAAAAAAACAAGAAAAAGAGTATATTATGACAGAGTGTAACACAGCAAATATCTTATTGAGTCATTTAAATGTATCGCTATGAAAGACCAAATACTGTATCCAGACTTTTTCCAAAGTCATTTAACCTGAGCGGATTTTTGGTAAGTATGGCCTGAGGAATTAAAAACTTGAAGAATAATGACTACCAGAAGTAGTAAAATTAAATTAAACGAAATAATTGATATATGTTACGAGATTTCAACGCTGTTAAATATCTAAAATGGAAACTCAAAATCCAATATACGGAGCTCTTGCTAAACGAAATTCCTTTCACATGTTTTATCCCGTTAGCAGAAAAATCTGTAAAGCCTGTAGTAAAATGGTCTGGAAGCAACATATTCCTTCTCTATATCCCTTCTCAGCTTGGTGGCTTCCAAATCCTCCATGGAATGTCCGCTGTCAAGGTCGATATCCTCCCGCTTAATGTACCAGTGCCTCCAATCTCTGCGGTAAATCCTATGTCCAATGTAGACAGCAATCATTATCGGAATGCTCATACAATATTCAAAGAAATTCGCGGCAGAGCTAGGCATGCCTACCGGCGCAGCTGATACGTATATTTCCCCAATAACTAGCAACACGTTTAAAGTACATCCGACAACTCCTCCACATATTCCTAATGGCGACTTGTAGATAATATCATCATCCGGTTTTCCTTGGGCTTTCATAGCCATCCTGAATCTGATTTGACAAAAGCAGATACAGAACCAAGTTGTAAAAAAGGAAATAGAACACAACGCAAACAACCAAGGTAAAAACAGTACCCTGGTCTTTAGAAACAACCAAAAAGCCTAAAAGTCCGAAAGCACCACATATCGCCATACCAACTAAAGGCCTACCATTTCTGTCCATATAGCCGCAGATCTTTGGAAGCTGGCCTGCTGTAGCAAGGCCTTGAATAAGCCTAGAAGAGGCATAGACACAGGAGTTACAAACGGAAAATACAGCTATTAGGATGACTGCATTCATAAACTGTGACACTCTTGTCCCCATGGCACCGGTGTTGCTTAAAGCAATCACAAAGGGAGAAGCAGTAATATCCTCGCTCGAAGAACCATTAATCAAACGAGGGTCATTGTAAGGGACCAGACAACCAATAATAATCACAGTAACGATATAAAAGACCGCAATCCTCCAGAAGGTGCCCTTAGCAGCCCGAGACACCGACGAAACATTTCTGGCCTCAGCACTAGTTAAAACAACCATCTCGGTACCACTAAATGAGTATGCTGCTGAAACAAAAGTATTACAAAAATTTTTAAAAGCCGGAGGAGCAAAAGAACCTGGGTCATACCAGTATTTCGTACCGATGTAGCCAGTTGATTCAGGGCCACCACCTGCAACTAAAATAATCCCAATGATAATAAAGATGAAAAGTGCAACAATTTTGAAGATCGACATGTAGAACTCTGATTCTGCGAATCCCCTTGCTCCAAAAAGGTTCAATAACATGCTCAAGGTAAAAGCAATGGCAACCCATACAGCAGGGTTGACGGAGGGAGCCCAATAAGACATGGTGAGTGAACATCCAACTAACTCACTGGGGAAAGATATAAGCCACATCAACAAATAATTAATTCCAACACTGAAGCCCACAGACGGGTCTATGAACCTACTCGCGTGTAGGGCATAAGATCCAGAGACAGGATACTGGCATGAGAGTTCAGCTCCACATTGAACAACGCAGAGCATCGATGCTCCCACCGAGCAAGAACCCAATAAGCAAAGAAGCAGGACCGGATGCTAGCGATTCCCCTAATCCAATAAAAAGTCCTGTCCCCAGGGTACCTCCGATGGCTATCATTGTTAAGTGTCTTTGATCTAGAACCTTTTTATAAGGCTGGTTAGCTAAGTCCCACCGTACTTTTTCTTCCTCCGAAAGCTCAGAATACAACAGACCTTCTTGAATTACTAATGCATCCTTTCGTTTGAAAGAGTTCTTGAATCTGTGAACTAGGTTGGTTGTGTCAGATGAGGGCGTACTTAAAACACTAGTGCTGAACTGCACCTCTGAAATTTTGGCAGATTTAGAGTCAATCATTATTGTTGTCGTTTATAGCATTCTTGTTGACAAAAGGCTGTCTAAAGTTGCTATTTCAACTACAAAAGCTGTAATACATTTATATGTATACATCTACCTCACTTCTGGTACTTTTTGCAAATCTCTTTCAACATGTAAAAAAAAAAAATCCGATTTCTGCGAGACTGTGGATGCGGCCTAAGCTGTGGCCGTTAACCACTTTCCAAACTGTGGCGCTGACAAACAAATAACAACAGAATAGAGTTGAAAAGTGTTAATACAACAGGTTATTTAAAGAGAGCAATTGAAAAGAAGGCAATTTCGAGGGGACTAATTTGGGCCCCAGACTTAATTAACTTGGCAAGAGACCAAATACAGATGGGACACGCATTGCGATAGAAAAGCTGATAGTTGAACATCCTCAGAAAGTTCTTGTTCTCGATGGTGGACAAGGAACAGAATTGGAGAATAGAGGCATTAACATAAATAGTCCAGTATGGTCTGCGGCACCTTTCATTAGCGATTCTTTTTGGGAAAGCACTTCTTCTGACCGAACCTTGGTCGAGGAAATGTATAGGGACTTTATGGATGCTGGTGCAAATGTGTTAATGACAGTCACTTACCAGGCAAATTTTCAAAGTATTTCAGAAAATACCTCAATCAAAACCCTTTTCGGACTACAACCGCTTTCTCGACAGAGTTGTGTCATTCACGCGCAGAGTTATTGGCGAGGACAGGTACTTAATTGGAAGTATTGGCCCATGGGCGGCCCACGTCTCCAGTGAGTATACAGGTGACTATGGCCCACACCCAGAAGATATCGATTACCTCCAACACTTCAAAGCCCAGCTGGACAATTTCAACAAGCATACAGAGATTGATCTTATTGGTTTCGAAACGGTTCCTAATTTCCATGAGCTAAAGGCTATTTTATCTTGGGATGAGGACGTTATCTCCAAAACCCTTCTACGTCGGGTTATCAGTGCACGATAATGGTTTGCTACGAGATGGTACCACTATGGAAGAAATTGCAGCCTACGTAAAATGTCTTGGAAGAAAAATCAATAGACATTTTTTGTTGCTGGGAGTTAACTGTATTAGTTTCAACCAGTCTACATCCATTTTAAAATCTCTGCATCAGGTTTTACCTGACATGCCACTATTAGCATATCCAAATAGTGGAGAAGTTTATGATACTAAGACAAAGACATGGCATCAGGCAAATGGTAAGCAAAATAGCTGGGACGTGGTAGTGGAGGAATTCATAGATAACGGTGCGCGCATTATTGGCGGTTGTTGTAGAACGTCTGCTAAAGATATCTCTGAAATTGCATCTGCTGTAGATAAACACTCCTAACCGTACTTTTTTTCAAAGGCAGTTTAGACTTACGGGATGGAAAGCAGCATCTTATGTTAAGTATGGTAGCAAGTGATTGTTTACCTAAAAAGGCATTAACGCCCGCGGTACTAAAGGCCCCTTGAACCAATAGACATTATTACATAATTCGCCAGCTTTTGATCATAATTTCGCAACATATAAAGTATAAAAAATGTAGCATCTCTCGCAATGACGAACTTTTCATTATCATGGTATAATTTGACTACCTTTTGTAAAGAATTCAAATTATTTACCATATTCAGTAAGCAATTAAGCGCAGAAACTGCATTTTTAGTCAGGGCTTGCTTTGTTATTGAAAGACCCCCAGTTGAACTACTTGGGCGATAAGAAAACTGGTTCAAGAGTCCGCTGGGGCAAACCCGCTTATACCAAATGTGATAAGACAACAAATATTGACAGCTTCGCCTAAAAGCGTTTTGGATGTTTCGTTTGCCTAGCTGAGTCATTTCTCGATGAGTTTAGTCATACGCACTTTTACACACTTTCATGAGATAATACGGCCTTGGCGGATTCTGCTAGAAGGGCCGTATGGCATTTTTTTGCGGGCAAATTTGCTTCGGTCAGATAGAAATTGGAGTCGCCTAGAAGGCAGCGTAGAGAGCCAGTCTGCTACTAACGAGTCATGGGGTGCGTGGGTGCGTGTGCCAAAAAATACCTCAAGCTGCACTTGAAAGCCACTTTCTGAAGTTAAAAGTGGTGGATAATAAATGATATTCGCTAATTAAAGCAGAACAACTACTGAGTGCGTGCCTTGTTATAAGGCTTGGTAAATGGTCAACTGATTTATATAACCATCAATTAAGACGGAACAACCCATTGAGCAAAAATATATTATTTAAACTGAAACGACTGCTATCTATTGTCAAGTAAAAGATCATCCTCAATCGCCCGTGAGAACGCGTTATAGTTTCCTTGATACACTGTTGGTAAGACGTAATTCTTGCTTTTTGCATATTCGTGGATGCGCTTCACGTCCTCCGTTGCGAAGTTTGATAACCCAAACTTTTTGAATTTACCTTGTTCATACAGAGAGTTTATTGCGCCGAGAGTTTCTTCAATAGGAGTTTCAGGGTCTGGCGAGTGCAAAAATATGTTTCAACATTTGGAACGCCTAGCAGGCTCAACGACTCTTCAATAGACTTATTAATGTTATCTTTTGTTAAACATCCAGCTGAAAATCCGCTAGCCTTTGTATGAATAGTAAATCTACTTGGAACCCGGAATTCGCCAAGGATTTTTTCGCTATCTGGGTAGATCCGTGCAGTATCTATATCTTTTACTCCTGCTTTCTCCAAAATAGTTGATATCTCATCGATATCTGACCGTTGCAAAAGATTAAGAGGAAAGCTTCCGTATATTATTTTGACCTGTTCTGCCATTGCTTAAACCTGTATGTATGTGTACTATATCACTTCAATTGTTTAGGAAACTCTGATAAGCCTGCGAGTTTTTGTTGTCTTTATATAGTATATGAAACTGATAAATATCTCATTTGAGTGCCGACTAATGCCATCTGAGATATCAAGGGTATTTTTACAAGCTTATCGTTCCTGAGAGAGTTTTGCCACCACAACATAAAATGATTCGGTGTCTTTTCCACGTATCTGGCGTACGCAAAACCATGTTCAATGCTGTACTTCGCCAAATGTTGAATTGTATTACTAAGCATATGTCTTTGCGAAAGAGTGCCAAGAGTTTCACGAAAGAACCACACATTTAAGGGCGAGTGTGGGTTTTGGGTGTTTTGACACGCAGAACACTGAATAAAGACATCAAAGGCATTGTGGAACTAATACAAAGTCAGGTTTCCTGACTCAGAATCGAACAGACGGATTTACGAACTATATATAGAAAAGGCAAAGAGTTTCTGCCCTACATAAAATTAAAGCATTGTTTTGGAGTCATAATAATGAAAACTTCTGTTCATTCTGTAGTAATTCTAGAACGTTTTAGGGTGATTACTACAGATGCAAGGGTTCAGAGCGATTCACAGTTTCCAGAACATCCAATAGATCGTTTGGTAGCTCTGTAAATTTCGAACTAAAACAGCGAGTCTCTGCTTGCATCAGGGTCATAGCTTTGGATGTGGTAATCTATACCGATTCGGAATCGAAAAGTACGTATCAATATCTACGCTAGAGATTCTTCGCCACAGGCTGATTGCGCTTCCTTAATGTATGGCCATAGTTCAGCATTCAATGGCAAAAGCCACATAGACTTCTTTGAAGATAGAGAACTAGAGAAGTTGTGATCAAAGAACCATTTGCAATCAGTTCCGTCAAAAAAAAACTCTTGACTCTTGCAAACTTTCTGTTCGAACAGATACACATTCATTTTCTTTGCGATTTGGTCCCATCCATTAGCGCCAACTTCTTGCTCGCTAATAACAGTTGAAATGTAGTGCATCTTGTGTTCCAATTTCATTGGTGCAACTCTTACATTTTTGAAATATGCTATCAACACGAATAACATAAACCCGAGGTAGAAGACGCGAACAAAAATGTTGTAACGCCATGAAACGAAGATACAATATAAGTAAGGGATGATTGCCCCTAATGCTCCATTATTAAGGGCTGTCTTGAAAGTCCAGACAGCCTTGAAACGGTATAATTGCTTAGGAAGTGGAGTGTCTTTGGAGTCAATGGCGCTCAACGACTTTTCAGAACAGACCTGATTCCATAGTTCATCTACTCTCGCAAAGTAGACCTGCAAAGCCTCCTCGATGTAGGGTACTGACTCTTTAAATGATTTGACCTTTGCATCGTTGTCCTTTTTCAAGCAAAATGGCTCTAGAATGAATATTCTAAATGATTCTCGGAAGCTCGAGCAATCAAAAAACATATGCTCGGTTTTCCAAAGTTTGTTTTCATACATGTATGAGTTGAAATTTATTAGAACAGGCTCCCAGTCCTCGTCATCAGTACCTGGAGCATGATTAATGATTTCTTTGCAAAACTGGGTATATTGTTTGGAGATAGCACGTTTGCGACCTATAATTAGGATGAGGGGGAGGAAGAATAGCACTTCAACCAAAAAAAGGGTAGCTAAGAAGGGATAAATCCATTCACTGGACACCTTCCACCAAGCAGTGAGCGGCAACCATAATATTAACCAGATACGAAACGCTAGGGACTTGTAAGTCTCGTAACAGAACCAAGTAAATGAATTTCTGAAGATATCCTTTGGTAGTACGATGTTTTGTGATTCAACACTCTTAGACGATAATAAGCCTACGCTCTTTTCATCTTCGATCTTTTTGTCTTCCATGTTGGCGATGGGGGGTGGGGTGGTTCTGGAGGTTATCTTTTTTTTTTTTTTGAATCTGCAATCCCTTGTAGTCTTCTCTTTATACTTTTCGGAGAAAATATAATCTTGGCGCGCATTATGCACAGTTGATGGCTTAGTTGATATTCAGAAAAAGTGAGGCAATGATAAGTAAGAGCAAATTGACAAGGCGTATTTTTGCCTATTGAGGCTAGCGGATCTGATATCAGAGCATATTTTGGTGTTAAAGAATGGTCACGGAAGTTTGGAGTTGTAAAGGTATCGACTATCATCAGACGCCCAGCTCGACAGGTGTCGTACAACTAATCAATAATTCAAACATCATATATGTAAAGAAAATGAACCTATAAAGGAAACCACTAAGGAGTAAAAATTACGGCCTGTATATACGTTTTGTTACACAAACCTTACAAAAGAAAATAAGATATAACAGATAATATTGAAAAGGAGAAAGATGAACGACGGCATCTGTAACCCGAATTTTTCTTTTTGGTGGTCGTTTCACTGGAACTACTACCGCTTGAGGAAGAACTAGTCCCATCACCAATTTCGGTGGAATGAATTGGTTGGTATTGTGAAAACTCTGAATAGGAGGTCCAACTTACATCGAGAAAGTCTCCTGTTCCGATGGGACTACCAGGCGTATGCACCCACGTACTGGAGTATCCGGGAGCAGGTGTGGCACCTGGGACACTGTCAGAGATAATCTCAATATCTTCTTCTTCATTATTAAAGCTGGCCTGAGCAAGAGAAACTTCGTGATTTTCTAAATCATAGACAACATATGTGTCCATGAGGAAAGTATCCCCAAACACAAACCCTGACTCATCGGCATCAATATTCAAAAGACAGTGATCATTGAGTGGTGTCACAAAATTGGATATGTTTGCAGAAATATTGAATCCTCCAAAATCAACAGACAATAGAGTGTCGTTCACTTTTGAACAATCAAAAATGTAGCCTTGGTTATCGGAGCTATACTTCCCATCGAAAATTTTGCCTATGGCATCTGCAATTTCAGTGGGTAGGGTAGGATCACTTGAACCAGAATCAAGCAATACTGGGAACTGAACATCTGAAACAGTTTTGTTGCCAGATTTGCTATCTCATATGGCGACGCTCTGTGCTGTAACAAACATTCCTGCAAACTCAGAATCGAAGGTGTTGAAAGCCTGCAGCATAGGAAGAGTGTAAAGCTGTCCTGAGTATTTACTTTTGTCAACAGCGCCAAACAAGATGCTTCCAAAGCGTGCATTAGGGTCATTCAAAAACAAAGAATATGCCATCTTTTTGATCTTTCCTTGGTTTTTCAATGCCATTGGAAAGTTATCGTATACAAAGGGTGTTTTACCGGAGGGCGTTCCCAATTCATCTGTTTCTTCTGCAGAAGGAAGCGATACGCCTAAAATGCCACCATTATTTGCCGTATCATTGGATACCCCAAAAGTGAAATTACTTAGAGTAATGTTACCCAAAGAGACAACATCCGTCCCAAAAGTTCCTGCATAATACGTACCATCACCATATGATATATTAAAAAACGTCTCGTTAGACTTAAACGTGGAAGAGGTGTTGGGATTGAAGGTACCCCAGTACGAGCAGGGTGTATTAGAAGCCTTAGATGAAGTAGTTGTAGAGGAAATCTCAGAAGCAGTTGCTGTGAGCTCGTAATTACTAGTCCAAATGTTATCATCGTCGGCCAATGATTTACAGTAAGAGGTATCGGCCTCATTAACACACAAATCCGAAGAGCCAGTGTCTAACTGGAGATAAGCCGTTTGGGGGAGGGGTCCCGATTTCCATCTTGACAACATACATTTGTGCACTTGCAAACACATTTATCAAGGTAGAATTGAAAGCTTCGCTTCTTTTAGAAATACCAGATGCATCCTCTAAGTTTATGTTTGGAATATTAGCTAACTTCTGAATCGGAAGTTTGACATAAGAGTTTGAGGAAGAGCCAAAAACAGCCTCGGAATACGTCAAAAACAATGTCAACGATAGAAAAGGAAAGAGCTGCATATTGATAATATCGCGTGGCCTCGAGGTGTCTTTATGAGGAAAGGTACAGAATTTAGCATATTTTCAGGCCATGAAAAGAAGAACAACACCGAATAATGTAAAGCTCTGTCCTGAGATTATGACATCGAAGGCCATTTATATACTCCTAACTTCGAAGCGGTTCCGAAAGCAGTTCCGAAAGCTTAAATCCTTAAAGGGTAGTGGCTGCATGAGGTTTATGCAACAAGTCTAGAAGTCTGGTCATATTCGGCTTTTCTTCGAGACATTTTGCAGTGATGAGCAACAGGCTAGTAAATTGAACCCTTAACCCCTAAACAGGTACCATTGATTGTTTCTTTTTTTCGCAGAAACTCTCGGAGTTAAAGCCGTTCAGCCACCAATGGCGATTAGGCGTAAGGATCGTCTCTAAAGCAGATAGCCTGGTGCGATTATGCTGCTTTTTGCCAACTATGAAGTTTGATTGCGGTATGTATCTCTACTACATCTTCAACGTTCTTATCAATGAGGAAGTAAAATCCCAGAGAAGAAGAGAAAAAGACATAATGTTGTTCTCCAGTACTGATAATCACTCTATCAACAACGACCTGCAATGCATTAGCGTAAGTAGTTTACCAGCAAAAAGTAACCGTTGGCCATGGCAAGTTGTATCATGACTATTTACATGTTCTTTATATACTTGCAAACACCCTTTTGAGCGAATGTAATATTTCGGAGCGCGTTATGCGGGTTTGCCGACGGAGTTTTTCAACGCATTTTAAGAGTGAATAATGTCTAGTTAACATAGTCACATGACTGTCACATGACCATGTCGGAGCGCGCTGCCCGAGAAAAAGGGTGAAGTCGCACATGCAACTAAGTAAGTGGTAATATTAAGAGAGGGTAAGACGAGTGGGGTAGATGATGGGTGTGATGTCGGTGAGGCGGTCGTTTTGGTTTTGGAGTATAAGTGAACGACAGTGTACAGTTTAGGTGTAGCTATGAAGTATAAATTTACATTAGAAGTAGGTGTAAAGTATTGTAGTAAAATGTGTAATGGATTAATGAAAAGAGAGAAAATGGAGTAAAATGTAAAATAAAAAATGTTATAATGGAGCATTCCAAGGAGTTTGCGATGGTGTTATGATATATTATGGTTCTTAGGATGTTGATGTTATATTGTAGCGTCCGTAGGAGTGCGCGTATCAATTAGAATAGAATTAGTCAGGATAATAGTATGAAAATATTATGGATAGAGTGATGGTATATGGTATTAGAATATCAAGATATAAGTGATCTATGGTATGGTATTTTATGAAGATGTATTTAGTGCGCGTATGATTATGTGATTGTATTCTAGAAATGGTATTATATGGAATTATCATATATGGAATGTGGTGTATTATGATGTATACGATGAGCGATGGTATATAGAGAGAGATGGTATGAGATATATATGGAATGTGATGGTATACATGGAATCTGATGGAATATAAGAAGATAGTGATGGTATGATATTGATATGAGTGACGGTATGTGGTATATGATGTACGTATGTGATATTGAGAGTGGTATGTGAAGAGAGTGTTGGTATTATGGTATATTGGATGAGCGATGGTAAGTGATATATGTATATGATATATATGGTATATGTAATTCGAGAGTAGTTAGGGTGATGATAATAGGTATCTGGATATATAGTATGGTGTGTGATATTAGGGAATATCAGGGGGAAAGTGATGGTATATGATTGTATAGAGATAGTGAGGGTATATGGTATTATATAGATAAAGATGAATGGTGGTTATAGCATCATAATAAGAAGCAGCAATGAGGATATAGTCTATATTATGTGAGTTTCTATGAAAGTGTTGCGAAATATGTTGATATGTGAGGGTATATTGTAGTAATGGAGGAAAGGTGGTGAATATAATTGATATTTGATGCTATAAGTGCAAATGTGAGATTATTGAGATGTTTGAAGCGGATATATCATGTAGAGAGTCGTATTTAGTGGGGGGCAGAGTTTGGTGGCCGGATGATGGATCAAATGTGAAAATGTCCTGGGTGTCAAGTGCTGAGGTTCGTGCCGTATATCGTGATAATGTGGTGGTATAGTAGAGAAAAGAGCTGGGAAAGTGCGGTGATAGATGGTCAGGTGGTATTTGAGGTGGATTAGATATATAAACGGTAATTAAAGTGTTGGTAAGAAATAATGGTTAGTGGATGGGTATGGATATTGGGTAAAAGGGTGGATATTAGGTAAATGGGTTGAAATTGTGAGAAAATATAAAAATATAGAATATGGAAGAGGGGAGTTAGAGAAATATTGTGGTTTTGTATGTTGTGAGTATTATATTTAGCGTCCGTGTGAGTATGTGCGTGTATTATAATATATGGGTATTGAATTATGAGATGAGAGGTAGGTAGTATTATGGTATATGATATTATATTTTAGCGTCCGTAGGAGTGCGCGAATTCAATATAATATAGTATATGGTATTATGATATATGGATGGGATATAGGAAGAGAGTGGTAGTATTAGGGTATGATAAGTGGTGATAGCGTAATGATATTATGGAGAGGTAGGTAGTATATGATATAGATAGTATAATAATATATTATGGAAAAAGATGGTGTTAGGTATTAGACTATATGAAGAGAGAGATGGTATTATGATATTGAGATAGAGCGATGATATAGAGTATCATGATATATATAGAGATATGGTATTATGATATATATAGAGTGATGGTACATGGTATTGGTATTATGATATATATAGAGTGATGGTACTATAACATATGGTATATGTAATTATATTTAGCATCCGTATGAGTATGTGATGGTATGTGATATTGAGGTAGTAATGGTATTATAATATATGGTATATAGTATCATATTATATATAGAGGGATGATATTATGATATATGGTATGGTATATATAGAGAGATGGTGTTATGGTATGAAATGTGATAGTTTGATGTTTTGTTTACGATTCAGTATGTATGTTCGTTTGTTTCCGTTTCGATATATATGTTCGATGTATTTATTTGTTTATGTTTCGATGGATATGTATTTGTTTATGTTTGGAGGGTTATGTAAATTTATTTAGGTTTCGATGGATATGTATATTTGTTTATGTTGGTTGGAGAGTAGAGATATGATGGGGGAGAGTGGTGGTTAGGGTATATGGATATTGAGGTAGGGTAATGGTATGTGATGGAGAGGGTGATGGTATGTGATATTGATGGTAGGGTAATGATATATTGTATGGGGTAGAGAGAGTGATGGTAATGATATATGGTATGGGATACGGAATGATGGTATATGGTATTAAAGTAGGGTAATGATATATGGTATTGATAGTAGATCAGGGTAAAGATGTATGGTGTGGTATTGAGGTAGGGTAATGGTATATGGTATGGGGTAGAGAGTGATGGTATGTGATATTGAGGTAGGGTAATGATATATGGTATGGGGTAGAGAGAGTGATGGTATGTGATATTGAGGTAAGGTAATGGTATATGGTATTGAGGTAGGGTGATGGTATAATATGTGGAGGGTAACGGTAGTAGTTAGGTGGTATGTAGTGGAGTAGTACCGGGCGTGAGATGGTGAGGTAAGGGCCGTGGATAGTGATAGTGAAGGCTAGATATTGGTGTGGGCTAGATCACGTGAGAGTAGGTGTTTGTGTTGGGGGTGATGGTTATGATATGTGGGTGTGAGTGTGGGTGTGGTGTGTGTGTGTGGGTGTGGTGTGTGGGTGTGGTGTGTGGGTGTGGGTGTGGGTGTGGTGTGTGTGTGTGGGTGTGGTGTGTGTGGGTGTGGGTGTGGTGTGTG